>LR999957.1:56894242-57494242 GCA_905220385.1 Xylota sylvarum
AACACTCCTTCAGAGAAACACATTTAAAAACTCATGTGCAACGACAGTCCTTTACAGAAACACATTTCAAGACTCCTGTACAACAACAGTCCTTCAGAAAAACTCATTTCAAGATTCTTGTACAACAACGGTCCTTCAGAAAAACACATTTCAAGACTCTTGTACAACAGCGCTCCTTCAGAAAAACGCATTTAAAAACTCATGTACAACAACACTCCTTCAGAGAAACACATTTAAAAACTCATGTGCAACAACACTCCTTTACAGAAACGCATTTCAAAACTCATGTACAACGACAGTTGTTTACAGAAACACATTTCAAAACTCTTGCACTACAACACTGCTACAGAAAAACTTATTTCAAGATTCTTGTACAACAACGGTCCTTCAGAAAAACACATTTAAAAACTCATGCACAACAACATTCCTTCAAAGAAACACATTTCAAGACTCTTGTACAACAACAGTCCTTCAGAAAAACTCATTTCAAGATTCTTGTACAACAACGGTCCTTCAGAAAAACACATTTCAAGACTCTTGTACAACAACGCTCCTTCAGAAAAACACATTTAAAAACTCATGTGCAACGACAGTCCTTTACAGGAACGCATTTCAAAACTCATGTACAACGACAGTTGTTTACAGAAACACATTTCAAAACTCTTGCACTACAACACTGCTACAGAAAAACTCATTTCAAGATTCTTGTACAACAACGGTCCTTCAGAAAAACACATTTCAAGACTTTTGCACAACAACGCTCCTTCAGAAAAACACATTTAAAAACTCATGTGCAACGACAGTCCTTTACAGAAACGCATTTCAAAACTCATGTACAACGACAGTTGTTTACAGAAACACATTTCAAAACTCTTGCACTACAACACTGCTACAGAAAAACTCATTTCAAGATTCTTGTACAACAACGGTCCTTCAGAAAAACACATTTCAAGACTCTTGTACAACAACGGTCCTTCAGAAAAACACATTTCAAGACTCTTGTACAACAACACTCCTTCAGAAAACGCATTTAAAAACTCATGTACAACAACACTCCTTCAGAGAAACACATTTAAAAACTCATGTACAACGACAGTCCTTTACAGAAACACACTTCAAAACTCTTGCACTACAACACTGCTACAGAAAAACTCATTTCAAGATTCTTGTATAAAAACAGTCCTTCAGAAAAACTCATTTCAAGACTCTTGTACAACAACAGTCCTTCAGAAAAACTCATTTCAAGATTCTTGTACAACAACGGTCCTTCAGAAAAACACATTTCAAGACTCTTGTACAACAACACTCCTTCAGAAAAACGCATTTAAAAACTCATGTACAACAACACTCCTTCAGAGAAACACATTTAAAAACTCATGTACAACAACACTCCTTCAGAGAAACACATTTAAAAACTCATGTACAACGACAGTCCTTTACAGAAACACATATCAAAACTCTTGCACTACAACACTGCTACAGAAAAACTCATTTCAAGATTCTTGTACAACAACGGTCCTTCAGAAAAACACATTTCAAGACTCTTGTACAACAACACTCCTTCAGAAAACGCATTTAAAAACTCATGTACAACAACACTCCTTCAGAGAAACACATTTATAAACTCATGTGAAACGACAGTCCTTTACAGAAACACATATCAAAACTCTTGCACTACAACACTGCTACAGAAAAACTCATTTCAAGATTCTTGTACAACAACGGTCCTTCAGAAAAACACATTTCAAGACACTTGTACAACAACGCTCCTTCAGAAAAACACATTTCAAGACTCTTGTACAACAACGCTCCTTCAGAAAAACACATTTAAAAACTCATGTGCAACGACAATCCTTTACAGAAACGCATATCAAAACTCTTGCACTACAACACTGCTACAGAAAAACTCATTTCAAGATTCTTGTACAACAACGGTCCTTCAGAAAAACACATTTCAAGACTCTTGTACAACAACGGTCCTTCAGAAAAACACATTTCAAGACTCTTGTACAACAACACTCCTTCAGAAAACGCATTTAAAAACTCATGTACAACAACACTCCTTCAGAGAAACACATTTAAAAACTCATGTACAACGACAGTCCTTTACAGAAACACATATCAAAACTCTTGCACTACAACACTGCTACAGAAAAACTCATTTCAAGATTCTTGTACAACAACGGTCCTTCAGAAAAACACATTTCAAGACTCTTGTACAACAACACTCCTTCAGAAAACGCATTTAAAAACTCATGTACAACAACACTCCTTCAGAGAAACACATTTAAAAACTCATGTGAAACGACAGTCCTTTACAGAAACACATATCAAAACTCTTGCACTACAACACTGCTACAGAAAAACTCATTTCAAGATTCTTGTACAACAACGGTCCTTCAGAAAAACACATTTCAAGACACTTGTACAACAACGGTCCTTCAGAAAAACACATTTCAAGACTCTTGTACAACAACACTCCTTCAGAAGAACACATTTAAAAACTCATGTGCAACGAGAGTCCTTTACAGAAACGCATTTCAAAACTCATGTACAACGACAGTTGTTTAGAGAAACACATTTCAAAACTCTTGCACTACAACACTGCTACAGAAAAACTCATTTCAAGATTCTTGTACAACAACGGTCCTTCAGAAAAACACATTTCAAGACTTTTGCACAACAACGCTCCTTCAGAAAAACACATTTAAAAACTCATGTGCAACGACAGTCCTTTACAGAAACGCATTTCAAAACTCATGTACAACGACAGTTGTTTACAGAAACACATTTCAAAACTCTTGCACTACAACACTGCTACAGAAAAACTCATTTCAAGATTCTTGTACAACAACGGTCCTTCAGAAAAACACATTTCAAGACTTTTGCACAACAACTCTCCTTCAGAAAAACACATTTAAAAACTCATGTGCAACGACAGTCCTTTACAGAAACGCATTTCAAAACTCATGTACAACGACAGTTGTTTACAGAAACACATTTCAAAACTCTTGCACTACAACACTGCTACAGAAAAACTCATTTCAAGATTCTTGTACAACAACGGTCCTTCAGAAAAACACATTTCAAGACTCTTGTACAACAACGGTCCTTCAGAAAAACACATTTCAAGACTCTTGTACAACAACACTCCTTCAGAAGAACACATTTAAAAACTCATGTGCAACGAGAGTCCTTTACAGAAACGCATTTCAAAACTCATGTACAACGACAGTTGTTTAGAGAAACACATTTCAAAACTCTTGCACTACAACACTGCTACAGAAAAACTCATTTCAAGATTCTTGTACAACAACGGTCCTTCAGAAAAACTCATTTCAAGATTCTTGTACAACAACACTCCTTCAGAAAACGCATTTAAAAACTCATTTAAAAACTCATGTACAACAACACTCCTTCAGAGAAACACATTTAAAACTCATGTACAACGACAGTCCTTTACAGAAACACATTTCAAAGCTCTTGCACTGCAACACTGCTACAGAAAAACTCATTTCAAGATTCTTGTACAACAACGGTCCTTCAGAAAAACACATTTCAAGACTCTTGTACAACAACACTCCTTCAGAAAAACGCATTTAAAAACTCATGTACAACAACACTCCTTCAGAGAAACACATTTAAAAACTCATTTGCAACGACAGTCCTTTACAGAAACACATTTCAAGACTCCTGTACAACAACAGTCCTTCAGAAAAACTCATTTCAAGATTCTTGTACAACAACGGTCCTTCGGAAAAACACATTTCAAGACTCTTGTACAACAGCGCTAATTCAGAAAAACGCATTTAAAAACTCATGTACAACAACACTCCTTCAGAGAAACACATTTAAAACTCATGTACAACGACAGTCCTTTACAGAAACACATTTCAAAGCTCTTGCACTGCAACACTGCTACAGAAAAACTCATTTCAAGATTCTTGTACAACAACGGTCCTTCAGAAAAACACATTTCAAGACTCTTCTACAACAACACTCCTTCAGAGAAACACATTTAAAACTCATGTACAACGACAGTCCTTTACAGAAACACATTTCAAAACTCTTGCACTACAACACTGCTACAGAAAAACTCATTTCAAGATTCTTGTACAACAACGGTCCTTCAGAAAAACTCATTTCAAGATTCTTGTACAACAACACTCCTTCAGAAAACGCATTTAAAAACTCATTTAAAAACTCATGTACAACAACACTCCTTCAGAGAAACACATTTAAAACTCATGTACAACGACAGTCCTTTACAGAAACACATTTCAAAGCTCTTGCACTGCAACACTGCTACAGAAAAACTCATTTCAAGATTCTTGTACAACAACGGTCCTTCAGAAAAACACATTTCAAGACTCTTCTACAACAACACTCCTTCAGAAAACGCATTTAAAAACTCATGTACAACAACACTCCTTCAGAGAAACACATTTAAAAACTCATGTGAAACGACAGTCCTTTACAGAAAAACATATCAAAACTCTTGCACTACAACACTGCTACAGAAAAACTCATTTCAAGATTCTTGTACAACAACGGTCCTTCAGAAAAACACATTTCAAGACTCTTGTACAACAACGGTCCTTCAGAAAAACACATTTCAAGACTCTTGTACAACAACACTCCTTCAGAAAAACGCATTTAAAAACTCATGTACAACAACACTCCTTCAGAGAAACACATTTAAAAACTCATGTGCAACGACAGTCCTTTACAGAAACGCATTTCAAAACTCATGTACAACGACAGTTGTTTACAAAAACACAGTTCAAAACTCTTGCACTACAACACTGCTACAGAAAAACTCATTTCAAGATTCTTGTACAACAACGGTCCTTCAGAAAAACACATTTCAAGACTCTTGTACAACAACACTCCTTCAGAAAACGCATCTAAAAATTCATGTACAACAACACTCCTTCAGAGAAACACATTTAAAAACTCATGTACAACGACAGTCCTTTACAGAAACACATATCAAAACTCTTGCACTACAACACTGCTACAGAAAAACTCATTTCAAGATTCTTGTACAACAGCAGTCCTTCAGAAAAACTCATTTCAAGATTCTTGTACAACAACGGTCCTTCAGAAAAAAACATTTCAAGACTCTTGTACAACAACGCTACTTCAGAAAAACACATTTAAAAACTCATGTGCAACGACAGTCCTTTACAGAAAAGCATTTCAAAACTCATGTACAACGACAGTTGTTTACAGAAACACATTTCAAAACTCTTGCACTACAACACTGCTACAGAAAAACTCATTTCAAGATTCTTGTACAACAACGGTCCTTCAGAAAAACACATTTCAAGACTCTTGTACAACAACACTCCTTCAGAAAACGCATTTAAAAACTCATGTACAACAACACTCCTTCAGAGAAACACATTTAAAAACTCATGTGAAACGACAGTCCTTTACAGAAACACATATCAAAACTCTTGCACTACAACACTGCTACAGAAAAACTCATTTCAAGATTCCTGTACAACAACGGTCCTCCAGAAAAACACATTTCAAGACTCTTGTACAACAACGGTCCTTCAGAAAAACACATTTCAAGACTCTTGTACAACAACACTCCTTTAGAAAAACGCATTTAAAAACTCATGTACAACAACACTCCTTCAGAGAAACACATTTAAAAACTCATGTGCAACGACAGTCCTTTACAGAAACACATTTCAAGACTCCTGTACAACAACAGTCCTTCAGAAAAACTCATTTCAAGATTCTTGTACAACAACGGTCCTTCAGAAAAACACATTTCAAGACTCTTGTACAACAGCGCTCCTTCAGAAAAACGCATTTAAAAACTCATGTACAACAACACTCCTTCAGAGAAACACATTTAAAAACTCATGTGCAACAACACTCCTTTACAGAAACGCATTTCAAAACTCATGTACAACGACAGTTGTTTACAGAAACACATTTCAAAACTCTTGCACTACAACACTGCTACAGAAAAACTTATTTCAAGATTCTTGTACAACAACGGTCCTTCAGAAAAACACATTTAAAAACTCATGCACAACAACATTCCTTCACAGAAACACATTTCAAGACTCTTGTACAACAACAGTCCTTCAGAAAAACTCATTTCAAGATTCTTGTACAACAACGGTCCTTCAGAAAAACACATTTCAAGACTCTTGTACAACAACGCTCCTTCAGAAAAACACATTTAAAAACTCATGTGCAACGACAGTCCTTTACAGAAACGCATTTCAAAACTCATGTACAACGACAGTTGTTTACAGAAACACATTTCAAAACTCTTGCACTACAACACTGCTACAGAAAAACTCATTTCAAGATTCTTGTACAACAACGGTCCTTCAGAAAAACACATTTCAAGACTTTTGCACAACAACGCTCCTTCAGAAAAACACATTTAAAAACTCATGTGCAACGACAGTCCTTTACAGAAACGCATTTCAAAACTCATGTACAACGACAGTTGTTTACAGAAACACATTTCAAAACTCTTGCACTACAACACTGCTACAGAAAAACTCATTTCAAGATTCTTGTACAACAACGGTCCTTCAGAAAAACACATTTCAAGACTCTTGTACAACAACGGTCCTTCAGAAAAACACATTTCAAGACTCTTGTACAACAACACTCCTTCAGAAAACGCATTTAAAAACTCATGTACAACAACACTCCTTCAGAGAAACACATTTAAAAACTCATGTACAACGACAGACCTTTACAGAAACACATTTCAAAACTCTTGCACTACAACACTGCTACAGAAAAACTCATTTCAAGATTCTTGTATAAAAACAGTCCTTCAGAAAAACTCATTTCAAGACTCTTGTACAACAACAGTCCTTCAGAAAAACTCATTTCAAGATTCTTGTACAACAACGGTCCTTCAGAAAAACACATTTCAAGACTCTTGTACAACAACACTCCTTCAGAGAAACACATTTAAAAACTCATGTACAACAACACTCCTTCAGAGAAACACATTTAAAAACTCATGTACAACGACAGTCCTTTACAGAAACACATATCAAAACTCTTGCACTACAACACTGCTACAGAAAAACTCATTTCAAGATTCTTGTACAACAACGGTCCTTCAGAAAAACACATTTCAAGACTCTTGTACAACAACACTCCTTCAGAAAACGCATTTAAAAACTCATGTACAATAACACTCCTTCAGAGAAACACATTTATAAACTCATGTGAAACGACAGTCCTTTACAGAAACACATATCAAAACTCTTGCACTACAACACTGCTACAGAAAAACTCATTTCAAGATTCTTGTACAACAACGGTCCTTCAGAAAAACACATTTCAAGACACTTGTACAACAACGCTCCTTCAGAAAAACACATTTCAAGACTCTTGTACAACAACGCTCCTTCAGAAGAACACATTTAAAAACTCATGTGCAACGACAGTCCTTTACAGAAACGCATATCAAAACTCTTGCACTACAACACTGCTACAGAAAAACTCATTTCAAGATTCTTGTACAACAACGGTCCTTCAGAAAAACACATTTCAAGACTCTTGTACAACAACGGTCCTTCAGAAAAACACATTTCAAGACTCTTGTACAACAACACTCCTTCAGAAAACGCATTTAAAAACTCATGTACAACAACACTCCTTCAGAGAAACACATTTAAAAACTCATGTACAACGACAGTCCTTTACAGAAACACATATCAAAACTCTTGCACTACAACACTGCTACAGAAAAACTCATTTCAAGATTCTTGTACAACAACGGTCCTTCAGAAAAACACATTTCAAGACTCTTGTACAACAACACTCCTTCAGAAAACGCATTTAAAAACTCATGTACAACAACACTCCTTCAGAGAAACACATTTAAAAACTCATGTGAAACGACAGTCCTTTACAGAAACACATATCAAAACTCTTGCACTACAACACTGCTACAGAAAAACTCATTTCAAGATTCTTGTACAACAACGGTCCTTCAGAAAAACACATTTCAAGAAGAACACATTTAAAAACTCATGTGCAACGACAGTCCTTTACAGAAACGCATTTCAAAACTCGTGTACAACGACAGTTGTTTAGAGAAACACATTTCAAAACTCTTGCACTACAACACTGCTACAGAAAAACTCATTTCAAGATTCTTGTACAACAACGGTCCTTCAGAAAAACTCATTTCAAGATTCTTGTACAACAACGGTCCTTCAGAAAAATACATTTCAAGACTCTTGTACAACAACACTCCTTCAGAGAAACACATTTAAAAACTCATTTGCAACGACAGTCCTTTACAGAAACACATTTCAAGACTCCTGTACAACGACAGTTGTTTACAGAAACACATTTCAAAACTCTTGCACTACAACACTGCTACAGAAAAACTCATTTCAAGATTCTTGTACAACAACGGTCCTTCAGAAAAACACATTTCAAGACTCTTGTACAACAACACTCCTTCAGAAAACGCATTTAAAAACTCATGTACAACAACACTCCTTCAGAGAAACACATTTAAAAACTCATGTGAAACGACAGTCCTTTACAGAAACACATATCAAAACTCTTGCACTACAACACTGCTACAGAAAAACTCATTTCAAGATTCCTGTACAACAACGGTCCTCCAGAAAAACACATTTCAAGACTCTTGTACAACAACGGTCCTTCAGAAAAACACATTTCAAGACTCTTGTACAACAACACTCCTTCAGAAAAACGCATTTAAAAACTCATGTACAACAACACTCCTTCAGAGAAACACATTTAAAAACTCATGTGCAACGACAGTAATTTACAGAAACACATTTCAAGACTCCTGTACAACAACAGTCCTTCAGAAAAACTCATTTCAAGATTCTTGTACAACAACGGTCCTTCAGAAAAACACATTTCAAGACTCTTGTACAACAGCGCTCCTTCAGAAAAACGCATTTAAAAACTCATGTACAACAACACTCCTTCAGAGAAACACATTTAAAAACTCATGTGCAACAACACTCCTTTACAGAAACGCATTTCAAAACTCATGTACAACGACAGTTGTTTACAGAAACACATTTCAAAACTCTTGCACTACAACACTGCTACAGAAACACTTATTTCAAGATTCTTGTACAACAACGGTCCTTCAGAAAAACACATTTAAAAACTCATGCACAACAACATTCCTTCACAGAAACACATTTCAAGACTCTTGTACAACAACGCTCCTTCAGAAAAACACATTTAAAAACTCATGTGCAACGACAGTCCTTTACAGAAACGCATTTCAAAACTCATTTACAACGACAGTTGTTTACAGAAACACATTTCAAAACTCTTGCACTACAACACTGCTACAGAAAAACTCATTTCAAGATTCTTGTACAACAACGGTCCTTCAGAAAAACACATTTCAAAACTTTTGCACAACAACGCTCCTTCAGAAAAACACATTTAAAAACTCATGTGCAACGACAGTCCTTTACAGAAACGCATTTCAAAACTCATGTACAACGACAGTTGTTTACAGAAACACATTTCAAAACTCTTGCACTACAACACTGCTACAGAAAAACTCATTTCAAGATTCTTGTACAACAACGGTCCTTCAGAAAAACACATTTCAAGACTCTTGTACAACAACGGTCCTTCAGAAAAACACATTTCAAGACTCTTGTACAACAACACTCCTTCAGAAAACGCATTTAAAAACTCATGTACAACAACACTCCTTCAGAGAAACACATTTAAAAACTCATGTACAACGACAGTCCTTTACAGAAACACATTTCAAAACTCTTGCACTACAACACTGCTACAGAAAAACTCATTTCAAGATTCTTGTATAAAAACAGTCCTTCAGAAAAACTCATTTCAAGACTCTTGTACAACAACAGTCCTTCAGAAAAACTCATTTCAAGATTCTTGTACAACAACGGTCCTTCAGAAAAACACATTTCAAGACTCTTGTACAACAACGCTCCTTCAGAAAAACACATTTAAAAACTCATGTGCAACGACAGTCCTTTACAGAAACGCATTTCAAAACTCATGTACAACGACAGTTGTTTACAGAAACACATTTCAAAACTCTTGCACTACAACACTGCTACAGAAAAACTCATTTCAAGATTCTTGTACAACAACGGTCCTTCAGAAAAACACATTTCAAGACTTTTGCACAACAACGCTCCTTCAGAAAAACACATTTAAAAACTCATGTGCAACGACAGTCCTTTACAGAAACGCATTTCAAAACTCATGTACAACGACAGTTGTTTACAGAAACACATTTCAAAACTCTTGCACTACAACACTGCTACAGAAAAACTCATTTCAAGATTCTTGTACAACAACGGTCCTTCAGAAAAACACATTTCAAGACTCTTGTACAACAACGGTCCTTCAGAAAAACACATTTCAAGACTCTTGTACAACAACACTCCTTCAGAAAACGCATTTAAAAACTCATGTACAACGACAGTTGTTTAGAGAAACACATTTCAAAACTCTTGCACTACAACACTGCTACAGAAAAACTCATTTCAAGATTCTTGTACAACAACGGTCCTTCAGAAAAACTCATTTCAAGATTCTTGTACAACAACGGTCCTTCAGAAAAATACATTTCAAGACTCTTGTACAACAACACTCCTTCAGAGAAACACATTTAAAAACTCATTTGCAACGACAGTCCTTTACAGAAACACATTTCAAGACTCCTGTACAACGACAGTTGTTTACAGAAACACATTTCAAAACTCTTGCACTACAACACTGCTACAGAAAAACTCATTTCAAGATTCTTGTACAACAACGGTCCTTCAGAAAAACACATTTCAAGACTCTTGTACAACAACACTCCTTCAGAAAACGCATTTAAAAACTCATGTACAACAACACTCCTTCAGAGAAACACATTTAAAAACTCATGTGAAACGACAGTCCTTTACAGAAACACATATCAAAACTCTTGCACTACAACACTGCTACAGAAAAACTCATTTCAAGATTCCTGTACAACAACGGTCCTCCAGAAAAACACATTTCAAGACTCTTGTACAACAACGGTCCTTCAGAAAAACACATTTCAAGACTCTTGTACAACAACACTCCTTCAGAAAAACGCATTTAAAAACTCATGTACAACAACACTCCTTCAGAGAAACACATTTAAAAACTCATGTGCAACGACAGTAATTTACAGAAACACATTTCAAGACTCCTGTACAACAACAGTCCTTCAGAAAAACTCATTTCAAGATTCTTGTACAACAACGGTCCTTCAGAAAAACACATTTCAAGACTCTTGTACAACAGCGCTCCTTCAGAAAAACGCATTTAAAAACTCATGTACAACAACACTCCTTCAGAGAAACACATTTAAAAACTCATGTGCAACAACACTCCTTTACAGAAACGCATTTCAAAACTCATGTACAACGACAGTTGTTTACAGAAACACATTTCAAAACTCTTGCACTACAACACTGCTACAGAAAAACTTATTTCAAGATTCTTGTACAACAACGGTCCTTCAGAAAAACACATTTAAAAACTCATGCACAACAACATTCCTTCACAGAAACACATTTCAAGACTCTTGTACAACAACGCTCCTTCAGAAAAACACATTTAAAAACTCATGTGCAACGACAGTCCTTTACAGAAACGCATTTCAAAACTCATGTACAACGACAGTTGTTTACAGAAACACATTTCAAAACTCTTGCACTACAACACTGCTACAGAAAAACTCATTTCAAGATTCTTGTACAACAACGGTCCTTCAGAAAAACACATTTCAAGACTTTTGCACAACAACGCTCCTTCAGAAAAACACATTTAAAAACTCATGTGCAACGACAGTCCTTTACAGAAACGCATTTCAAAACTCATGTACAACGACAGTTGTTTACAGAAACACATTTCAAAACTCTTGCACTACAACACTGCTACAGAAAAACTCATTTCAAGATTCTTGTACAACAACGGTCCTTCAGAAAAACACATTTCAAGACTCTTGTACAACAACGGTCCTTCAGAAAAACACATTTCAAGACTCTTGTACAACAACACTCCTTCAGAAAACGCATTTAAAAACTCATGTACAACAACACTCCTTCAGAGAAACACATTTAAAAACTCATGTACAACGACAGTCCTTTACAGAAACACATTTCAAAACTCTTGCACTACAACACTGCTACAGAAAAACTCATTTCAAGATTCTTGTATAAAAACAGTCCTTCAGAAAAACTCATTTCAAGACTCTTGTACAACAACAGTCCTTCAGAAAAACTCATTTCAAGATTCTTGTACAACAACGGTCCTTCAGAAAAACACATTTCAAGACTCTTGTACAACAACGTTCCTTCAGAAAAACACATTTAAAAACTCATGTGCAACGACAGTCCTTTACAGAAACGCATTTCAAAACTCATGTACAACGACAGTTGTTTACAGAAACACATTTCAAAACTCTTGCACTACAACACTGCTACAGAAAAACTCATTTCAAGATTCTTGTACAACAACGGTCCTTCAGAAAAACACATTTCAAGACTTTTGCACAACAACGCTCCTTCAGAAAAACGCATTTAAAAACTCATGTGCAACGACAGTCCTTTACAGAAACGCATTTCAAAACTCATGTACAACGACAGTTGTTTACAGAAACACATTTCAAAACTCTTGCACTACAACACTGCTACAGAAAAACTCATTTCAAGATTCTTGTACAACAACGGTCCTTCAGAAAAACACATTTCAAGACTCTTGTACAACAACGGTCCTTCAGAAAAACACATTTCAAGACTCTTGTACAACAACACTCCTTCAGAAAACGCATTTAAAAACTCATGTACAACGACAGTTGTTTAGAGAAACACATTTCAAAACTCTTGCACTACAACACTGCTACAGAAAAACTCATTTCAAGATTCTTGTACAACAACGGTCCTTCAGAAAAACTCATTTCAAGATTCTTGTACAACAACGGTCCTTCAGAAAAATACATTTCAAGACTCTTGTACAACAACACTCCTTCAGAGAAACACATTTAAAAACTCATTTGCAACGACAGTCCTTTACAGAAACACATTTCAAGACTCCTGTACAACGACAGTTGTTTACAGAAACACATTTCAAAACTCTTGCACTACAACACTGCTACAGAAAAACTCATTTCAAGATTCTTGTACAACAACGGTCCTTCAGAAAAACACATTTCAAGACTCTTGTACAACAACACTCCTTCAGAAAACGCATTTAAAAACTCATGTACAACAACACTCCTTCAGAGAAACACATTTAAAAACTCATGTGAAACGACAGTCCTTTACAGAAACACATATCAAAACTCTTGCACTACAACACTGCTACAGAAAAACTCATTTCAAGATTCCTGTACAACAACGGTCCTCCAGAAAAACACATTTCAAGACTCTTGTACAACAACGGTCCTTCAGAAAAACACATTTCAAGACTCTTGTACAACAACACTCCTTCAGAAAAACGCATTTAAAAACTCATGTACAACAACACTCCTTCAGAGAAACACATTTAAAAACTCATGTGCAACGACAGTAATTTACAGAAACACATTTCAAGACTCCTGTACAACAACAGTCCTTCAGAAAAACTCATTTCAAGATTCTTGTACAACAACGGTCCTTCAGAAAAACACATTTCAAGACTCTTGTACAACAGCGCTCCTTCAGAAAAACGCATTTAAAAACTCATGTACAACAACACTCCTTCAGAGAAACACATTTAAAAACTCATGTGCAACAACACTCCTTTACAGAAACGCATTTCAAAACTCATGTACAACGACAGTTGTTTACAGAAACACATTTCAAAACTCTTGCACTACAACACTGCTACAGAAAAACTTATTTCAAGATTCTTGTACAACAACGGTCCTTCAGAAAAACACATTTAAAAACTCATGCACAACAACATTCCTTCACAGAAACACATTTCAAGACTCTTGTACAACAACGCTCCTTCAGAAAAACACATTTAAAAACTCATGTGCAACGACAGTCCTTTACAGAAACGCATTTCAAAACTCATGTACAACGACAGTTGTTTACAGAAACACATTTCAAAACTCTTGCACTACAACACTGCTACAGAAAAACTCATTTCAAGATTCTTGTACAACAACGGTCCTTCAGAAAAACACATTTCAAGACTTTTGCACAACAACGCTCCTTCAGAAAAACACATTTCAAGACTCTTGTACAACAACACTCCTTCAGAAAACGCATTTAAAAACTCATGTACAACAACACTCCTTCAGAGAAACACATTTAAAAACTCATGTACAACGACAGTCCTTTACAGAAACGCATTTCAAAACTCATGTACAACGACAGTTGTTTACAGAAACACATTTCAAAACTCTTGCACTACAACACTGCTACAGAAAAACTCATTTCAAGATTCTTGTACAACAACGGTCCTTCAGAAAAACACATTTCAAGACTCTTGTACAACAACGGTCCTTCAGAAAAACACATTTCAAGACTCTTGTACAACAACACTCCTTCAGAAAACGCATTTAAAAACTCATGTACAACAACACTCCTTCAGAGAAACACATTTAAAAACTCATGTACAACGACAGTCCTTTAGAGAAACACATTTCAAAACTCTTGCACTACAACACTGCTACAGAAAAACTCATTTCAAGATTCTTGTATAAAAACAGTCCTTCAGAAAAACTCATTTCAAGACTCTTGTACAACAACAGTCCTTCAGAAAAACTCATTTCAAGATTCTTGTACAACAACGGTCCTTCAGAAAAACACATTTCAAGACTCTTGTACAACAACACTCCTTCAGAAAAACGCATTTAAAAACTCATGTACAACAACACTCCTTCAGAGAAACACATTTAAAAACTCATGTACAACAACACTCCTTCAGAGAAACACATTTAAAAACTCATGTACAACGACAGTCCTTTACAGAAACACATATCAAAACTCTTGCACTACAACACTGCTACAGAAAAACTCATTTCAAGATTCTTGTACAACAACGGTCCTTCAGAAAAACACATTTCAAGACTCTTGTACAACAACACTCCTTCAGAAAACGCATTTAAAAACTCATGTACAACAACACTCCTTCAGAGAAACACATTTATAAACTCATGTGAAACGACAGTCCTTTACAGAAACACATATCAAAACTCTTGCACTACAACACTGCTACAGAAAAACTCATTTCAAGATTCTTGTACAACAACGGTCCTTCAGAAAAACACATTTCAAGACACTTGTACAACAACGCTCCTTCAGAAAAACACATTTCAAGACTCTTGTACAACAACGCTCCTTCAGAAGAACACATTTAAAAACTCATGTGCAACGACAGTCCTTTACAGAAACGCATATCAAAACTCTTGCACTACAACACTGCTACAGAAAAACTCATTTCAAGATTCTTGTACAACAACGGTCCTTCAGAAAAACACATTTCAAGACTCTTGTACAACAACGGTCCTTCAGAAAAACACATTTCAAGACTCTTGTACAACAACACTCCTTCAGAAAACGCATTTAAAAACTCATGTACAACAACACTCCTTCAGAGAAACACATTTAAAAACTCATGTACAACGACAGTCCTTTACAGAAACACATATCAAAACTCTTGCACTACAACACTGCTACAGAAAAACTCATTTCAAGATTCTTGTACAACAACGGTCCTTCAGAAAAACACATTTCAAGACTCTTGTACAACAACACTCCTTCAGAAAACGCATTTAAAAACTCATGTACAACAACACTCCTTCA
The DNA here is from genome assembly GCA_905220385.1 of Xylota sylvarum. Classification (NCBI taxonomy): domain Eukaryota; kingdom Metazoa; phylum Arthropoda; class Insecta; order Diptera; family Syrphidae; genus Xylota; species Xylota sylvarum. The sequence goes on from LR999957.1 coordinate 56,910,058, forward strand.
GAGAAACACATTTAAAAACTCATGTGAAACGACAGTCCTTTACAGAAACACATATCAAAACTCTTGCACTACAACACTGCTACAGAAAAACTCATTTCAAGATTCTTGTACAACAACGGTCCTTCAGAAAAACACATTTCAAGACACTTGTACAACAACGCTCCTTCAGAAAAACACATTTCAAGACTCTTGTACAACAACGCTCCTTCAGAAGAACACATTTAAAAACTCATGTGCAACGACAGTCCTTTACAGAAACGCATTTCAAAACTCGTGTACAACGACAGTTGTTTAGAGAAACACATTTCAAAACTCTTGCACTACAACACTGCTACAGAAAAACTCATTTCAAGATTCTTGTACAACAACGGTCCTTCAGAAAAACTCATTTCAAGATTCTTGTACAACAACGGTCCTTCAGAAAAATACATTTCAAGACTCTTGTACAACAACACTCCTTCAGAAAACGCATTTAAAAACTCATGTACAACAACCCTCCTTCAGAGAAACACATTTAAAAACTCATGTGCAACGACAGTCCTTTACAGAAACGCATTTCAAAACTCATGTACAACGACAGTTGTTTAGAGAAACACATTTCAAAACTCTTGCACTGCAACACTGCTACAGAAAAACTCATTTCAAGATTCTTGTACAACAACGGTCCTTCAGAAAAACTCATTTCAAGATTCTTGTACAACAACGGTCCTTCAGAAAAACACATTTCAAGGCTCTTGTACAACAACACTCCTTCAGAAAAGCGCATTTAAAAACTCATGTACAACAACACTCCTTCAGAGAAACACATTTCAAGACTCCTGTACAACAACAGTCCTTCAGAAAAACTCATTTCAAGATTCTTGTACAACAACGGTCCTTCAGAAAAACACATTTCAAGATTCTTGTACAACAACGGTCCTTCAGAAAAACACATTTCAAGACTCTTGTACAACAACACTCCTTCAGAAAAACGCATTTAAAAACTCATGTACAACAACACTCCTTCAGAGAAACACATCTAAAAACTCATGTGCAACGACAGTCCTTTACAGAAACGCATTTCAAAACTCATGTACAACGACAGTTGTTTACAGAAACACATTTCAAAACTCTTGCACTACAACACTGCTACAGAAAAACTCATTTCAAGATTCTTGTACAACAACGGTCCTTCAGAAAAACACATTTCAAGACTCTTGTACAACAACAATCCTTCAGAAAACGCATTTAAAAACTCATGTACAATAACACTCCTTCAGAGAAACACATTTAAAAACTCATGTGAAACGACAGTCCTTTACAGAAAAACATATCAAAACTCTTGCACTACAACACTGCTACAGAAAAACTCATTTCAAGATTCTTGTACAACAACGGTCCTTCAGAAAAACACATTTCAAGACTCTTGTACAACAACGGTCCTTCAGAAAAACACATTTCAAGACTCTTGTACAACAACACTCCTTCAGAAAAACGCATTTAAAAACTCATGTACAACAACACTCCTTCAGAGAAACACATTTAAAAACTCATGTGCAACGACAGTCCTTTACAGAAACGCATTTCAAAACTCATGTACAACGACAGTTGTTTAGAGAAACACATTTCAAAACTCTTGCACTACAACACTGCTACAGAAAAACTCATTTCAAGATTCTTGTACAACAACGGTCCTCCAGAAAAACACATTTCAAGACTCTTGTACAACAACGGTCCTTCAGAAAAACACATTTCAAGACTCTTGTACAACAACACTCCTTCAGAAAACGCATTTAAAAACTCATGTACTACAACACTCCTTCAGAGAAACACATTTAAAAACTCATGTACAACGACAGTCCTTTACAGAAACACATTTCAAAACTCCTGTACAACAACAGTCCTTCAGAAAAACTCATTTCAAGATTCTTGTACAACAACGGTCCTTCAGAAAAACACATTTCAAGACTCTTGTACAACAACACTCCTTCAGAAAAACGCATTTAAAAACTCATGTACAACAACACTCCTTCAGAGAAACACATTTAAAAACTCATGTGCAACGACAGTCCTTTACAGAAACGCATTTCAAAACTCATGTACAACGACAGTCCTTTACAGAAACACATTTCAAAACTCTTGCACTACAACACTGCTACAGAAAAACTCATTTCAAGATTCTTGTACAACAACGGTCCTCCAGAAAAACACATTTCAAGACTCTTGTACAACAACGGTCCTCCAGAAAAACACATTTCAAGACTCTTGTACAACAACGGTCCTTCAGAAAAACACATTTCAAGACTGTTGTACAACAACACTCCTTCAGAAAAACGCATTTAAAAACTCATGTACAACAACACTCCTTCAGATAAACACATTTAAAAACTCATGTGAAACGACAGTCCTTTACAGAAACACATATCAAAACTCTTGCACTACAACACTGCTACAGAAAAACTCATTTCAAGATTCTTGTACAACAACGGTCCTCCAGAAAAACACATTTCAAGACTCTTGTACAACAACGGTCCTTCAGAAAAACACATTTCAAGACTGTTGTACAACAACACTCCTTCAGAAAAACGCATTTAAAAACTCATGTACAACAACACTCCTTCAGAGAAACACATTTAAAAACTCATGTGAAACGACAGTCCTTTACAGAAACGCATTTCAAAACTCATGTACAACGACAGTCCTTTACAGAAACACATTTCAAAACTCTTGCACTACAACACTGCTACAGAAAAACTCATTTCAAGATTCTTGTACAACAACGGTCCTCCAGAAAAACACATTTCAAGACTCTTGTACAACAACGGTCCTTCAGAAAAACACATTTCAAGACTGTTGTACAACAACACTCCTTCAGAAAAACGCATTTAAAAACTCATGTACAACAACACTCCTTCAGAGAAACACATTTAAAAACTCATGTGAAACGACAGTCCTTTACAGAAACACATATCAAAACTCTTGCACTACAACACTGCTACGGAAAAACTCATTTCAAGATTCTTGTACAACAACGGTCCTCCAGAAAAACACATTTCAAGACTCTTGTACAACAACGGTCCTTCAGAAAAACACATTTCAAGACTCTTGTACAACAACACTCCTTCAGAAAAACGCATTTAAAAACTCATGTACAACAACACTCCTTCAGAGAAACACATTTAAAAACTCATGTGCAACGACAGTCCTTTACAGAAACGCATTTCAAAACTCATGTACAACGACAGTCCTTTACAGAAACACATTTCAAAACTCTTGCACTACAACACTGCTACAGAAAAACTCATTTCAAGATTCTTGTACAACAACGGTCCTCCAGAAAAACACATTTCAAGACTCTTGTACAACAACGGTCCTTCAGAAAAACACATTTCAAGACTGTTGTACAACAACACTCCTTCAGAAAAACGCATTTAAAAACTCATGTACAACAACACTCCTTCAGAGAAACACATTTAAAAACTCATGTGAAACGACAGTCCTTTACAGAAACACATATCAAAACTCTTGCACTACAACACTGCTACAGAAAAACTCATTTCAAGATTCTTGTACAACAACGGTCCTTCAGAAAAACACATTTCAAGACTCTTGTACAACAACACTCCTTCAGAAAACGCATTTAAAAACTCATGTACAACAACACTCCTTCAGAGAAACACATTTAAAAACTCATGTGAAACGACAGTCCTTTACAGAAACACATATCAAAACTCTTGCACTACAACACTGCTACAGAAAAACTCATTTCAAGATTCTTGTACAACAACGGTCCTCCAGAAAAACACATTTCAAGACTCTTGTACAACAACGGTCCTTCAGAAAAACACATTTCAAGACTCTTGTACAACAACACTCCTTCAGAAAAACGCATTTAAAAACTCATGTACAACAACACTCCTTCAGAGAAACACATTTAAAAACTCATGTGCAACGACAGTCCTTTACAGAAACGCATTTCAAAACTCTTGCACTACAACACTGCTACAGAAAAACTCATTTCAAGATTCTTGTACAACAACGGTCCTTCAGAAAAACACATTTCAAGACACTTGTACAACAACGCTCCTTCAGAAAAACACATTTCAAGACTCTTGTACAACAACGCTCCTTCAGAAGAACACATTTAAAAACTCATGTGCAACGAGAGTCCTTTACAGAAACACATTTCAAAACTCTTGCACTGCAACACTGCTACAGAAAAACTCATTTCAAGATTCTTGTACAACAACGGTCCTTCAGAAAACTCATTTCAAGACTCTTGTACAACAACGGTCCTTCAGAAAAATACATTTCAAGACTCTTGTACAACAACGCTACTTCAGAAAAACACATTTAAAAACTCATGTGCAACGACAGTCCTTTACAGAAAAGCATTTCAAAACTCATGTACAACGACAGTTGTTTACAGAAACACATTTCAAAACTCTTGCACTACAACACTGCTACAGAAAAACTCATTTCAAGATTCTTGTACAACAACGGTCCTTCAGAAAAACACATTTCAAGACTCTTGTACAACAACACTCCTTCAGAAAACGCATTTAAAAACTCATGTACAACAACGCTCCTTCAGAAAAACACATTTCAAGACTCTTGTACAACAACACTCCTTCAGAAAAACACATTTAAAAACTCATGTGCAACGACAGTCCTTTACAGAAACGCATTTCAAAACTCATGTACAACGACAGTTGTTTACAGAAACACATTTCAAAACTCTTGCACTGCAACACTGCTACAGAAAAACTCATTTCAAGATTCTTGTACAACAACGGTCCTTCAGAAAAACTCATTTCAAGACTCTTGTACAACAACGGTCCTTCAGAAAAATACATTTCAAGACTCTTGTACAACAACACTCCTTCAGAAAACGCATTTAAAAATTCATGTACAACAACGCTCCTTCAGAAAAACACATTTCAAGACTCTTGTACAACAACACTCCTTCAGAGAAACACATTTAAAAACTCATGTGCAACGACAGTCCTTTACAGAAACGCATTTCAAAACTCATGTACAACGACAGTTGTTTACAGAAACACATTTCAAAACTCTTGCACTACAACACTGCTACAGAAAAACTCATTTCAAGATTCTTGTACAACAACGGTCCTTCAGAAAAACTCATTTCAAGATTCTTGTACAACAACGGTCCTTCAGAAAAACACATTTCAAGACTCTTGTACAACAACGGTCCTTCAGAAAAATACATTTCAAGACTCTTGTACAACAACGCTACTTCAGAAAAACACATTTAAAAATTCATGTACAACAACACTCCTTCAGAGAAACACATTTAAAAACTCATGTACAACGACAGTCCTTTACAGAAACACATTTCAAAACTCTTGCACTGCAACACTGCTACAGAAAAACTCATTTCAAGATTCTTGTACAACAACGGTCCTTCAGAAAAACTCATTTCAAGACTCTTGTACAACAACGGTCCTTCAGAAAAATACATTTCAAGACTCTTGTACAACAACGCTACTTCAGAAAAACACATTTAAAAACTCATGTGCAACGACAGTCCTTTACAGAAAAGCATTTCAAAACTCATGTACAACGACAGTTGTTTACAGAAACACATTTCAAAACTCTTGCACTACAACACTGCTACAGAAAAACTCATTTCAAGATTCTTGTACAACAACGGTCCTTCAGAAAAACACATTTCATGACTCTTGTACAACAACACTCCTTCAGAAAACGTATTTAAAAACTCATGTACAACAACACTCCTTCAGAGAAACACATTTAAAAACTCATGTACAACGACAGTCCTTTACAGAAACACATTTCAAGACTCCTGTACAACAACAGTCCTTCAGAAAAACTCATTTCAAGATTCTTGTACAACAACGGTCCTTCAGAAAAACACATTTCAAGACTCTTGTACAACAACGCTCCTTCAGAAAAACACATTTAAAAACTCATGTGCAACGACAGTCCTTTACAGAAAAGCATTTCAAAACTCATGTACAACGACAGTTGTTTACAGAAACACATTTCAAAACTCTTGCACTACAACACTGCTACAGAAAAACTCATTTCAAGATTCTTGTACAACAACGGTCCTTCAGAAAAACACATTTCAAGACTCTTGTACAACAACACTCCTTCAGAAAACGCATTTAAAAACTCATGTACAACAACACTCCTTCAGAGAAACACATTTAAAAACTCATGTACAACGACAGTCCTTTACAGAAACACATTTCAAGACTCCTGTACAACAACAGTCCTTCAGAAAAACTCATTTCAAGATTCTTGTACAACAACGGTCCTTCAGAAAAACTCATTTCAAGACTCTTGTACAACAACGGTCCTTCAAAAAAACACATTTCAAGACTCTTGTACAACAACGCTACTTCAGAAAAACACATTTAAAAACTCATGTGCAACGACAGTCCTTTACAGAAAAGCATTTCAAAACTCATGTACAACGACAGTTGTTTACAGAAACACATTTCAAAACTCTTGCACTACAACACTGCTACAGAAAAACTCATTTCAAGATTCTTGTACAACAACGGTCCTTCAGAAAAACACATTTCAAGACTCTTGTACAACAACACTCCTTCAGAAAACGCATTTAAAAACTCATGTACAACGACAGTCCTTTACAGAAACGCATTTCAAAACTCATGTACAACGACAGTTGTTTACAAAAACACAGTTCAAAACTCTTGCACTACAACACTGCTACAGAAAAACTCATTTCAAGATTCTTGTACAACAACGGTCCTTCAGAAAAACACATTTAAAAACTCATGCACAACAACATTCCTTCACAGAAACACATTTCAAGACTCTTGTACAACAACAGTCCTTCAGAAAAACTCATTTCAAGACTCTTGTACAACAACGCTCCTTCAGAAAAACACATTTAAAAACTCATGTGCAACGACAGTCCTTTACAGAAACACATTTCAAGACTCCTGTACAACAACAGTCCTTCAGAAAAACTCATTTCAAGATTCTTGTACAACAACAGTCCTTCAGAAAAACCCATTCCAAGATTCTTGTACAACAACGGTCCTTCAGAAAAACACATTTAAAAACTCATGCACAACAACAGTCCTTCACAGAAACACATTTCAAGACTCTTGTACAACGACAGTTGTTTACAAAAACACAGTTCAAAACTCTTGCACTACAACACTGCTACAGAAAAAATCACTTCAAGATTCTTGTACAACAACGGTCCTTCAGAAAAACACATTTCAAGACTCTTGTACAACAACGGTCCTTCAGAAAAACACATTTAAAAACTCATGTGCAACGACAGTCCTTTACAGAAACGCATTTCAAAACTCATGTACAACGACAGTTGTTTACAAAAACACAGTTCAAAACTCTTGCACTACAACACTGCTACAGAAAAAATCACTTCAAGATTCTTGTACAACAACGGTCCTTCAGAAAAACACATTTCAAGACTCTTGTACAACAACATTCCTTCACAGAAACAGATTTCAAGACTCTTGTACAACAACGCTCCTTCAGAAAAACACATTTAAAAACTCATGTGCAACGACAGTCCTTTACAGAAACACATTTCAAGACTCCTGTACAACAACAGTCCTTCAGAAAAACTCATTTCAAGATTCTTGTACAACAACTGTCCTTTAGAAAAACACATTTCAAGACTCTTGTACAACAACGCTCCTTCAGAAAAACACATTTAAAAACTCATGTACAACAACACTCCTTCAGAGAAACACATTTAAAAACTCATGTACAACGACAGTCCTTTACAGAAACACATTTCAAGACTCCTGTACAACAACAGTCCTTCAGAAAAACTCATTTCAAGATTCTTGTACAACAACGGTCCTTCAGAAAAACACATTTCAAGACTCTTGTACAACAACGCTCCTTCAGAAAAACACATTTAAAAACTCATGTACAACAACACTCCTTCAGAGAAACACATTTAAAAACTCATGTACAACGACAGTCCTTTACAGAAACACATTTCAAGACTCTTGTACAACAACGCTCCTTCAGAAAAACACATTTAAAAACTCATGTACAACAACACTCCTTCAGAAAAACACATTTAAAAACTCATGCACAACAACAGTCCTTTACAGAAACGCATTTAAAAACTCATGTACAACAACACTCCTTCAGAGAAACACATTTAAAAACTCATGTACAACGACAGTCCTTTACAGAAACACATTTCAAAACTCTTGCACTACAACACTGCTACAGAAAATCTCATTTCAAGATTCTTGCATAAAAACAGTCCTTCAGAAAAACACATTTAAAAACTCATGCACAACAACAGTCCTTCACAGAAACTCATTTCAAGACTCTTGTACAACGACAGTTGTTTACAAAAACACAGTTCAAAACTCTTGCAATACAACACTGCTACAGAAAAAATCACTTCAAGATTCTTGTACAACAACGGTCCTTCAGAAAAACACATTTCAAGACTCTTGTACAACAACATTCCTTCACAGAAACAGATTTCAAGACTCTTGTACAACAACGCTCCTTCAGAAAAACACATTTAAAAACTCATGTGCAACGACAGTCCTTTACAGAAACACATTTCAAGACTCCTGTACAACAACAGTCCTTCAGAAAAACTCATTTCAAGATTCTTGTACAACAACAGTCCTTCAGAAAAACCCATTTCAAGATTCTTGTACAACAACGGTCCTTCAGAAAAACACATTTAAAAACTCATGCACAACAACAGTCCTTCACAGAAACACATTTCAAGACTCTTGTACAACGACAGTTGTTTACAAAAACACAGTTCAAAACTCTTGCACTACAAAACTGCTACAGAAAAAATCACTTCAAGATTCTTGTACAACAACGGTCCTTCAGAAAAACACATTTCAAGACTCTTGTACAACAACGCTCCTTCAGAAAAACACATTTAAAAACTCATGTGCAACGACAGTCCTTTACAGAAACGCATTTCAAAACTCATGTACAACGACAGTTGTTTACAAAAACACAGTTCAAAACTCTTGCACTACAACACTGCTACAGAAAAAATCACTTCAAGATTCTTGTACAACAACGGTCCTTCAGAAAAACACATTTCAAGACTCTTGTACAACAACATTCCTTCACAGAAACAGATTTCAAGACTCTTGTACAACAACGCTCCTTCAGAAAAACACATTTAAAAACTCATGTGCAACGACAGTCCTTTACAGAAACACATTTCAAGACTCCTGTACAACAACAGTCCTTCAGAAAAACTCATTTCAAGATTCTTGTACAACAACTGTCCTTTAGAAAAACACATTTCAAGACTCTTGTACAACAACGCTCCTTCAGAAAAACACATTTAAAAACTCATGTACAACAACACTCCTTCAGAGAAACACATTTAAAAACTCATGTACAACGACAGTCCTTTACAGAAACACATTTCAAGACTCCTGTACAACAACAGTCCTTCAGAAAAACTCATTTCAAGATTCTTGTACAACAACGGTCCTTCAGAAAAACACATTTCAAGACTCTTGTACAACAACACTCCTTCAGAAAACGCATTTAAAAACTCATGTACAACAACACTCCTTCAGAGAAACACATTTAAAAACTCATGTACAACGACAGTCCTTTACAGAAACACATTTCAAGACTCCTGTACAACAACAGTCCTTCAGAAAAACTCATTTCAAGATTCTTGTACAACAACGGTCCTTCAGAAAAACACATTTCAAGACTCTTGTACAACAACGCTCCTTCAGAAAAACACATTTAAAAACTCATGTACAACGACAGTCCTTTACAGAAACACATTTCAAAACTCTTGCACTACAACACTGCTACAGAAAAACTCATTTCAAGATTCTTGTACAACAACGGTCCTTCAGAAAAACACATTTCAAGATTCTTGTACAACAACGGTCCTTCAGAAAAACACATTTCAAGACTCTTGTACAACAACGCTCCTTCAGAAAAACACATTTAAAAACTCATGTGCAACGACAGTCCTTTACAGAAACGCATTTCAAAACTCATGTACAACGACAGTTGTTTACAGAAACACATTTCAAAACTCTTGCACTACAACATTGCTACAGAAAAACTCATTTCAAGATTCTTGTACAACAACGGTCCTTCAGAAAAACTCATTTCAAGATTCTTGTACAACAACGGTCCTTCAGAAAAACACATTTCAAGACTCTTGTACAACAACACTCCTTCAGAAAACGCATTTAAAAACTCATGTACAACGACAGTCCTTTACAGAAACACATTTCAAAACTCTTGCACTACAACACTGCTACAGAAAATCTCATTTCAAGATTCTTGTATAAAAACAGTCCTTCAGAAAAACTCATTTCAAGACTCTTGTACAACGACAGTCCTTCAGAAAAACACATTTAAAAACTCATGCACAACAACAGTCCTTCACAGAAACACATTTCAAGACTCTTGTACAACAACAGTCCTTCAGAAAAACTCATTTCAAGATTCTTGTACAACAACGGTCCTTCAGAAAAACACATTTCAAGACTCTTGTACAACAACGCTCCTTCAGAAAAACACATTTAAAAACTCATGTGCAACGACAGTCCTTTACAGAAACGCATTTCAAAACTCATGTACAACGACAGTTGTTTACAGAAACACATTTCAAAACTCTTGCACTACAACACTGCTACAGAAAAACTTATTTCAAGATTCTTGTACAACAACGGTCCTTCAGAAAAACACATTTCAAGACTCTTGTACAACAACGCTCCTTCAGAAAAACACATTTAAAAACTCATGTGCAACGACAGTCCTTTACAGAAACGCATTTCAAAACTCATGTACAACGACAGTCCTTTACAGAAACACATTTCAAAACTCTTGCACTACAACACTGCTACAGAAAAACTCATTTCAAGATTCTTGTACAACAACAGTCCTTCAGAAAAACACATTTCAAGACTCTTGTACAACAACGGTCCTTCAGAAAAACACATTTCAAGACTCTTGTGCAACAACACTCCTTCAGAGAAACACATTTAAAAACTCATGTGCAACGACAGTCCTTTACAGAAACGCATTTCAAAACTCATGTACAACGACAGTTGTTTACAGAAACATTTCAAGATTCTTGTACAACAACGGTCCTTCAGAAAAACACATTTCAAGACTCTTGTACAACAACGGTCCTTCAGAAAAACACATTTCAAGACTCTTGCACAACAACACTCCTTCAGAAAACGCATGTAAAAACTCATGTTCAACAACACTCCTTCAGAGAAACACATTTAAAAACTCATGTACAACGACAGTCCTTTACAGAAACACATTTCAAAACTCTTGCACTACAACACTGCTACAGAAAAACTCATTTCAAGATTCTTGTATAAAAACAGTCCTCCAGAAAAACACATTTCAAGACTCTTGTACAACAACGGTCCTTCAGAAAAACACATTTCAAGACTGTTGTACAACAACACTCCTTCAGAAAAACGCATTTAAAAACTCATGTACAACAACACTCCTTCAGAGAAACACATTTAAAAACTCATGTACAACGACAGTCCTTTACAGAAACACATTTCAAAACTCTTGCACTACAACACTGCTACAGAAAAACTCATTTCAAGATTCTTGGATAAAAACAGTCCTCCAGAAAAACACATTTCAAGACTCTTGTACAACAACGGTCCTTCAGAAAAACACATTTCAAGACTGTTGTACAACAACACTCCTTCAGAAAAACGCATTTAAAAACTCATGTACAACAACACTCCTTCAGAGAAACACATTTCAAAACTCATGTACAACGACAGTTGTTTACAGAAACACATTTCAAAACTCTTGCACTACAACACTGCTACAGAAAAACTCATTTCAAGATTCTTGTACAACAACGGTCCTTCAGAAAAACACATTTCAAGACTCTTGTACAACAACGCTCCTTCAGAAAAACACATTTCAAGACTCTTGTACAACAACACTCCTTCAGAAAAACACTTTTAAAAACTCATGTGCTACGACAGTCCTTTACAGAAACGCATTTCAAAACTCATGTACAACGACAGTTGTTTACAGAAACACATTTCAAAACTCTTGCACTACAACGGTCCTTCAGAAAAACACATTTCAAGACTCTTGTACAACAACGGTCCTTCAGAAAAACACATTTAAAAACTCATGTGCTACGACAGTCCTTTACAGAAACGCATTTCAAAACTCATGTACAACAACACTCCTTCAGAGAAACACATTTAAAAACTCATGTACAACGACAGTCCTTTACAGAAACACATTTCAAAACTCTTGCACTACAACACTGCTACATAAAAACTCATTTCAAGATTCTTGTACAACAACGGTCCTTCAGAAAAACACATTTCAAGACTCTTGTACAACAACGGTCCTTCAGAAAAACACCTTTATAACTCATGTGCAACGACAGTCCTTTACAGAAACGCATTTCAAAACTCATGTACAACGACAGTTGTTTACAGAAACACATTTCAAAACTCTTGCACTACAACACTGCTACAGAAAAACTTATTTCAAGATTCTTGTACAACAACGGTCCTTCAGAAAAACACATTTCAAGACTCTTGTACAACAACGCTCCTTCAGAAAAACACATTTAAAAACTCATGTGCAACGACAGTCCTTTACAGAAACGCATTTCAAAACTCATGTACAACGACAGTCCTTTACAGAAATACATTTCAAAACTCTTGCACTACAACACTGCTACAGAAAAACTCATTTCAAGATTCTTGTACAACAACAGTCCTTCAGAAAAACCCATTCCAAGATTCTTGTACAACAACGGTCCTTCAGAAAAACACATTTCAAGACTCTTGTGCAACAACACTCCTTCAGAGAAACACATTTAAAAACTCATGTGCAACGACAGTCCTTTACAGAAACGCATTTCAAAACTCATGTACAACGACAGTTGTTTACAGAAACGCATTTCAAGATTCTTGTACAACAACGGTCCTTCAGAAAAACACATTTCAAGACTCTTGTACAACAACGGTCCTTCAGAAAAACACATTTCAAGACTCTTGCACAACAACACTCCTTCAGAAAACGCATGTAAAAACTCATGTTCAACAACACTCCTTCAGAGAAACACATTTAAAAACTCATGTACAACGACAGTCCTTTACAGAAACACATTTCAAAACTCTTGCACTACAACACTGCTACAGAAAAACTCATTTCAAGATTCTTGTATAAAAACAGTCCTCCAGAAAAACACATTTCAAGACTCTTGTACAACAACGGTCCTTCAGAAAAACACATTTCAAGACTGTTGTACAACAACACTCCTTCAGAAAAACGCATTTAAAAACTCATGTACAACAACACTCCTTCAGAGAAACACATTTAAAAACTCATGTACAACGACAGTCCTTTACAGAAACACATTTCAAAACTCTTGCACTACAACACTGCTACAGAAAAACTCATTTCAAGATTCTTGGATAAAAACAGTCCTCCAGAAAAACACATTTCAAGACTCTTGTACAACAACGGTCCTTCAGAAAAACACATTTCAAGACTGTTGTACAACAACACTCCTTCAGAAAAACGCATTTAAAAACTCATGTACAACAACACTCCTTCAGAGAAACACATTTCAAAACTCATGTACAACGACAGTTGTTTACAGAAACACATTTCAAAACTCTTGCACTACAACACTGCTACAGAAAAACTCATTTCAAGATTCTTGTACAACAACGGTCCTTCAGAAAAACACATTTCAAGACTCTTGTACAACAACGCTCCTTCAGAAAAACACATTTCAAGACTCTTGTACAACAACACTCCTTCAGAAAAACACATTTAAAAACTCATGTGCAACGACAGTTGTTTACAGAAACACATTTCAAAACTCTTGCACTACAACGGTCCTTCAGAAAAACACATTTCAAGACTCTTGTACAACAACGGTCCTTCAGAAAAACACATTTAAAAACTCATGTGCTACGACAGTCCTTTACAGAAACGCATTTCAAAACTCATGTACAACGACAGTTGTTTACAGAAACACATTTCAAAACTCTTGCACTACAACGGTCCTTCAGAAAAACACATTTCAAGACTCTTGTACAACAACGGTCCTTCAGAAAAACACATTTAAAAACTCATGTGCTACGACAGTCCTTTACAGAAACGCATTTCAAAACTCATGTACAACAACACTCCTTCAGAGAAACACATTTAAAAACTCATGTACAACGACAGTCCTTTACAGAAACACATTTCAAAACTCTTGCACTACAACACTGCTACATAAAAACTCATTTCAAGATTCTTGTACAACAACGGTCCTTCAGAAAAACACATTTCAAGACTCTTGTACAACAACGGTCCTTCAGAAAAACACCTTTATAACTCATGTGCAACGACAGTCCTTTACAGAAACGCATTTCAAAACTCATGTACAAGGACAGTTGTTTACAGAAACACATTTCAAAACTCTTGCACTTGCACATGTACAACAACACTCCTTCAGCGAAACACATTTAAAAACTCATGTACAACGACAGTCCTTTACAGAAACACATTTCAAAACTCTTGCACTACAACACTGCTACAGAAAAACTCATTTCAAGATTCTTGTATAAAAACAGTCCTTCAGAAAAACTAATTTCAAGACTCTTGTACAACAACAGTCCTTCAGAAAAACACATTTAAAAACTCATGCACAACAACAGTCCTTCACAGAAACACATTTCAAGACTCTTGTACAACAACAGTCCTTCAGAAAAACTTATTTCAAGATTCTTGTACAACAACGGTCCTTCAGAAAAACACATTTCAAGACTCTTGTACAACAACGCTCCTTCAGAAAAACACATTTAAAAACTCATGTGCAACGACAGTCCTTTACAGAAACGCATTTCAAAACTCATGTACAACGACAGTCCTTTACAGAAACACATTTCAAAACTCTTGCACTACAACACTGCTACAGAAAAACTCATTTCAAGATTCTTGTACAACAACAGTCCTTCAGAAAAACCCATTCCAAGATTCTTGTACAACAACGGTCCTTCAGAAAAACACATTTCAAGACTCTTGTACAACAACGCTCCTTCAGGAAAACACATTTAAAAACTCATGTGCAACGACAGTCCTTTACAGAAACGCATTTCAAAACTCATGTACAACGACAGTTGTTTACAAAAACACAGTTCAAAACTCTTGCACTACAACACTGCTACAGAAAATCTCATTTCAAGATTCTTGTATAAAAACAGTCCCTCAGAAAAACTCATTTCAAGACTCTTGTACAACAACGCTCCTTCAGAAAAACACATTTAAAAACTCATGTGCAACGACAGTTGTTTACAAAAACACAGTTCAAAACACTTGCACTACAACACTGCTACAGAAAAAATCACTTCAAGATTCTTGTACAACAACGGTCCTTCAGAAAAACACATTTCAAGACTCTTGTACAACAACACTCCTTCAGAAAAACACATTTAAAAACTCATGCACAACAACAGTCCTTCACAGAAACACATTTCAAGACTCTTGTACAACGACAGTTGTTTACAAAAACACAGTTCAAAACTCTTGCACTACAACACTGCTACAGAAAAAATCACTTCAAGATTCTTGTACAACAACGGTCCTTCAGAAAAACACATTTCAAGACTCTTGTACAACAACATTCCTTCACAGAAACAGATTTCAAGACTCTTGTACAACAACGCTCCTTCAGAAAAACACATTTAAAAACTCATGTGCAACGACAGTCCTTTACAGAAACGCATTTCAAAACTCGTGTACAACGACAGTTGTTTAGAGAAACACATTTCAAAACTCTTGCACTACAACACTGCTACAGAAAAACTCATTTCAAGATTCTTGTACAACAACGGTCCTTCAGAAAAACACATTTCAAGACACTTGTACAACAACGCTCCTTCAGAAAAACACATTTCAAGACTCTTGTACAACAACGCTCCTTCAGAAGAACACATTTAAAAACTCATGTGCAACGACAGTCCTTTACAGAAACGCATTTCAAAACTCGTGTGCAACGACAGTTGTTTAGAGAAACACATTTCAAAACTCTTGCACTACAACACTGCTACAGAAAAACTCATTTCAAGATTCTTGTACAACAACGGTCCTTCAGAAAAATACATTTCAAGACTCTTGTACAACAACACTCCTTCAGAGAAACACATTTAAAAACTCATTTGCAACGACAGTCCTTTACAGAAACACATTTCAAGACTCCTGTACAACGACAGTTGTTTACAGAAACACATTTCAAAACTCTTGCACTACAACACTGCTACAGAAAAACTCATTTCAAGATTCTTGTACAACAACGGTCCTTCAGAAAAACACATTTCAAGACTCTTGTACAACAACACTCCTTCAGAAAACGCATTTAAAAACTCATGTACAACAACACTCCTTCAGAGAAACACATTTAAAAACTCATGTGAAACGACAGTCCTTTACAGAAACACATATCAAAACTCTTGCACTACAACACTGCTACAGAAAAACTCATTTCAAGATTCCTGTACAACAACGGTCCTCCAGAAAAACACATTTCAAGACTCTTGTACAACAACGGTCCTTCAGAAAAACACATTTCAAGACTCTTGTACAACAACACTCCTTCAGAAAAACGCATTTAAAAACTCATGTACAACAACACTCCTTCAGAGAAACACATTTAAAAACTCATGTGCAACGACAGTCCTTTACAGAAACACATTTCAAGACTCCTGTACAACAACAGTCCTTCAGAAAAACTCATTTCAAGATTCTTGTACAACAACGGTCCTTCAGAAAAACACATTTCAAGACTCTTGTACAACAGCGCTCCTTCAGAAAAACGCATTTAAAAACTCATGTACAACAACACTCCTTCAGAGAAACACATTTAAAAACTCATGTGCAATAACACTCCTTTACAGAAACGCATTTCAAAACTCATGTACAACGACAGTTGTTTACAGAAACACATTTCAAAACTCTTGCACTACAACACTGCTACAGAAAAACTTATTTCAAGATTCTTGTACAACAACGGTCCTTCAGAAAAACACATTTAAAAACTCATGCACAACAACATTCCTTCACAGAAACACATTTCAAGACTCTTGTACAACAACAGTCCTTCAGAAAAACTCATTTCAAGATTCTTGTACAACAACGGTCCTTCAGAAAAACACATTTCAAGACTCTTGTACAACAACGCTCCTTCAGAAAAACACATTTAAAAACTCATGTGCAACGACAGTCCTTTACAGAAACGCATTTCAAAACTCATGTACAACGACAGTTGTTTACAGAAACACATTTCAAAACTCTTGCACTACAACACTGCTACAGAAAAACTCATTTCAAGATTCTTGTACAACAACGGTCCTTCAGAAAAACACATTTCAAGACTTTTGCACAACAACGCTCCTTCAGAAAAACACATTTAAAAACTCATGTGCAACGACAGTCCTTTACAGAAACGCATTTCAAAACTCATGTACAACGACAGTTGTTTACAGAAACACATTTCAAAACTCTTGCACTACAACACTGCTACAGAAAAACTCATTTCAAGATTCTTGTACAACAACGGTCCTTCAGAAAAACACATTTCAAGACTCTTGTACAACAACGGTCCTTCAGAAAAACACATTTCAAGACTCTTGTACAACAACACTCCTTCAGAAAACGCATTTAAAAACTCATGTACAACAACACTCCTTCAGAGAAACACATTTAAAAACTCATGTACAACGACAGTCCTTTACAGAAACACATTTCAAAACTCTTGCACTACAACACTGCTACAGAAAAACTCATTTCAAGATTCTTGTATAAAAACAGTCCTTCAGAAAAACTCATTTCAAGACTCTTGTACAACAACAGTCCTTCAGAAAAACTCATTTCAAGATTCTTGTACAACAACGGCCCTTCAGAAAAACACATTTCAAGACTCTTGTACAACAACACTCCTTCAGAAAAACGCATTTAAAAACTCATGTACAACAACACTCCTTCAGAGAAACACATTTAAAAACTCATGTACAACAACACTCCTTCAGAGAAACACATTTAAAAACTCATGTACAACGACAGTCCTTTACAGAAACACATATCAAAACTATTGCACTACAACACTGCTACAGAAAAACTCATTTCAAGATTCTTGTACAACAACGGTCCTTCAGAAAAACACATTTCAAGACTCTTGTACAACAACACTCCTTCAGAAAACGCATTTAAAAACTCATGTACAACAACACTCCTTCAGAGAAACACATTTATAAACTCATGTGAAACGACAGTCCTTTACAGAAACACATATCAAAACTCTTGCACTACAACACTGCTACAGAAAAACTCATTTCAAGATTCTTGTACAACAACGGTCCTTCAGAAAAACACATTTCAAGACACTTGTACAACAACGCTCCTTCAGAAAAACACATTTCAAGACTCTTGTACAACAACGCTCCTTCAGAAGAACACATTTAAAAACTCATGTGCAACGACAGTCCTTTACAGAAACGCATATCAAAACTCTTGCACTACAACACTGCTACAGAAAAACTCATTTCAAGATTCTTGTACAACAACGGTCCTTCAGAAAAACACATTTCAAGACTCTTGTACAACAACGGTCCTTCAGAAAAACACATTTCAAGACTCTTGTACAACAACACTCCTTCAGAAAACGCATTTAAAAACTCATGTACAACAACACTCCTTCAGAGAAACACATTTAAAAACTCATGTACAACGACAGTCCTTTACAGAAACACATATCAAAACTCTTGCACTACAACACTGCTACAGAAAAACTCATTTCAAGATTCTTGTACAACAACGGTCCTTCAGAAAAACACATTTCAAGACTCTTGTACAACAACACTCCTTCAGAAAACGCATTTAAAAACTCATGTACAACAACACTCCTTCAGAGAAACACATTTAAAAACTCATGTGAAACGACAGTCCTTTACAGAAACACATATCAAAACTCTTGCACTACAACACTGCTACAGAAAAACTCATTTCAAGATTCTTGTACAACAACGGTCCTTCAGAAAAACACATTTCAAGACACTTGTACAACAACGCTCCTTCAGAAAAACACATTTCAAGACTCTTGTACAACAACGCTCCTTCAGAAGAACACATTTAAAAACTCATGTGCAACGACAGTCCTTTACAGAAACGCATTTCAAAACTCGTGTACAACGACAGTTGTTTAGAGAAACACATTTCAAAACTCTTGCACTACAACACTGCTACAGAAAAACTCATTTCAAGATTCTTGTACAACAACGGTCCTTCAGAAAAACTCATTTCAAGATTCTTGTACAACAACGGTCCTTCAGAAAAATACATTTTAAGACTCTTGTACAACAACACTCCTTCAGAAAACGCATTTAAAAACTCATGTACAACAACCCTCCTTCAGAGAAACACATTTAAAAACTCATGTGCAACGACAGTCCTTTACAGAAACGCATTTCAAAACTCATGTACAACGACAGTTGTTTAGAGAAACACATTTCAAAACTCTTGCACTGCAACACTGCTACAGAAAAACTCATTTCAAGATTCTTGTACAACAACGGTCCTTCAGAAAAACTCATTTCAAGATTCTTGTACAACAACGGTCCTTCAGAAAAACACATTTCAAGGCTCTTGTACAACAACACTCCTTCAGAAAAGCGCATTTAAAAACTCATGTACAACAACACTCCTTCAGAGAAACACATTTCAAGACTCCTGTACAACAACAGTCCTTCAGAAAAACTCATTTCAAGATTCTTGTACAACAACGGTCCTTCAGAAAAACACATTTCAAGATTCTTGTACAACAACGGTCCTTCAGAAAAACACATTTCAAGACTCTTGTACAACAACACTCCTTCAGAAAAACGCATTTAAAAACTCATGTACAACAACACTCCTTCAGAGAAACACATCTAAAAACTCATGTGCAACGACAGTCCTTTACAGAAACGCATTTCAAAACTCATGTACAACGACAGTTGTTTACAGAAACACATTTCAAAACTCTTGCACTACAACAC
This sequence comes from Xylota sylvarum, assembly GCA_905220385.1. Taxonomy (NCBI): domain Eukaryota; kingdom Metazoa; phylum Arthropoda; class Insecta; order Diptera; family Syrphidae; genus Xylota; species Xylota sylvarum. The sequence goes on from LR999957.1 coordinate 56,930,115, forward strand.
TGCTACAGAAAAACTCATTTCAAGATTCTTGTACAACAACGGTCCTTCAGAAAAACACATTTCAAGACTCTTGTACAACAACAATCCTTCAGAAAACGCATTTAAAAACTCATGTACAATAACACTCCTTCAGAGAAACACATTTAAAAACTCATGTGAAACGACAGTCCTTTACAGAAAAACATATCAAAACTCTTGCACTACAACACTGCTACAGAAAAACTCATTTCAAGATTCTTGTACAACAACGGTCCTTCAGAAAAACACATTTCAAGACTCTTGTACAACAACGGTCCTTCAGAAAAACACATTTCAAGACTCTTGTACAAGAACACTCCTTCAGAAAAACGCATTTAAAAACTCATGTACAACAACACTCCTTCAGAGAAACACATTTAAAAACTCATGTGCAACGACAGTCCTTTACAGAAACGCATTTCAAAACTCATGTACAACGACAGTTGTTTAGAGAAACACATTTCAAAACTCTTGCACTACAACACTGCTACAGAAAAACTCATTTCAAGATTCTTGTACAACAACGGTCCTCCAGAAAAACACATTTCAAGACTCTTGTACAACAACGGTCCTTCAGAAAAACACATTTCAAGACTCTTGTACAACAACACTCCTTCAGAAAACGCATTTAAAAACTCATGTACTACAACACTCCTTCAGAGAAACACATTTAAAAACTCATGTACAACGACAGTCCTTTACAGAAACACATTTCAAAACTCCTGTACAACAACAGTCCTTCAGAAAAACTCATTTCAAGATTCTTGTACAACAACGGTCCTTCAGAAAAACACATTTCAAGACTCTTGTACAACAACGCTCCTTCAGAAAAACACATTTAAAAACTCATGTGCAACAACACTTCTTCAGAGAAACACATTTAAAAACTCATGTGCAACGACAGTCCTTTACAGAAACGCATTTCAAAACTCATGTACAACGACAGTTGTTTACAAAAACACAGTTCAAAACTCTTGCACTACAACACTGCTACAGAAAAACTCATTTCAAGATTCTTGTACAACAACGGTCCTTCAGAAAAACACATTTCAAGACTCTTGTACAACAACACTCCTTCAGAAAAACGCATTTAAAAACTCATGTACAACAACACTCCTTCAGAGAAACACATTTAAAAACTCATGTGCAACGACAGTCCTTTACAGAAACGCATTTCAAAACTCATGTACAACGACAGTCCTTTACAGAAACACATTTCAAAACTCTTGCACTACAACACTGCTACAGAAAAACTCATTTCAAGATTCTTGTACAACAACGGTCCTCCAGAAAAACACATTTCAAGACTCTTGTACAACAACGGTCCTCCAGAAAAACACATTTCAAGACTCTTGTACAACAACGGTCCTTCAGAAAAACACATTTCAAGACTGTTGTACAACAACACACCTTCAGAAAAACGCATTTAAAAACTCATGTACAACAACACTCCTTCAGATAAACACATTTAAAAACTCATGTGAAACGACAGTCCTTTACAGAAACACATATCAAAACTCTTGCACTACAACACTGCTACAGAAAAACTCATTTCAAGATTCTTGTACAACAACGGTCCTCCAGAAAAACACATTTCAAGACTCTTGTACAACAACGGTCCTTCAGAAAAACACATTTCAAGACTGTTGTACAACAACACTCCTTCAGAAAAACGCATTTAAAAACTCATGTACAACAACACTCCTTCAGAGAAACACATTTAAAAACTCATGTGAAACGACAGTCCTTTACAGAAACGCATTTCAAAACTCATGTACAACGACAGTCCTTTACAGAAACACATTTCAAAACTCTTGCACTACAACACTGCTACAGAAAAACTCATTTCAAGATTCTTGTACAACAACGGTCCTCCAGAAAAACACATTTCAAGACTCTTGTACAACAACGGTCCTTCAGAAAAACACATTTCAAGACTGTTGTACAACAACACTCCTTCAGAAAAACGCATTTAAAAACTCATGTACAACAACACTCCTTCAGAGAAACACATTTAAAAACTCATGTGAAACGACAGTCCTTTACAGAAACACATATCAAAACTCTTGCACTACAACACTGCTACAGAAAAACTCATTTCAAGATTCTTGTACAACAACGGTCCTCCAGAAAAACACATTTCAAGACTCTTGTACAACAACGGTCCTTCAGAAAAACACATTTCAAGACTCTTGTACAACAACACTCCTTCAGAAAAACGCATTTAAAAACTCATGTACAACAACACTCCTTCAGAGAAACACATTTAAAAACTCATGTGCAACGACAGTCCTTTACAGAAACGCATTTAAAAACTCATGTACAACGACAGTCCTTTACAGAAACACATTTCAAAACTCTTGCACTACAACACTGCTACAGAAAAACTCATTTCAAGATTCTTGTACAACAACGGTCCTCCAGAAAAACACATTTCAAGACTCTTGTACAACAACGGTCCTTCAGAAAAACACATTTCAAGACTGTTGTACAACAACACTCCTTCAGAAAAACGCATTTAAAAACTCATGTACAACAACACTCCTTCAGAGAAACACATTTAAAAACTCATGTGAAACGACAGTCCTTTACAGAAACACATATCAAAACTCTTGCACTACAACACTGCTACAGAAAAACTCATTTCAAGATTCTTGTACAACAATGGTCCTTCAGAAAAACACATTTCAAGACTCTTGTACAACAACACTCCTTCAGAAAACGCATTTAAAAACTCATGTACAACAACACTCCTTCAGAGAAACACATTTAAAAACTCATGTGAAACGACAGTCCTTTACAGAAACACATATCAAAACTCTTGCACTACAACACTGCTACAGAAAAACTCATTTCAAGATTCTTGTACAACAACGGTCCTCCAGAAAAACACATTTCAAGACTCTTGTACAACAACGGTCCTTCAGAAAAACACATTTCAAGACTCTTGTACAACAACACTCCTTCAGAAAAACGCATTTAAAAACTCATGTACAACAACACTCCTTCAGAGAAACACATTTAAAAACTCATGTGCAACGACAGTCCTTTACAGAAACGCATTTCAAAACTCATGTACAACGACAGTTGTTTACAGAAACACATTTCAAAACTCTTGCACTACAACACTGCTACAGAAAAACTCATTTCAAGATTCTTGTACAACAACGGTCCTTCAGAAAAACACATTTCAAGACTCTTGTACAACAACGCTCCTTCAGAAAAACACATTTCAAGACTCTTGTACAACAACGCTCCTTCAGAAGAACACATTTAAAAACTCATGTGCAACGAGAGTCCTTTACAGAAACACATTTCAAAACTCTTGCACTGCAACACTGCTACAGAAAAACTCATTTCAAGATTCTTGTACAACAACGGTCCTTCAGAAAACTCATTTCAAGACTCTTGTACAACAACGGTCCTTCAGAAAAATACATTTCAAGACTCTTGTACAACAACGCTACTTCAGAAAAACACATTTAAAAACTCATGTGCAACGACAGTCCTTTACAGAAAAGCATTTCAAAACTCATGTACAACGACAGTTGTTTACAGAAACACATTTCAAAACTCTTGCACTACAACACTGCTACAGAAAAACTCATTTCAAGATTCTTGTACAACAACGGTCCTTCAGAAAAACACATTTCAAGACTCTTGTACAACAACACTCCTTCAGAAAACGCATTTAAAAACTCATGTACAACAACGCTCCTTCAGAAAAACACATTTCAAGACTCTTGTACAACAACACTCCTTCAGAGAAACACATTTAAAAACTCATGTGCAACGACAGTCCTTTACAGAAACGCATTTCAAAACTCATGTACAACGACAGTTGTTTACAGAAACACATTTCAAAACTCTTGCACTGCAACACTGCTACAGAAAAACTCATTTCAAGATTCTTGTACAACAACGGTCCTCCAGAAAAACACATTTCAAGACTCTTGTACAACAACGGTCCTTCAGAAAAACACATTTCAAGACTGTTGTACAACAACACTCCTTCAGAAAAACGCATTTAAAAACTCATGTACAACAACACTCCTTCAGAGAAACACATTTAAAAACTCATGTGAAACGACAGTCCTTTACAGAAACGCATTTCAAAACTCATGTACAACGACAGTCCTTTACAGAAACACATTTCAAAACTCTTGCACTACAACACTGCTACAGAAAAACTCATTTCAAGATTCTTGTACAACAACGGTCCTCCAGAAAAACACATTTCAAGACTCTTGTACAACAACGGTCCTTCAGAAAAACACATTTCAAGACTGTTGTACAACAACACTCCTTCAGAAAAACGCATTTAAAAACTCATGTACAACAACACTCCTTCAGAGAAACACATTTAAAAACTCATGTGAAACGACAGTCCTTTACAGAAACACATATCAAAACTCTTGCACTACAACACTGCTACAGAAAAACTCATTTCAAGATTCTTGTACAACAACGGTCCTCCAGAAAAACACATTTCAAGACTCTTGTACAACAACGGTCCTTCAGAAAAACACATTTCAAGACTCTTGTACAACAACACTCCTTCAGAAAAACGCATTTAAAAACTCATGTACAACAACACTCCTTCAGAGAAACACATTTAAAAACTCATGTGCAACGACAGTCCTTTACAGAAACGCATTTCAAAACTCATGTACAACGACAGTCCTTTACAGAAACACATTTCAAAACTCTTGCACTACAACACTGCTACAGAAAAACTCATTTCAAGATTCTTGTACAACAACGGTCCTCCAGAAAAACACATTTCAAGACTCTTGTACAACAACGGTCCTTCAGAAAAACACATTTCAAGACTGTTGTACAACAACACTCCTTCAGAAAAACGCATTTAAAAACTCATGTACAACAACACTCCTTCAGAGAAACACATTTAAAAACTCATGTGAAACGACAGTCCTTTACAGAAACACATATCAAAACTCTTGCACTACAACACTGCTACAGAAAAACTCATTTCAAGATTCTTGTACAACAATGGTCCTTCAGAAAAACACATTTCAAGACTCTTGTACAACAACACTCCTTCAGAAAACGCATTTAAAAACTCATGTACAACAACACTCCTTCAGAGAAACACATTTAAAAACTCATGTGAAACGACAGTCCTTTACAGAAACACATATCAAAACTCTTGCACTACAACACTGCTACAGAAAAACTCATTTCAAGATTCTTGTACAACAACGGTCCTCCAGAAAAACACATTTCAAGACTCTTGTACAACAACGGTCCTTCAGAAAAACACATTTCAAGACTCTTGTACAACAACACTCCTTCAGAAAAACGCATTTAAAAACTCATGTACAACAACACTCCTTCAGAGAAACACATTTAAAAACTCATGTGCAACGACAGTCCTTTACAGAAACGCATTTCAAAACTCATGTACAACGACAGTTGTTTACAGAAACACATTTCAAAACTCTTGCACTACAACACTGCTACAGAAAAACTCATTTCAAGATTCTTGTACAACAACGGTCCTTCAGAAAAACACATTTCAAGACACTTGTACAACAACGCTCCTTCAGAAAAACACATTTCAAGACTCTTGTACAACAACGCTCCTTCAGAAGAACACATTTAAAAACTCATGTGCAACGAGAGTCCTTTACAGAAACACATTTCAAAACTCTTGCACTGCAACACTGCTACAGAAAAACTCATTTCAAGATTCTTGTACAACAACGGTCCTTCAGAAAACTCATTTCAAGACTCTTGTACAACAACGGTCCTTCAGAAAAATACATTTCAAGACTCTTGTACAACAACGCTACTTCAGAAAAACACATTTAAAAACTCATGTGCAACGACAGTCCTTTACAGAAAAGCATTTCAAAACTCATGTACAACGACAGTTGTTTACAGAAACACATTTCAAAACTCTTGCACTACAACACTGCTACAGAAAAACTCATTTCAAGATTCTTGTACAACAACGGTCCTTCAGAAAAACACATTTCAAGACTCTTGTACAACAACACTCCTTCAGAGAAACACATTTAAAAACTCATGTACAACAACGCTCCTTCAGAAAAACACATTTCAAGACTCTTGTACAACAACACTCCTTCAGAGAAACACATTTAAAAACTCATGTGCAACGACAGTCCTTTACAGAAACGCATTTCAAAACTCATGTACAACGACAGTTGTTTACAGAAACACATTTCAAAACTCTTGCACTGCAACACTGCTACAGAAAAACTCATTTCAAGATTCTTGTACAACAACGGTCCTTCAGAAAAACTCATTTCAAGACTCTTGTACAACAACGGTCCTTCAGAAAAATACATTTCAAGACTCTTGTACAACAACACTCCTTCAGAAAACGCATTTAAAAATTCATGTACAACAACGCTCCTTCAGAAAAACACATTTCAAGACTCTTGTACAACAACACTCCTTCAGAGAAACACATTTAAAAACTCATGTGCAACGACAGTCCTTTACAGAAACGCATTTCAAAACTCATGTACAACGACAGTTGTTTACAGAAACACATTTCAAAACTCTTGCACTACAACACTGCTACAGAAAAACTCATTTCAAGATTCTTGTACAACAACGGTCCTTCAGAAAAACTCATTTCAAGATTCTTGTACAACAACGGTCCTTCAGAAAAACACATTTCAAGACTCTTGTACAACAACGGTCCTTCAGAAAAATACATTTCAAGACTCTTGTACAACAACGCTACTTCAGAAAAACACATTTAAAAATTCATGTACAACAACACTCCTTCAGAGAAACACATTTAAAAACTCATGTACAACGACAGTCCTTTACAGAAACACATTTCAAAACTCTTGCACTGCAACACTGCTACAGAAAAACTCATTTCAAGATTCTTGTACAACAACGGTCCTTCAGAAAAACTCATTTCAAGACTCTTGTACAACAACGGTCCTTCAGAAAAATACATTTCAAGACTCTTGTACAACAACGCTACTTCAGAAAAACACATTTAAAAACTCATGTGCAACGACAGTCCTTTACAGAAAAGCATTTCAAAACTCATGTACAACGACAGTTGTTTACAGAAACACATTTCAAAACTCTTGCACTACAACACTGCTACAGAAAAACTCATTTCAAGATTCTTGTACAACAACGGTCCTTCAGAAAAACACATTTCATGACTCTTGTACAACAACACTCCTTCAGAAAACGTATTTAAAAACTCATGTACAACAACACTCCTTCAGAGAAACACATTTAAAAACTCATGTACAACGACAGTCCTTTACAGAAACACATTTCAAGACTCCTGTACAACAACAGTCCTTCAGAAAAACTCATTTCAAGATTCTTGTACAACAACGGTCCTTCAGAAAAACACATTTCAAGACTCTTGTACAACAACGCTCCTTCAGAAAAACACATTTAAAAACTCATGTGCAACGACAGTCCTTTACAGAAAAGCATTTCAAAACTCATGTACAACGACAGTTGTTTACAGAAACACATTTCAAAACTCTTGCACTACAACACTGCTACAGAAAAACTCATTTCAAGATTCTTGTACAACAACGGTCCTTCAGAAAAACACATTTCAAGACTCTTGTACAACAACACTCCTTCAGAAAACGCATTTAAAAACTCATGTACAACAACACTCCTTCAGAGAAACACATTTAAAAACTCATGTACAACGACAGTCCTTTACAGAAACACATTTCAAGACTCCTGTACAACAACAGTCCTTCAGAAAAACTCATTTCAAGATTCTTGTACAACAACGGTCCTTCAGAAAAACTCATTTCAAGACTCTTGTACAACAACGGTCCTTCAAAAAAACACATTTCAAGACTCTTGTACAACAACGCTACTTCAGAAAAACACATTTAAAAACTCATGTGCAACGACAGTCCTTTACAGAAAAGCATTTCAAAACTCATGTACAACGACAGTTTTTTACAGAAACACATTTCAAAACTCTTGCACTACAACACTGCTACAGAAAAACTCATTTCAAGATTCTTGTACAACAACGGTCCTTCAGAAAAACACATTTCAAGACTCTTGTACAACAACACTCCTTCAGAAAACGCATTTAAAAACTCATGTACAACGACAGTCCTTTACAGAAACGCATTTCAAAACTCATGTACAACGACAGTTGTTTACAAAAACACTGTTCAAAACTCTTGCACTACAACACTGCTACAGAAAAACTCATTTCAAGATTCTTGTACAACAACGGTCCTTCAGAAAAACACATTTAAAAACTCATGCACAACAACATTCCTTCACAGAAACACATTTCAAGACTCTTGTACAACAACAGTCCTTCAGAAAAACTCATTTCAAGACTCTTGTACAACAACGCTCCTTCAGAAAAACACATTTAAAAACTCATGTGCAACGACAGTCCTTTACAGAAACACATTTCAAGACTCCTGTACAACAACAGTCCTTCAGAAAAACTCATTTCAAGATTCTTGTACAACAACAGTCCTTCAGAAAAACCCATTCCAAGATTCTTGTACAACAACGGTCCTTCAGAAAAACACATTTAAAAACTCATGCACAACAACAGTCCTTCACAGAAACACATTTCAAGACTCTTGTACAACGACAGTTGTTTACAAAAACACAGTTCAAAACTCTTGCACTACAACACTGCTACAGAAAAAATCACTTCAAGATTCTTGTACAACAACGGTCCTTCAGAAAAACACATTTCAAGACTCTTGTACAACAACGCTCCTTCAGAAAAACACATTTAAAAACTCATGTGCAACGACAGTCCTTTACAGAAACGCATTTCAAAACTCATGTACAACGACAGTTGTTTACAAAAACACAGTTCAAAACTCTTGCACTACAACACTGCTACAGAAAAAATCACTTCAAGATTCTTGTACAACAACGGTCCTTCAGAAAAACACATTTCAAGACTCTTGTACAACAACATTCCTTCACAGAAACAGATTTCAAGACTCTTGTACAACAACGCTCCTTCAGAAAAACACATTTAAAAACTCATGTGCAACGACAGTCCTTTACAGAAACACATTTCCAGACTCCTGTACAACAACAGTCCTTCAGAAAAACTCATTTCAAGATTCTTGTACAACAACTGTCCTTTAGAAAAACACATTTCAAGACTCTTGTACAACAACGCTCCTTCAGAAAAACACATTTAAAAACTCATGTACAACAACACTCCTTCAGAGAAACACATTTAAAAACTCATGTACAACGACAGTCCTTTACAGAAACACATTTCAAGACTCCTGTACAACAACAGTCCTTCAGAAAAACTCATTTCAAGATTCTTGTACAACAACGGTCCTTCAGAAAAACACATTTCAAGACTCTTGTACAACAACGCTCCTTCAGAAAAACACATTTAAAAACTCATGTACAACAACACTCCTTCAGAGAAACACATTTAAAAACTCATGTACAACGACAGTCCTTTACAGAAACACATTTCAAGACTCTTGTACAACAACGCTCCTTCAGAAAAACACATTTAAAAACTCATGTACAACAACACTCCTTCAGAAAAACACATTTAAAAACTCATGCACAACAACAGTCCTTTACAGAAACGCATTTAAAAACTCATGTACAACAACACTCCTTCAGAGAAACACATTTAAAAACTCATGTACAACGACAGTCCTTTACAGAAACACATTTCAAAACTCTTGCACTACAACACTGCTACAGAAAATCTCATTTCAAGATTCTTGTATAAAAACAGTCCTTCAGAAAAACACATTTAAAAACTCATGCACAACAACAGTCCTTCACAGAAACTCATTTCAAGACTCTTGTACAACGACAGTTGTTTACAAAAACACAGTTCAAAACTCTTGCAATACAACACTGCTACAGAAAAAATCACTTCAAGATTCTTGTACAACAACGGTCCTTCAGAAAAACACATTTCAAGACTCTTGTACAACAACATTCCTTCACAGAAACAGATTTCAAGACTCTTGTACAACAACGCTCCTTCAGAAAAACACATTTAAAAACTCATGTGCAACGACAGTCCTTTACAGAAACACATTTCAAGACTCCTGTACAACAACAGTCCTTCAGAAAAACTCATTTCAAGATTCTTGTACAACAACAGTCCTTCAGAAAAACCCATTCCAAGATTCTTGTACAACAACGGTCCTTCAGAAAAACACATTTAAAAACTCATGCACAACAACAGTCCTTCACAGAAACACATTTCAAGACTCTTGTACAACGACAGTTGTTTACAAAAACACAGTTCAAAACTCTTGCACTACAAAACTGCTACAGAAAAAATCACTTCAAGATTCTTGTACAACAACGGTCCTTCAGAAAAACACATTTCAAGACTCTTGTACAACAACGCTCCTTCAGAAAAACACATTTAAAAACTCATGTGCAACGACAGTCCTTTACAGAAACGCATTTCAAAACTCATGTACAACGACAGTTGTTTACAAAAACACAGTTCAAAACTCTTGCACTACAACACTGCTACAGAAAAAATCACTTCAAGATTCTTGTACAACAACGGTCCTTCAGAAAAACACATTTCAAGACTCTTGTACAACAACATTCCTTCACAGAAACAGATTTCAAGACTCTTGTACAACAACGCTCCTTCAGAAAAACACATTTAAAAACTCATGTGCAACGACAGTCCTTTACAGAAACACATTTCAAGACTCCTGTACAACAACAGTCCTTCAGAAAAACTCATTTCAAGATTCTTGTACAACAACTGTCCTTTAGAAAAACACATTTCAAGACTCTTGTACAACAACGCTCCTTCAGAAAAACACATTTAAAAACTCATGTACAACAACACTCCTTCAGAGAAACACATTTAAAAACTCATGTACAACGACAGTCCTTTACAGAAACACATTTCAAGACTCCTGTACAACAACAGTCCTTCAGAAAAACTCATTTCAAGATTCTTGTACAACAACGGTCCTTCAGAAAAACACATTTCAAGACTCTTGTACAACAACACTCCTTCAGAAAACGCATTTAAAAACTCATGTACAACAACACTCCTTCAGAGAAACACATTTAAAAACTCATGTACAACGACAGTCCTTTACAGAAACACATTTCAAGACTCCTGTACAACAACAGTCCTTCAGAAAAACTCATTTCAAGATTCTTGTACAACAACGGTCCTTCAGAAAAACACATTTCAAGACTCTTGTACAACAACGCTCCTTCAGAAAAACACATTTAAAAACTCATGTACAACGACAGTCCTTTACAGAAACACATTTCAAAACTCTTGCACTACAACACTGCTACAGAAAAACTCATTTCAAGATTCTTGTACAACAACGGTCCTTCAGAAAAACACATTTCAAGATTCTTGTACAACAACGGTCCTTCAGAAAAACACATTTCAAGACTCTTGTACAACAACGCTCCTTCAGAAAAACACATTTAAAAACTCATGTGCAACGACAGTCCTTTACAGAAACGCATTTCAAAACTCATGTACAACGACAGTTGTTTACAGAAACACATTTCAAAACTCTTGCACTACAACACTGCTACAGAAAAACTCATTTCAAGATTCTTGTACAACAACGGTCCTTCAGAAAAACTCATTTCAAGATTCTTGTACAACAACGGTCCTTCAGAAAAACACATTTCAAGACTCTTGTACAACAACACTCCTTCAGAAAACGCATTTAAAAACTCATGTACAACGACAGTCCTTTACAGAAACACATTTCAAAACTCTTGCACTACAACACTGCTACAGAAAATCTCATTTCAAGATTCTTGTATAAAAACAGTCCTTCAGAAAAACTCATTTCAAGACTCTTGTACAACAACAGTCCTTCAGAAAAACACATTTAAAAACTCATGCACAACAACAGTCCTTCACAGAAACACATTTCAAGACTCTTGTACAACAACAGTCCTTCAGAAAAACTCATTTCAAGATTCTTGTACAACAACGGTCCTTCAGAAAAACACATTTCAAGACTCTTGTACAACAACGCCCCTTCAGAAAAACACATTTAAAAACTCATGTGCAACGACAGTCCTTTACAGAAACGCATTTCAAAACTCATGTACAACGACAGTTGTTTACAGAAACACATTTCAAAACTCTTGCACTACAACACTGCTACAGAAAAACTTATTTCAAGATTCTTGTACAACAACGGTCCTTCAGAAAAACACATTTCAAGACTCTTGTACAACAACGCTCCTTCAGAAAAACACATTTAAAAACTCATGTGCAACGACAGTCCTTTACAGAAACGCATTTCAAAATTCATGTACAACGACAGTCCTTTACAGAAACACATTTCAAAACTCTTGCACTACAACACTGCTACAGAAAAACTCATTTCAAGATTCTTGTACAACAACAGTCCTTCAGAAAAACCCATTCCAAGATTCTTGTACAACAACGGTCCTTCAGAAAAACACATTTCAAGACTCTTGTGCAACAACACTCCTTCAGAGAAACACATTTAAAAACTCATGTGCAACGACAGTCCTTTACAGAAACGCATTTCAAAACTCATGTACAACGACAGTTGTTTACAGAAACATTTCAAGATTCTTGTACAACAACGGTCCTTCAGAAAAACACATTTCAAGACTCTTGTACAACAACGGTCCTTCAGAAAAACACATTTCAAGACTCTTGCACAACAACACTCCTTCAGAAAACGCATGTAAAAACTCATGTTCAACAACACTCCTTCAGAGAAACACATTTAAAAACTCATGTACAACGACAGTCCTTTACAGAAACACATTTCAAAACTCTTGCACTACAACACTGCTACAGAAAAACTCATTTCAAGATTCTTGTATAAAAACAGTCCTCCAGAAAAACACATTTCAAGACTCTTGTACAACAACGGTCCTTCAGAAAAACACATTTCAAGACTGTTGTACAACAACACTCCTTCAGAAAAACGCATTTAAAAACTCATGTACAACAACACTCCTTCAGAGAAACACATTTAAAAACTCATGTACAACGACAGTCCTTTACAGAAACACATTTCAAAACTCTTGCACTACAACACTGCTACAGAAAAACTCATTTCAAGATTCTTGGATAAAAACAGTCCTCCAGAAAAACACATTTCAAGACTCTTGTACAACAACGGTCCTTCAGAAAAACACATTTCAAGACTGTTGTACAACAACACTCCTTCAGAAAAACGCATTTAAAAACTCATGTACAACAACACTCCTTCAGAGAAACACATTTCAAAACTCATGTACAACGACAGTTGTTTACAGAAACACATTTCAAAACTCTTGCACTACAACACTGCTACAGAAAAACTCATTTCAAGATTCTTGTACAACAACGGTCCTTCAGAAAAACACATTTCAAGACTCTTGTACAACAACGCTCCTTCAGAAAAACACATTTCAAGACTCTTGTACAACAACACTCCTTCAGAAAAACACTTTTAAAAACTCATGTGCTACGACAGTCCTTTACAGAAACGCATTTCAAAACTCATGTACAACGACAGTTGTTTACAGAAACACATTTCAAAACTCTTGCACTACAACGGTCCTTCAGAAAAACACATTTCAAGACTCTTGTACAACAACGGTCCTTCAGAAAAACACATTTAAAAACTCATGTGCTACGACAGTCCTTTACAGAAACGCATTTCAAAACTCATGTACAACAACACTCCTTCAGAGAAACACATTTAAAAACTCATGTACAACGACAGTCCTTTACAGAAACACATTTCAAAACTCTTGCACTACAACACTGCTACATAAAAACTCATTTCAAGATTCTTGTACAACAACGGTCCTTCAGAAAAACACATTTCAAGACTCTTGTACAACAACGGTCCTTCAGAAAAACACCTTTATAACTCATGTGCAACGACAGTCCTTTACAGAAACGCATTTCAAAACTCATGTACAACGACAGTTGTTTACAGAAACACATTTCAAAACTCTTGCACTTGCACATGTACAACAACACTCCTTCAGCGAAACACATTTAAAAACTCATGTACAACGACAGTCCTTTACAGAAACACATTTCAAAACTCTTGCACTACAACACTGCTACAGAAAAACTCATTTCAAGATTCTTGTATAAAAACAGTCCTTCAGAAAAACTAATTTCAAGACTCTTGTACAACAACAGTCCTTCAGAAAAACACATTTAAAAACTCATGCACAACAACAGTCCTTCACAGAAACACATTTCAAGACTCTTGTACAACAACAGTCCTTCAGAAAAACTTATTTCAAGATTCTTGTACAACAACGGTCCTTCAGAAAAACACATTTCAAGACTCTTGTACAACAACGCTCCTTCAGAAAAACACATTTAAAAACTCATGTGCAACGACAGTCCTTTACAGAAACGCATTTCAAAACTCATGTACAACGACAGTCCTTTACAGAAACACATTTCAAAACTCTTGCACTACAACACTGCTACAGAAAAACTCATTTCAAGATTCTTGTACAACAACAGTCCTTCAGAAAAACCCATTCCAAGATTCTTGTACAACAACGGTCCTTCAGAAAAACACATTTCAAGACTCTTGTACAACAACGCTCCTTCAGGAAAACACATTTAAAAACTCATGTGCAACGACAGTCCTTTACAGAAACGCATTTCAAAACTCATGTACAACGACAGTTGTTTACAAAAACACAGTTCAAAACTCTTGCACTACAACACTGCTACAGAAAATCTCATTTCAAGATTCTTGTATAAAAACAGTCCTTCAGAAAAACTCATTTCAAGACTCTTGTACAACAACGCTCCTTCAGAAAAACACATTTAAAAACTCATGTGCAACGACAGTTGTTTACAAAAACACAGTTCAAAACACTTGCACTACAACACTGCTACAGAAAAAATCACTTCAAGATTCTTGTACAACAACGGTCCTTCAGAAAAACACATTTCAAGACTCTTGTACAACAACACTCCTTCAGAAAAACACATTTAAAAACTCATGCACAACAACAGTCCTTCACAGAAACACATTTCAAGACTCTTGTACAACGACAGTTGTTTACAAAAACACAGTTCAAAACTCTTGCACTACAACACTGCTACAGAAAAAATCACTTCAAGATTCTTGTACAACAACGGTCCTTCAGAAAAACACATTTCAAGACTCTTGTACAACAACATTCCTTCACAGAAACAGATTTCAAGACTCTTGTACAACAACGCTCCTTCAGAAAAACACATTTAAAAACTCATGTGCAACGACAGTCCTTTACAGAAACACATTTCAAGACTCCTGTACAACAACAGTCCTTCAGAAAAACTCATTTCAAGATTCTTGTACAACAACGGTCCTTCAGAAAAACACATTTCAAGACTCTTGTACAACAACGCTCCTTCAGAAAAACACATTTAAAAACTCATGTACAACAACACTCCTTCAGAGAAACACATTTAAAAACTCATGTACAACGACAGTCCTTTACAGAAACACATTTCAAGACTCCTGTACAACAACAGTCCTTCAGAAAAACTCATTTCAAGATTCTTGTACAACAACGGTCCTTCAGAAAAACACATTTCAAGACTCTTGTACAACAACGCTCCTTCAGAAAAACACATTTAAAAACTCATGTACAACAACACTCCTTCAGAGAAACACATTTAAAAACTCATGTACAACGACAGTCCTTTACAGAAACACATTTCAAGACTCTTGTACAACAACGCTCCTTCAGAAAAACACATTTAAAAACTCATGTACAACAACACTCCTTCAGAAAAACACATTTAAAAACTCATGCACAACAACAGTCCTTTACAGAAACGCATTTAAAAACTCATGTACAACAACACTCCTTCAGAGAAACACATTTAAAAACTCATGTACAACGACAGTCCTTTACAGAAACACATTTCAAAACTCTTGCACTACAACACTGCTACAGAAAATCTCATTTCAAGATTCTTGTATAAAAACAGTCCTTCAGAAAAACACATTTAAAAACTCATGCACAACAACAGTCCTTCACAGAAACTCATTTCAAGACTCTTGTACAACGACAGTTGTTTACAAAAACACAGTTCAAAACTCTTGCAATACAACACTGCTACAGAAAAAATCACTTCAAGATTCTTGTACAACAACGGTCCTTCAGAAAAACACATTTCAAGACTCTTGTACAACAACGCTCCTTCAGAAAAATACATTTAAAAACTCATGTGCAACGACAGTCCTTTACAGAAACGCATTTCAAAACTCATGTACAACGACAGTTGTTTACAAAAACACAGTTCAAAACTCTTGCACTACAACACTGCTACAGAAAAAATCACTTCAAGATTCTTGTACAACAACGGTCCTTCAGAAAAACACATTTCAAGACTCTTGTACAACAACATTCATTCACAGAAACACATTTCAAGACTCTTGTACAACAACGCTCCTTCAGAAAAACACATTTAAAAACTCATGTGCAACGACAGTCCTTTACAGAAACACATTTCAAGACTCCTGTACAACAACAGTCCTTCAGAAAAACTCATTTCAAGATTCTTGTACAACAACGGTCCTTCAGAAAAACACATTTCAAGACTCTTGTACAACAACGCTCCTTCAGAAAAACACATTTAAAAACTCATGTACAACAACACTCCTTCAGAGAAACACATTTAAAAACTCATGTACAACGACAGTCCTTTACAGAAACACATTTCAAGACTCCTGTACAACAACAGTCCTTCAGAAAAACTCATTTCAAGATTCTTGTACAACAACGGTCCTTCAGAAAAACACATTTCAAGACTCTTGTACAACAACACTCCTTCAGAAAACGCATTTAAAAACTCATGTACAACAACACTCCTTCAGAGAAACACATTTAAAAACTCATGTACAACGACAGTCCTTTACAGAAACACATTTCAAGACTCCTGTACAACAACAGTCCTTCAGAAAAACTCATTTCAAGATTCTTGTACAACAACGGTCCTTCAGAAAAACACATTTCAAGACTCTTGTACAACAACGCTCCTTCAGAAAAACACATTTAAAAACTCATGTACAACGACAGTCCTTTACAGAAACACATTTCAAAACTCTTGCACTACAACACTGCTACAGAAAAACTCATTTCAAGATTCTTGTACAACAACGGTCCTTCAGAAAAACACATTTCAAGACTCTTGTACAACAACGCTCCTTCAGAAAAACACATTTAAAAACTCATGTGCAAAGACAGTCCTTTACAGAAACGCATTTCAAAACTCATGTACAACGACAGTTGTTTACAGAAACACATTTCAAAACTCTTGCACTACAACACTGCTACAGAAAAACTCATTTCAAGATTCTTGTACAACAACGGTCCTTAAGAAAAACTCATTTCAAAATTCTTGTACAACAACGGTCCTTCAGAAAAACACATTTCAAGACTCTTGTACAACAACACTCCTTCAGAAAACGCATTTAAAAACTCATGTACAACGACAGTCCTTTACAGAAACACATTTCAAAACTCTTGCACTACAACACTGCTACAGAAAATCTCATTTCAAGATTCTTGTATAAAAACAGTCCTTCAGAAAAACTCATTTCAAGACTCTTGTACAACAACAGTCCTTCAGAAAAACACATTTAAAAACTCATGCACAACAACAGTCCTTCACAGAAACACATTTCAAGACTCTTGTACAACAACAGTCCTTCAGAAAAACTCATTTCAAGATTCTTGTACAACAACGGTCCTTCAGAAAAACACATTTCAAGACTCTTGTACAACAACGCTCCTTCAGAAAAACACATTTAAAAACTCATGTGCAACGACAGTCCTTTACAGAAACGCATTTCAAAACTCATGTACAACGACAGTTGTTTACAGAAACACATTTCAAAACTCTTGCACTACAACACTGCTACAGAAAAACTCATTTCAAGATTCTTGTACAACAACGGTTCTTCAGAAAAACACATTTCAAGACTCTTGTACAACAACGCTCCTGCAGAAAAACACATTTAAAAACTCATGTGCAACGACAGTCCTTTACAGAAACGCATTTCAAAACTCATGTACAACGACAGTTGTTTACAGAAACACATTTCAAAACTCTTGCACTACAACACTGCTACAGCAAAACTCATTTCAAGATTCTTGTACAACAACGGTCCTTCAGAAAAACACATTTCAAGACTCTTGTACAACAACGGTCCTTCAGAAAAACACATTTCAAGACTCTTGCACAACAACACTCCTTCAGAAAACGCATTTAAAAACTCATGTACAACAACAGTCCTTTACAGAAACACATTTCAAAACTCTTGCACTACAACACTGCTACAGAAAAACTCATTTCAAGATTCTTGTATAAAAACAGTCCTTCAGAAAAACTAATTTCAAGACTCTTGTACAACAACAGTCCTTCAGAAAAACACATTTAAAAACTCATGCACAACAACAGTCCTTCACAGAAACACATTTCAAGACTCTTGTACAACAACAGTCCTTCAGAAAAACTTATTTCAAGATTCTTGCACAACAACACTCCTTCAGAAAAACACATTTAAAAACTCATGTGCAACGACAGTCCTTTACAGAAACGCATTTCAAAACTCATGTACAACGACAGTTGTTTACAGAAACACATTTCAAAACTCTTGCACTACAACACTGCTACAGCAAAACTCATTTCAAGATTCTTGTACAACAACGGTCCTTCAGAAAAACACATTTCAAGACTCTTGTACAACAACGGTCCTTCAGAAAAACACATTTCAAGACTCTTGCACAACAACACTCCTTCAGAAAACGCATTTAAAAACTCATGTACAACGACAGTCCTTTACAGAAACACATTTCAAAACTCTTGCACTACAACACTGCTACAGAAAAACTCACTTCAAGATTCTTGTATAAAAACAGTCCTTCAGAAAAACTAATTTCAAGACTCTTGTACAACAACAGTCCTTCAGAAAAACACATTTAAAAACTCATGCACAACAACAGTCCTTCACAGAAACACATTTCAAGACTCTTGTACAACAACAGTCCTTCAGAAAAACTTATTTCAAGATTCTTGTACAACAACGGTCCTTCAGAAAAACACATTTCAAGACTCTTGTACAACAACGCTCCTTCAGAAAAACACATTTAAAAACTCATGTGCAACGACAGTCCTTTACAGAAACGCATTTCAAAACTCATGTACAACGACAGTTGTTTACAAAAACACAGTTCAAAACTCTTGCACTACAACACTGCTACAGAAAATCTCATTTGAAGATTCTTGTATAAAAACAGTCCTTCAGAAAAACTCATTTCAAGACTCTTGTACAACAACGCTCCTTCAGAAAAACACATTTAAAAACTCATGTGCAACGACAGTCCTTTACAGAAACGCATTTCAAAACTCATGTACAACGACAGTTGTTTACAAAAACACAGTTCAAAACACTTGCACTACAACACTGCTACAGAAAAAATCACTTCAAGATTCTTGTACAACAACGGTCCTTCAGAAAAACACATTTCAAGACTCTTGTACAACAACACTCCTTCAGAAAAACACATTTAAAAACTCATGCACAACAACAGTCCTTCACTGAAACACATTTCAAGACTCTTGTACAACGACAGTTGTTTACAAAAACACAGTTCAAAACTCTTGCACTACAACACTGCTACAGAAAAAATCACTTCAAGATTCTTGTACAACAACGGTCCTTCAGAAAAACACATTTCAAGACTCTTGTACAACAACATTCCTTCACAGAAACAGATTTCAAGACTCTTGTACAACAACGCTCCTTCAGAAAAACACATTTAAAAACTCATGTGCAACGACAGTCCTTTACAGAAACACATTTCAAGACTCCTGTACAACAACAGTCCTTCAGAAAAACTCATTTCAAGATTCTTGTACAACAACAGTCCTTCAGAAAAACCCATTCCAAGATTCTTGTACAACAACGGTCCTTCAGAAAAACACATTTAAAAACTCATGCACAACAACAGTCCTTCACAGAAACACATTTCAAGACTCTTGTACAACGACAGTTGTTTACAAAAACACAGTTCAAAACTCTTGCACTACAACACTGCTACAGAAAAAATCACTTCAAGATTCTTGTACAACAACGGTCCTTCAGAAAAACACATTTCAAGACTCTTGTACAACAACGCTCCTTCAGAAAAACACATTTAAAAACTCATGTGCAACGACAGTCCTTTACAGAAACGCATTTCAAAACTCATGTACAACGACAGTTGTTTACAAAAACACAGTTCAAAACTCTTGCACTACAACACTGCTACAGAAAAAATCACTTCAAGATTCTTGTACAACAACGGTCCTTCAGAAAAACACATTTCAAGACTCTTGTACAACAACATTCCTTCACAGAAACAGATTTCAAGACTCTTGTACAACAACGCTCCTTCAGAAAAACACATTTAAAAACTCATGTGCAACGACAGTCCTTTACAGAAACACATTTCAAGACTCCTGTACAACAACAGTCCTTCAGAAAAACTCATTTCAAGATTCTTGTACAACAACTGTCCTTTAGAAAAACACATTTCAAGACTCTTGTACAACAACGCTCCTTCAGAAAAACACATTTAAAAACTCATGTACAACAACACTCCTTCAGAGAAACACATTTAAAAACTCATGTACAACGACAGTCCTTTACAGAAACACATTTCAAGACTCCTGTACAACAACAGTCCTTCAGAAAAACTCATTTCAAGATTCTTGTACAACAACGGTCCTTCAGAAAAACACATTTCAAGACTCTTGTACAACAACGCTCCTTCAGAAAAACACATTTAAAAACTCATGTACAACAACACTCCTTCAGAGAAACACATTTAAAAACTCATGTACAACGACAGTCCTTTACAGAAACACATTTCAAGACTCTTGTACAACAACGCTCCTTCAGAAAAACACATTTAAAAACTCATGTACAACAACACTCCTTCAGAAAAACACATTTAAAAACTCATGCACAACAACAGTCCTTTACAGAAACGCATTTAAAAACTCATGTACAACAACACTCCTTCAGAGAAACACATTTAAAAACTCATGTACAACGACAGTCCTTTACAGAAACACATTTCAAAACTCTTGCACTACAACACTGCTACAGAAAATCTCATTTCAAGATTCTTGTATAAAAACAGTCCTTCAGAAAAACACATTTAAAAACTCATGCACAACAACAGTCCTTCACAGAAACTCATTTCAAGACTCTTGTACAACGACAGTTGTTTACAAAAACACAGTTCAAAACTCTTGCAATACAACACTGCTACAGAAAAAATCACTTCAAGATTCTTGTACAACAACGGTCCTTCAGAAAAACACATTTCAAGACTCTTGTACAACAACATTCCTTCACAGAAACAGATTTCAAGACTCTTGTACAACAACGCTCCTTCAGAAAAACACATTTAAAAACTCATGTGCAATGACAGTCCTTTACAGAAACACATTTCAAGACTCCTGTACAACAACAGTCCTTCAGAAAAACTCATTTCAAGATTCTTGTACAACAACAGTCCTTCAGAAAAACCCATTCCAAGATTCTTGTACAACAACGGTCCTTCAGAAAAACACATTTAAAAACTCATGCACAACAACAGTCCTTCACAGAAACACATTTCAAGACTCTTGTACAACGACAGTTGTTTACAAAAACACAGTTCAAAACTCTTGCACTACAAAACTGCTACAGAAAAAATCACTTCAAGATTCTTGTACAACAACGGTCCTTCAGAAAAACACATTTCAAGACTCTTGTACAACAACGCTCCTTCAGAAAAACACATTTAAAAACTCATGTGCAACGACAGTCCTTTACAGAAACGCATTTCAAAACTCATGTACAACGACAGTTGTTTACAAAAACACAGTTCAAAACTCTTGCACTACAACACTGCTACAGAAAAAATCACTTCAAGATTCTTGTACAACAACGGTCCTTCAGAAAAACACATTTCAAGACTCTTGTACAACAACATTCCTTCACAGAAACAGATTTCAAGACTCTTGTACAACAACGCTCCTTCAGAAAAACACATTTAAAAACTCATGTGCAACGACAGTCCTTTACAGAAACACATTTCAAGACTCCTGTACAACAACAGTCCTTCAGAAAAACTCATTTCAAGATTCTTGTACAACAACTGTCCTTTAGAAAAACACATTTCAAGACTCTTGTACAACAACGCTCCTTCAGAAAAACACATTTAAAAACTCATGTACAACAACACTCCTTCAGAGAAACACATTTAAAAACTCATGTACAACGACAGTCCTTTACAGAAACACATTTCAAGACTCCTGTACAACAACAGTCCTTCAGAAAAACTCATTTCAAGATTCTTGTACAGCAACGGTCCTTCAGAAAAACACATTTCAAGACTCTTGTACAACAACACTCCTTCAGAAAACGCATTTAAAAACTCATGTACAACAACACTCCTTCAGAGAAACACATTTAAAAACTCATGTACAACGAGAGTCCTTTACAGAAACACATTTCAAGACTCCTGTACAACAACAGTCCTTCAGAAAAACTCATTTCAAGATTCTTGTACAACAACGGTCCTTCAGAAAAACACATTTCAAGACTCTTGTACAACAACGCTCCTTCAGAAAAACACATTTAAAAACTCATGTACAACGACAGTCCTTTACAGAAACACATTTCAAAACTCTTGCACTACAACACTGCTACAGAAAAACTCATTTCAAGATTCTTGTACAACAACGGTCCTTCAGAAAAACACATTTCAAGATTCTTGTACAACAACGGTCCTTCAGAAAAACACATTTCAAGACTCTTGTACAACAACGCTCCTTCAGAAAAACACATTTAAAAACTCATGTGCAACGACAGTCCTTTACAGAAACGCATTTCAAAACTCATGTACAACGACAGTTGTTTACAGAAACACATTTCAAAACTCTTGCACTACAACACTGCTACAGAAAAACTCATTTCAAGATTCTTGTACAACAACGGTCCTTCAGAAAAACTCATTTCAAGATTCTTGTACAACAACGGTCCTTCAGAAAAACACATTTCAAGACTCTTGTACAACAACACTCCTTCAGAAAACGCATTTAAAAACTCATGTACAACGACAGTCCTTTACAGAAACACATTTCAAAACTCTTGCACTACAACACTGCTACAGAAAATCTCATTTCAAGATTCTTGTATAAAAACAGTCCTTCAGAAAAACTCATTTCAAGACTCTTGTACAACAACAGTCCTTCAGAAAAACGCATTTAAAAACTCATGCACAACAACAGTCCTTCACAGAAACACATTTCAAGACTCTTGTACAACAACAGTCCTTCAGAAAAACTCATTTCAAGATTCTTGTACAACAACGGTCCTTCAGAAAAACACATTTCAAGACTCTTGTACAACAACGCTCCTTCAGAAAAACACATTTAAAAACGCATGTGCAACGACAGTCCTTTACAGAAACGCATTTCAAAACTCATGTACAACGACAGTTGTTTACAGAAACACATTTCAAAACTCTTGCACTACAACACTGCTACAGAAAAACTTATTTCAAGATTCTTGTACAACAACGGTCCTTCAGAAAAACACATTTCAAGACTCTTGTACAACAACGCTCCTTCAGAAAAACACATTTAAAAACTCATGTGCAACGACAGTCCTTTACAGAAACGCATTTCAAAACTCATGTACAACGACAGTCCTTTACAGAAACACATTTCAAAACTCTTGCACTACAACACTGCTACAGAAAAACTCATTTCAAGATTCTTGTACAACAACAGTCCTTCAGAAAAACCCATTCCAAGATTCTTGTACAACAACGGTCCTTCAGAAAAACACATTTCAAGACTCTTGTGCAACAACACTCCTTCAGAGAAACACATTTAAAAACTCATGTGCAACGACAGTCCTTTACAGAAACGCATTTCAAAACTCATGTACAACGACAGTTGTTTACAGAAACATTTCAAGATTCTTGTACAACAACGGTCCTTCAGAAAAACACATTTCAAGACTCTTGTACAACAACGGTCCTTCAGAAAAACACATTTCAAGACTCTTGCACAACAACACTCCTTCAGAAAACGAATGTAAAAACTCATGTTCAACAACACTCCTTCAGAGAAACACATTTAAAAACTCATGTACAACGACAGTCCTTTACAGAAACACATTTCAAAACTCTTGCACTACAACACTGCTACAGAAAAACTCATTTCAAGATTCTTGTATAAAAACAGTCCTCCAGAAAAACACATTTCAAGACTCTTGTACAACAACGGTCCTTCAGAAAAACACATTTCAAGACTGTTGTAGAACAACACTCCTTCAGAAAAACGCATTTAAAAACTCATGTACAACAACACTCCTTCAGAGAAACACATTTAAAAACTCATGTACAACGACAGTCCTTTACAGAAACACATTTCAAAACTCTTGCACTACAACACTGCTACATAAAAACTCATTTCAAGATTCTTGTACAACAACGGTCCTTCAGAAAAACACATTTCAAGACTGTTGTACAACAACACTCCTTCAGAAAAACGCATTTAAAAACTCATGTACAACAACACTCCTTCAGAGAAACACATTTAAAAACTCATGTACAACGACAGTCCTTTACAGAAACACATTTCAAAACTCTTGCACTACAACACTGCTACAGAAAAACTCATTTCAAGATTCTTGGATAAAAACAGTCCTCCAGAAAAACACATTTCAAGACTCTTGTACAACAACGGTCCTTCAGAAAAACACATTTCAAGACTGTTGTACAACAACACTCCTTCAGAAAAACGCATTTAAAAACTCATGTACAACAACACTCCTTCAGAGAAACACATTTCAAAACTCATGTACAACGACAGTTGTTTACAGAAACACATTTCAAAACTCTTGCACTACAACACTGCTACAGAAAAACTCATTTCAAGATTCTTGTACAACAACGGTCCTTCAGAAAAACACATTTCAAGACTCTTGTACAACAACGCTCCTTCAGAAAAACACATTTCAAGACTCTTGTACAACAACACTCCTTCAGAAAAACACTTTTAAAAACTCATGTGCTACGACAGTCCTTTACAGAAACGCATTTCAAAACTCATGTACAACGACAGTTGTTTACAGAAACACATTTCAAAACTCTTGCACTACAACGGTCCTTCAGAAAAACACATTTCAAGACTCTTGTACAACAACGGTCCTTCAGAAAAACACATTTAAAAACTCATGTGCTACGACAGTCCTTTACAGAAACGCATTTCAAAACTCATGTACAACAACACTCCTTCAGAGAAACACATTTAAAAACTCATGTACAACGACAGTCCTTTACAGAAACACATTTCAAAACTCTTGCACTACAACACTGCTACATAAAAACTCATTTCAAGACTCTTGTACAACAACGGTCCTTCAGAAAAACACATTTCAAGACTCTTGTACAACAACGGTCCTTCAGAAAAACACCTTTATAACTCATGTGCAACGACAGTCCTTTACAGAAACGCATTTCAAAACTCATGTACAACGACAGTTGTTTACAGAAACACATTTCAAAACTCTTGCACTTGCACATGTACAACAACACTCCTTCAGCGAAACACATTTAAAAACTCATGTACAACGACAGTCCTTTACAGAAACACATTTCAAAACTCTTGCACTACAACACTGCTACAGAAAAACTCATTTCAAGATTCTTGTATAAAAACAGTCCTTCAGAAAAACTCATTTCAAGACTCTTGTACAACAACAGTCCTTCAGAAAAACACATTTAAAAACTCATGCACAACAACAGTCCTTCACAGAAACACATTTCAAGACTCTTGTACAACAACAGTCCTTCAGAAAAACTCATTTCAAGATTCTTGTACAACAACGGTCCTTCAGAAAAACACATTTCAAGACTCTTGTACAACAACGGTCCTTCAGAAAAACACATTTCAAGACTCTTGTACAACAACGGTCCTTCAGAAAAACACATTTAAAAACTCATGCACAACAACAGTCCTTCACAGAAACACATTTCAAGACTCTTGTACAACAACAGTCCTTCAGAAAAACTCATTTCAAGATTCTTGTACAACAACGGTCCTTCAGAAAAACACATTTCAAGACTCTTGTACAACAACGCTCCTTCCGAAAAACACATTTAAAAACTCATGTGCAACGACAGTCCTTTACAGAAACGCATTTCAAAACCCATGTACAACGACAGTTGTTTACAGAAACAAATTTCAAAACTCTTTCAAAACGGTCCTTCAGAAAAACACATTTCAAGACTCTTGTACAACAACGGCCCTTCAGAAAAACACATTTAAAAACTCATGCACAACAACAGTCCTTCACAGAAACACATTTCAAGACTCTTGTACAACAACAGTCCTTCAGAAAAACTCATTTCAAGATTCTTGTACAACAACGGTCCTTCAGAAAAACACATTTCAAGACTCTTGTACAACAACGCTCCTTCAGAAAAACACATTTCAAGACTCTTGTACAACAACACTCCTTCAGAAAAACACATTTAAAAACTCATGTGCTACGACAGTCCTTTACAGAAACGCATTTCAAAACTCATGTACAACGACAGTTGTTTACAGAAACACATTTCAAAACTCTTGCACTACAACACTGCTACAGAAAAACTCATTTCAAGATTTTTGTACAACAACGGTCCTTCAGAAAAACACATTTCAAGACTCTTGTACAACAACGGTCCTTCAGAAAAACACATTTCAAGATTATTGTATAAAAACAGTCCTTCAGAAAAACTAATTTCAAGACTCTTGTACAACAACAGTACTTCAGAAAAACACATTTAAAAACTCATGCACAACAACAGTCCTTCACAGAAACACATTTCAAGACTCTTGTACAAACACAGTCCTTCAGAAAAACTCATTTCAAGATTCTTGTACAACAACGGTCCTTCAGAAAAACACATTTCAAGACTCTTGCACAACAACACTCCTTCAGAAAACGCATTTAAAAACTCATGTTCAACAACACTCCTTCAGAGAAACACATTTAAAAACTCATGTACAACGACAGTCCTTTACAGAAACACATTTCAAAACTCTTGCACTACAACACTGCTACAGAAAAACTCATTTCAAGATTCTTGTATAAAAACAAACAGTCCTTCAGAAAAACTAATTTCAAGACTCTTGTACAACAACAGTCCTTCAGAAAAACACATTTAAAAACTCATGCACAACAACAGTCCTTCACAGAAACACATTTCAAGACTCTTGTACAACAACAGTCCTTCAGAAAAACTTATTTCAAGATTCTTGTACAACAACGGTCCTTCAGAAAAACACATTTCAAGACTCTTGTACAACAACGCTCCTTCAGAAAAACACATTTAAAAACTCATGTGCAACGACAGTCCTTTACAGAAACGCATTTCAAAACTCATGTACAACGACAGTCCTTTACAGAAACACATTTCAAAACTCTTGCACTACAACACTGCTACAGAAAAACTCATTTCAAGATTCTTGTACAACAACAGACCTTCAGAAAAACCCATTCCAAGATTCTTGTACAACAACGGTCCTTCAGAAAAACACATTTCAAGACTCTTGTGCAACAACACTCCTTCAGAGAAACACATTTAAAAACTCATGTGCAACGACAGTCCTTTACAGAAACGCATTTCAAAACTCATGTACAACGACAGTTGTTTACGGAAACACATTTCAAAACTCTTGCACTACAACACTGCTACAGAAAAACTCATTTCAAGATTCTTGTACAACAACGGTCCTTCAGAAAAACACATTTCAAGACTCTTGTACAACAACGGTGCTTCAGAAAAACACATTTCAAGACTCTTGCACAACAACACTCCTTCAGAAAACGCATTTAAAAACTCATGTTCAACAACACTCCTTCAGAGAAACACATTTAAAAACTCATGTACAACGACAGTCCTTTACAGAAACACATTTCAAAACTCTTGCACTACAACACTGCTACAGAAAAACTCATTTCAAGATTCTTGTATAAAAACAGTCCTCCAGAAAAACACATTTCAAGACTCTTGTACAACAACGGTCCTTCAGAAAAACACATTTCAAGACTGTTGTACAACAACACTCCTTCAGAAAAACGCATTTAAAAACTCATGTACAACAACACTCCTTCAGAGAAACACATTTAAAAACTCATGTGCAACGACAGTCCTTTACAGAAACGCATTTCAAAACTCATGTACAACGACAGTTGTTTACAGAAACACATTTCAAAACTCTTGCACTACAACACTGCTACAGAAAAACTCATTTCAAGATTCTTGTACAACAACGGTCCTTCAGAAAAACACATTTCAAGACTCTTGTACAACAACGCTCCTTCAGAAAAACACATTTCAAGACTCTTGTACAACAACACTCCTTCAGAAAAACACATTTAAAAACTCATGTGCTACGACAGTCCTTTACAGAAACGCATTTCAAAACTCATGTACAACGACAGTTGTTTACAGAAACACATTTCAAAACTCTTGCACTACAACACTGCTACAGAAAAACTCATTTCAAGATTCTTGTACAACAACGGTCCTTCAGAAAAACACATTTCAAGACTCTTGTACAACAACGGTCCTTCAGAAAAACACATTTCAAGACTCTTGTACAACAACACTCCTTCAGAGAAACACATTTAAAAACTCATGTGCAACGACAGTTGTTTACAGAAACACATTTCAAAACTCTTGCACTACAACACTGCTACAGAAAAACTCATATCAAGATTCTTGTACAACAACGCTCCTTCAGAAAAACACATTTCAAGACTCTTGTACAACAACGGTCCTTCAAGAAAACACATTTCAAGACTCTTGTACAACAACACTCCTTCAGAGAAACACATTTAAAAACTCATGTGCAACGACAGTTGTTTACAGAAACACATTTCAAAACTCTTGCACTACAACACTGCTACAGAAAAACTCATTTCAAGATTCTTGTATAAAAACAGTCCTCCAGAAAAACACATTTCAAGACTCTTGTACAACAACGGTCCTTCAGAAAAACACATTTCAAGACTGTTGTACAACAACACTCCTTCAGAAAAACGCATTTAAAAACTCATGTGCAACGACAGTCCTTTACAGAAACGCATTTCAAAACTCATGTACAACGACAGTCCTTTACAGAAACACATTTCAAAACTCTTGCACTACAACACTGCTACAGAAAAACTCATTTGAAGATTCTTGTACAACAACGGTCCTTCAGAAAAACACATTTCAAGACTCTTGTACAACAACACTCCTTCAGAAAAACACATTTCAAGACTCTTGTACAACAACACTCCTTCAGAAAAACACATTTAAAAACTCATGTGCTACGACAGTCCTTTACAGAAACGCATTTCAAAACTCATGTACAACGACAGTTGTTTACAGAAACACATTTCAAAACTCTTGCACTACAACACTGCTACAGAAAAACTCATTTCAAGATTCTTGTACAACAACGCTCCTTCAGAAAAACACATTTCAAGACTCTTGTACAACAACACTCCTTCAGAAAAACACATTTAAAAACTCATGTGCTACGACAGTCCTTTACAGAAACGCATTTCAAAACTCATGTACAACGACAGTTGTTTACAGAAACACATTTCAAAACTCTTGCACTACAACACTGCTACAGAAAAACTCATTTCAAGACTCTTGTACAACAACGCTCCTTCAGAAAAACACATTTCAAGACTCTTGTGCAACAACACTCCTTCAGAGAAACACATTTAAAAACTCATGTGCAACGACAGTCCTTTACAGAAACGCATTTCAAAACTCATGTACAACGACAGTTGTTTACAGAAACACATTTCAAAACTCTTGCACTACAACACTGCTACAGAAAAACTCATTTCAAGATTCTTGTACAACAACGGTCCTTCAGAAAAACACATTTCAAGACTCTTGTTCAACAACGGTCCTTCAGAAAAACACATTTCAAGACTCTTGTACAACAACGGTCCTTCAGAAAAACACATTTCAAGATTATTGTATAAAAACAGTCCTTCAGAAAAACTAATTTCAAGACTCTTGTACAACAACAGTCCTTCAGAAAAACACATTTAAAAACTCATGCACAACAACAGTCCTTCACAGAAACACATTTCAAGACTCTTGTACAACAACAGTAATTCAGAAAAACTCATTTCAAGATTCTTGTACAACAACGGTCCTTCAGAAAAACACATTTCAAGACTCTTGCACAACAACACTCCTTCAGAAAACGCATTTAAAAACTCATGTTCAACAACACTCCTTCAGAGAAACACATTTAAAAACCCATGTACAACGACAGTCCTTTACAGAAACACATTTCAAAACTCTTGCACTACAACACTGCTACAGAAAAACTCATTTCAAGATTCTTGTATAAAAACAGTCCTTCAGAAAAACTAATTTCAAGACTCTTGTACAACAACAGTCCTTCAGAAAAACACATTTAAAAACTCATGCACAACAACAGTCCTTCACAGAAACACATTTCAAGACTCTTGTACAACAACAGTCCTTCAGAAAAACTTATTTCAAG
The DNA here is from genome assembly GCA_905220385.1 of Xylota sylvarum. NCBI lineage: Eukaryota > Metazoa > Arthropoda > Insecta > Diptera > Syrphidae > Xylota > Xylota sylvarum. Next base: position 56,960,752 of record LR999957.1, read on the forward strand.
ATTCTTGTACAACAACGGTCCTTCAGAAAAACACATTTCAAGACTCTTGTACAACAACGCTCCTTCAGAAAAACACATTTAAAAACTCATGTGCAACGACAGTCCTTTACAGAAACGCATTTCAAAACTCATGTACAACGACAGTCCTTTACAGAAACACATTTCAAAACTCTTGCACTACAACACTGCTACAGAAAAACTCATTTCAAGATTCTTGTACAACAACAGACCTTCAGAAAAACCCATTCCAAGATTCTTGTACAACAACAGTCCTTCAGAAAAACACATTTCAAGACTCTTGTGCAACAACACTCCTTCAGAGAAACACATTTAAAAACTCATGTGCAACGACAGTCCTTTACAGAAACGCATTTCAAAACTCATGTACAACGACAGTTGTTTACAGAAACACATTTCAAAACTCTTGCACTACAACACTGCTACAGAAAAACTCATTTCAAGATTCTTGTACAACAACGGTCCTTCAGAAAAACACATTTCAAGACTCTTGTACAACAACGGTCCTTCAGAAAAACACATTTCAAGACTCTTGCACAACAACACTCCTTCAGAAAACGCATTTAAAAACTCATGTTCAACAACACTCCTTCAGAGAAACACATTTAAAAACTCATGTACAACGACAGTCCTTTACAGAAACACATTTCAAAACTCTTGCACTACAACACTGCTACAGAAAAACTCATTTCAAGATTCTTGTATAAAAACAGTCCTCCAGAAAAACACATTTCAAGACTCTTGTACAACAACGGTCCTTCAGAAAAACACATTTCAAGACTGTTGTACAACAACACTCCTTCAGAAAAACGCATTTAAAAACTCATGTACAACAACACTCCTTCAGAGAAACACATTTAAAAACTCATGTGCAACGACAGTCCTTTACAGAAACGCATTTCAAAACTCATGTACAACGACAGTTGTTTACAGAAACACATTTCAAAACTCTTGCACTACAACACTGCTACAGAAAAACTCATTTCAAGATTCTTGTACAACAACGGTCCTTCAGAAAAACACATTTCAAGACTCTTGTACAACAACGCTCCTTCAGGAAAACACATTTCAAGACTCTTGTACAACAACACTCCTTCAGAAAAACACATTTAAAAACTCATGTGCTACGACAGTCCTTTACAGAAACGCATTTCAAAACTCATGTACAACGACAGTTGTTTACAGAAACACATTTCAAAACTCTTGCACTACAACGGTCCTTCAGAAAAACACATTTCAAGACTCTTGTACAACAACGGTCCTTCAGAAAAACACATTTAAAAACTCATGTGCTACGACAGTCCTTTACAGAAACGCATTTCAAAACTCATGTACAACAACACTCCTTCAGAGAAACACATTTAAAAACTCATGTACAACGACAGTCCTTTACAGAAACACATTTCAAAACTCTTGCACTACAACACTGCTACATAAAAACTCATTTCAAGACACTTGTACAACAACGCTCCTTCAGAAAAACACATTTCAAGACTCTTGTACAACAACACTCCTTCAGAAAAACACCTTTAAAAACTCATGTGCAACGACAGTCCTTTACAGAAACGCATTTCAAAACTCATGTACAACGACAGTTGTTTACAGAAACACATTTCAAAACTCTTGCACTTGCACATGTACAACAACACTCCTTCAGCGAAACACATTTAAAAACTCATGTACAACGACAGTCCTTTACAGAAACACATTTCAAAACTCTTGCACTACAACACTGCTACAGAAAAACTCATTTCAAGATTCTTGTATAAAAACAGTCCTTCAGAAAAACTCATTTCAAGACTCTTGTACAACAACAGTCCTTCAGAAAAACACATTTAAAAACTCATGCACAACAACAGTCCTTCACAGAAACACATTTCAAGACTCTTGTACAACAACAGTCCTTCAGAAAAACTCATTTCAAGATTCTTGTACAACAACGGTCCTTCAGAAAAACACATTTCAAGACTCTTGTACAACAACGGTCCTTCAGAAAAACACATTTAAAAACTCATGCACAACAACAGTCCTTCACAGAAACACATTTCAAGACTCTTGTACAACAACAGTCCTTCAGAAAAACTCATTTCAAGACTCTTGTACAACAACAGTCCTTCAGAAAAACTCATTTCAAGATTCTTGTACAACAACGCTCCTTCAGAAAAACACATTTAAAAACACATGTGCAACGACAGTCCTTTACAGAAACGCATTTCAAAACCCATGTACAACGACAGTTGTTTACAGAAACAAATTTCAAAACTCTTGCACTACAACGGTCCTTCAGAAAAACACATTTCAAGACTCTTGTACAACAACGGCCCTTCAGAAAAACACATTTAAAAACTCATGCACAACAACAGTCCTTCACAGAAACACATTTCAAGACTCTTGTACAACAACAGTCCTTCAGAAAAACTCATTTCAAGATTCTTGTACAACAACGGTCCTTCAGAAAAACACATTTCAAGACTCTTGTACAACAACGCTCCTTCAGAAAAACACATTTCAAGACTCTTGTACAACAACACTCCTTCAGAAAAACACATTTAAAAACTCATGTGCTACGACAGTCCTTTACAGAAACGCATTTCAAAACTCATGTACAACGACAGTCCTTTACAGAAACGCATTTCGAAACGCATGTACAACGACAGTTGTTTACAGAAACACATACAACAACACTCCTTCAGCGAAACACATTTAAAAACTCATGTACAACGACAGTCCTTTACAGAAACACATTTCAAAACTCTTGCACTACAACACTGCTACAGAAAAACTCATTTCAAGATTTTTGTACAACAACGGTCCTTCAGAAAAACACATTTCAAGACTCTTGTACAACAACGGTCCTTCAGAAAAACACATTTCAAGATTATTGTATAAAAACAGTCCTTCAGAAAAACTAATTTCAAGACTCTTGTACAACAACAGTCCTTCAGAAAAACACATTTAAAAACTCATGCACAACAACAGTCCTTCACAGAAACACATTTCAAGACTCTTGTACAACAACAGTCCTTCAGAAAAACTCATTTCAAGATTCTTGTACAACAACGGTCCTTCAGAAAAACACATTTCAAGACTCTTGTACAACAACGCTCCTTCAGAAAAACAAATTTAAAAACTCATGTGCAACGACAGTCCTTTACAGAAACGCATTTCAAAACTCATGTACAACGACAGTTGTTTACAGAAACACATTTCAAAACTCTTGCACTACAACACTGCTACATAAAAACTCATTTCAAGACTCTTGTACAACAACGCTCCTTCAGAAAAACACATTTCAAGACTCTTGTACAACAACACTCCTTCAGAAAAACACCTTTAAAAACTCATGTGCAACGACAGTCCTTTACAGAAACGCATTTCAAAACTCATGTACAACGACAGTTGTTTACAGAAACACATTTCAAAACTCTTGCACTACAACACTGCTACAGAAAAACTCATTTCAAGATTCTTGTACAACAACGGTCCTTCAGAAAAACACATTTCAAGACTTTTGTACAACAACGCTCCTTCAGAAAAACACATTTCAAGACTCTTGTACAACAACACTCCTTCAGAAAAACACATTTAAAAACTCATGTGCTACGACAGTCCTTTACAGAAACGCATTTCAAAACTCATGTACAACGACAGTTGTTTACAGAAACACATTTCAAAACTCTTGCACTACAACGGTCCTTCAGAAAAACACATTTCAAGACTCTTGTACAACAACGGTCCTTCAGAAAAACACATTTAAAAACTCATGTGCTACGACAGTCCTTTACAGAAACGCATTTCAAAACTCATGTACAACAACACTCCTTCAGAGAAACACATTTAAAAACTCATGTACAACGACAGTCCTTTACAGAAACACATTTCAAAACTCTTGCACTACAACACTGCTACATAAAAACTCATTTCAAGATTCTTGTACAACAACGGTCCTTCAGAAAAACACATTTCAAGACTCTTGTACAACAACGGTCCTTCAGAAAAACACCTTTAAAAACTCATGTGCAACGACAGTCCTTTACAGAAACGCATTTCGAAACGCATGTACAACGACAGTTGTTTACAGAAACACATACAACAACACTCCTTCAGCGAAACACATTTAAAAACTCATGTACAACGACAGTCCTTTACAGAAACACATTTCAAAACTCTTGCACTACAACACTGCTACAGAAAGACTCATTTCAAGATTCTTGTATAAAAACAGTAATTCAGAAAAACTCATTTCAAGACTCTTGTACAACAACAGTCCTTCAGAAAAACACATTTAAAAACTCATGCACAACAACAGTCCTTCACAGAAACACATTTCAAGACTCTTGTACAACAGTCCTTCAGAAAAACTCATTTCAAGATTCTTGTACAACAACGGTCCTTCAGAAAAACACATTTCAAGACTCTTGTACAACAACGGTCCTTCAGAAAAACACATTTAAAAACTCATGCACAACAACAGTCCTTCACAGAAACACATTTCAAGACTCTTGTACAACAACAGTCCTTCAGAAAAACTAATTTCAAGACTCTTGTACAACAACAGTCCTTCAGAAAAACACATTTAAAAACTCATATGCAACGACAGTCCTTTACAGAAACACATTTCAAAACTCTTGCACTACAACACTGCTACAGAAAAACTCATTTCAAGATTCTTGTATAAAAACAGTCCTTCAGAAAAACTCATTTCAAGACTCTTGTACAACAACAGTCCTTCAGAAAAACACATTTAAAAACTCATGCACAACAACAGTCCTTCACAGAAACACATTTCAAGACTCTTGTACAACAACAGTCCTTCAGAAAAACTAATTTCAAGACTCTTGTACAACAACAGTCCTTCAGAAAAACACATTTAAAAACTCATGTGCAACGACAGTCCTTTACAGAAACGCATTTCAAAACTCATGTACAACGACAGTCCTTTACAGAAACACATTTCAAAACTCTTGCACTACAACACTGCTACAGAAAAACTCATTTCAAGATTCTTGTACAACAACAGACCTTCAGAAAAACCCATCCCAAGATTCTTGTACAACAACGGTCCTTCAGAAAAACACATTTCAAGACTCTTGTGCAACAACACTCCTTCAGAGAAACACATTTAAAAACTCATGTGCAACGACAGTCCTTTACAGAAACGCATTTCAAAACTCATGTACAACGACAGTTGTTTACAGAAACACATTTCAAAACTCTTGCACTACAACACTGCTACAGAAAAACTCATTTCAAGATTCTTGTACAACAACGGTCCTTCACAGAAACACATTTCAAGACTCTTGTACAACAACAGTCCTTCAGAAAAACTCATTTCAAGACTCTTGTACAACAACAGTCCTTCAGAAAAACTCATTTCAAGATTCTTGTACAACAACGGTCCTTCAGAAAAACACATTTCAAGACTCTTGTACAAATACGGTCCTTCAGAAAAACACATTTAAAAACTCATGCACAACAACAGTCCTTCACAGAAACACATTTCAAGACTCTTGTACAACAACAGTCCTTCAGAAAAACTAATTTCAAGACTCTTGTACAACAACAGTCCTTCAGAAAAACACATTTAAAAACTCATGTGCAACGACAGTCCTTTACAGAAACACATTTCAAAACTCTTGCACTACAACACTGCTACAGAAAAACTCATTTCAAGATTCTTGTATAAAAACAGTCCTTCAGAAAAACTCATTTCAAGACTCTTGTACAACAACAGTCCTTCAGAAAAACACATTTAAAAACTCATGCACAACAACAGTCCTTCACAGAAACACATTTCAAGACCCTTGTACAACAACAGTCCTTCAGAAAAACTAACTTCAAGACTCTTGTACAACAACAGTCCTTCAGAAAAACACATTTAAAAACTCATGTGCAACGACAGTCCTTTACAGAAACGCATTTCAAAACTCATGTACAACGACAGTCCTTTACAGAAACACATTTCAAAACTCTTGCACTACAACACTGCTACAGAAAAACTCATCTCAAGATTCTTGTACAACAACAGACCTTCAGAAAAACCCATTCCAAGATTCTTGTACAACAACGGTCCTTCAGAAAAACACATTTCAAGACTCTTGTGCAACAACACTCCTTCAGAGAAACACATTTAAAAACTCATGTGCAACGACAGTCCTTTACAGAAACGCATTTCAAAACTCATGTACAACGACAGTTGTTTACAGAAACACATTTCAAAACTCTTGCACTACAACGGTCCTTCAGAAAAACACATTTCAAGACTCTTGTGCAACAACGGTCCTTCAGAAAAACACATTTAAAAACTCATGTGCTACGACAGTCCTTTACAGAAACGCATTTCAAAACTCATGTACAACAACACTCCTTCAGAGAAACACATTTAAAAACTCATGTACAACGACAGTCCTTTACAGAAACACATTTCAAAACTCTTGCACTACAACATTGCTACATAAAAACTCATTTCAAGATTCTTTTACAACAACGGTCCTTCAGAAAAACACATTTCAAGACTCTTGTACAACAACGGTCCTTCAGAAAAACACCTTTAAAAACTCATGTGCAACGACAGTCCTTTACAGAAACGCATTTCAAAACCCATGTACAACGACAGTTGTTTACAGAAACACATTTCAAAACTCTTGCACTACAACGGTCCTTCACAGAAACACATTTCAAGACTCTTGTACAACAACAGTCCTTCAGAAAAACTCATTTCAAGACTCTTGTACAACAACAGTCCTTCAGAAAAACTCATTTCAAGATTCTTGTACAACAACGGTCCTTCAGAAAAACACATTTCAAGACTCTTGTACAACAACGGTCCTTCAGAAAAACACATTTAAAAACTCATGCACAACAACAGTCCTTCACAGAAACACATTTCAAGACTCTTGTACAACAACAGTCCTTCAGAAAAACTAATTTCAAGACTCTTGTACAACAACAGTCCTTCAGAAAAACACATTTAAAAACTCATGTGCAACGACAGTCCTTTACAGAAACACATTTCAAAACTCTTGCACTACAACACTGCTACAGAAAAACTCATTTCAAGATTCTTGTATAAAAACAGTCCTTCAGAAAAACTCATTTCAAGACTCTTGTACAACAACAGTCCTTCAGAAAAACACATTTAAAAACTCATGCACAACAACAGTCCTTCACAGAAACACATTTCAAGACTCTTGTACAACAACAGTCCTTCAGAAAAACTAATTTCAAGACTCTTGTACAACAACAGTCCTTCAGAAAAACACATTTAAAAACTCATGTGCAACGACAGTCCTTTACAGAAACGCATTTCAAAACTCATGTACAACGACAGTCCTTTACAGAAACACATTTCAAAACTCTTGCACTACAACACTGCTACAGAAAAACTCATTTCAAGATTCTTGTACAACAACGGTCCTTCAGAAAAACACATTTCAAGACTCTTGTACAACAACGGTCCTTCAGAAAAACACATTTCAAGACTCTTGCACAACAACACTCCTTCAGAAAACGCATTTAAAAACTCATGTTCAACAACACTCCTTCAGAGAAACACATTTAAAAACTCATGTACAACGACAGTCCTTTACAGAAACACATTTCAAAACTCTTGCACTACAACACTGCTACAGAAAAACTCATTTCAAGATTCTTGTACAACAACGGTCCTTCAGAAAAACACATTTCAAGACTCTTGTACAACAACGGTCCTTCAGAAAAACACATTTCAAGACTGTTGTACAACAACACTCCTTCAGAAAAACGCATTTAAAAACTCATGTACAACAACACTCCTTCAGAGAAACACATTTAAAAACTCATGTGCAACGACAGTCCTTTACAGAAACGCATTTCAAAACTCATGTACAACGACAGTTGTTTACAGAAACACATTTCAAAACTCTTGCACTACAACGGTCCTTCAGAAAAACACATTTCAAGACTCTTGTACAACAACGGTCCTTCAGAAAAACACATTTAAAAACTCATGTGCTATGACAGTCCTTTACAGAAACGCATTTCAAAACTCATGTACAACAAAACTCCTTCAGAGAAACACATTTAAAAACTCATGTACAACGACAGTCCTTTACAGAAACACATTTCAAAACTCTTGCACTACAACACTGCTACATAAAAACTCATTTCAAGATTCTTGTACAACAACGGTCCTTCAGAAAAACACATTTCAAGACTCTTGTACAACAACGGTCCTTCAGAAAAACACATTTCAAGACTCTTGTACAACAACGCTCCTTCAGAAAAACACATTTAAAAACTCATGTGCAACGACAGTCCTTTACAGAAACGCATTTCAAAACCCATGTACAACGACAGTTGTTTACAGAAACAAATTTCAAAACTCTTGCACTACAACGGTCCTTCAGAAAAACACATTTCAAGACTCTTGTACAACAACGGCCCTTCAGAAAAACACATTTAAAAACTCATGCACAACAACAGTCCTTCACAGAAACACATTTCAAGACTCTTGTACAACAACAGTCCTTCAGAAAAACTCATTTCAAGATTCTTGTACAACAACGGTCCTTCAGAAAAACACATTTCAAGACTCTTGTACAACAACGCTCCTTCAGAAAAACACATTTCAAGACTCTTGTACAACAACACTCCTTCAGAAAAACACATTTAAAAACTCATGTGCTACGACAGTCCTTTACAGAAACGCATTTCAAAACTCATGTACAACGACAGTTGTTTACAGAAACACATTTCAAAACTCTTGCACTACAACACTGCTACAGAAAAACTCATTTCAAGATTATTGTATAAAAACAGTCCTTCAGAAAAACTAATTTCAAGACTCTTGTACAACAACAGTCCTTCAGAAAAACACAATTAAAAACTCATGCACAACAACAGTCCTTCACAGAAACACATTTCAAGACTCTTGTACAACAACAGTCCTTCAGAAAAACTCATTTCAAGATTCTTGTACAACAACGGTCCTTCAGAAAAACACATTTCAGGACTCTTGTACAACAACGCTCCTTCAGAAAAACAAATTTAAAAACTCATGTGCAACGACAGTCCTTTACAGAAACGCATTTCAAAACTCATGTACAACGACAGTTGTTTACAGAAACACATTTCAAAACTCTTGCACTACAACACTGCTACATAAAAACTCATTTCAAGACACTTGTACAACAACGCTCCTTCAGAAAAACACATTTCAAGACTCTTGTACAACAACACTCCTTCAGAAAAACACCTTTAAAAACTCATGTGCAACGACAGTCCTTTACAGAAACGCATTTCAAAACTCATGTACAACGACAGTTGTTTACAGAAACACATTTCAAAACTCTTGCACTACAACACTGCTACAGAAAAACTCATTTCAAGATTCTTGTACAACAACGGTCCTTCAGAAAAACACATTTCAAGACTCTTGTACAACAACGGTCCTTCAGAAAAACACATTTCAAGACTCTTGTACAACAACACTCCTTCAGAAAACGCATTTAAAAACTAATGTACAACAACACTCCTTCAGCGAAACACATTTAAAAACTCATGTACAATGACAGTCCTTTACAGAAACACATTTCAAAACTCTTGCACTACAACACTGCTACAGAAAAACTCATTTCAAGATTATTGTATAAAAACAGTCCTTCAGAAAAACTCATTTCAAGACTCTTGTACAACAACAGTCCTTCAGAAAAACACATTTAAAAACTCATGCACAACAACAGTCCTTCACAGAAACACATTTCAAGACTCTTGTACAACAACGGTCCTTCAGAAAAACACATTTCAAGACTCTTGTACAACAACGCTCCTTCAGAAAAACAAATTTAAAAACTCATGTGCAACGACAGTCCTTTACAGAAACGCATTTCAAAACTCATGTACAACGACAGTTGTTTACAGAAACACATTTCAAAACTCTTGCACTACAACACTGCTACAGAAAAACTCATTTCAAGATTCTTGTACAACAACGGTCCTTCAGAAAAACTCATTTCAAGATTCTTGTACAACAACGGTCCTTCAGAAAAACTCATTTCAAGATTCTTGTACAACAACAGTCCTTCAGAAAAACTCATTTCAAGACTCTTGTACAACAACGGTCCTTCAGAAAAACACATTTCAAGACTCTTGTACAACAACGCTCCTTCAGCGAAACACATTTCAAGACTCTTGTACAACAACAGTCCTTCAGAAAAACTCATTTCAAGATTCTTGTACAACAACGGTCCTTCAGAAAAACTCATTTCAAGATTCTTGTACAACAACGGTCCTTCAGAAAAACTCATTTCAAGATTCTTGTACAACAACAGTCCTTCAGAAAAACTCATTTCAAGATTCTTGTACAACAACGGTCCTTCAGAAAAACACATTTCAAGACTCTTGTACAACAACACTCCTTCAGAAAACGCATTTAAAAACTAATGTACAACAACACTCCTTCAGCGAAACACATTTAAAAACTCATGTACAACGACAGTCCTTTACAGAAACACATTTCAAAACTCTTGCACTACAACACTGCTACAGAAAAACTCATTTCAAGATTCTTGTACAACAACGGTCCTTCAGAAAAACACATTTCAAGACTCTTGTACAACAACGCTCCTTCAGAAAAACACATTTAAAAACTCATGTGCAACGACAGTCCTTTACAGAAACGCATTTCAAAACTCTTGCACTATAACACTGCTACAGAAAAACTCATTTCAAGATTCTTGTATAAAAACAGTCCTTCAGAAAAACTCATTTCAAGACTCTTGTACAACAACAGTCCTTCAGAAAAACACATTTAAAAAGTCATGTACAACAACAGTCCTTCACAGAAACTCATTTCAAGACTCTTGTACAACAACAGTCCTTCAGAAAAACACATTTAAAAACTCATGCACAACAACACTGCTACAGAAAAACTCATTTCAAGATTCTTGTATAAAAACAGTCCTTCAGAAAAACTCATTTCAAGACTCTTGTACAACAACAGTCCTTCAGAAAAACACATTTAAAAAGTCATGTACAACAACAGTCCTTCACAGAAACTCATTTCAAGACTCTTGTACAACAACAGTCCTTCAGAAAAACACATTTAAAAACTCATGCACAACAACAGTCCTTCACAGAAACACATTTCAAGACTCTTGTACAACAACACTCCTTCAGAAAAACTCATTTCAAGATTCTTGTACAACAACGATCCTTCAGAAAAACACATTTCAAGACTCTTGTACAACAACGCTCCTTCAGAAAAACAAATTTAAAAACTCATGTGCACCGACAGTCCTTTACAGAAACGCATTTCAAAAATTCATGTACAACGACAGTTGTTTACAGAAACACATTTCAAAACTCTTGCACTACAACACTGCTACAGAAAAACTCATTTCAAGATTCTTGTACAACAACGGTCCTTCAGAAAAACTCATTTCAAGATTCTTGTACAACAACGGTCCTTCAGAAAAACACATTTCAAGATTCTTGTACAACAACACTCCTTCAGAAAACGCATTTAAAAACTAATGTACAACAACACTCCTTCAGAGAAACACATTTAAAAACTCATGTACAACGACAGTCCTTTACAGAAACACTTTTCAAAACTCTTGCACTACAACACTGCTACAGAAAAACTCATTTCAAGATTCTTGTATAAAAACAGTCCTTCAGAAAAACACATTTAAAAACTCATGCACAACAACAGTCCTTCACAGAAACACATTTCAAGACTCTTGTACAACAACAGTCCTTCAGAAAAACTCATTTCAAGATTCTTGTACAACAACAGTCCTTCAGAAAAACTCATTTCAAGATTCTTGTACAACAACGGTCCTTCAGAAAAACACATTTCAAGACTCTTGTACAACAACGCTCCTTCAGAAAAACACATTTAAAAACTCATGTGCAACGACAGTCCTTTACAGAAACGCATTTCAAAACTCATGTACAACGACAGTTGTTTACAGAAACACATTTCAAAACTCTTGCACTACAACACTGCTACAGAAAAACTCATTTCAAGATTCTTGTACAACAACACTCCTTCAGAAAAACGCATTTAAAAACTCATGTACAACGACAGTCCTTTACAGAAACGCATTTCAAAACTCATGTACAACGACAGCTGTTTACAGAAACACATTTCAAAACTCTTGCACTACAACGGTCCTTCAGAAAAACACATTTCAAGACTCTTGTACAACAACACTCCTTCAGCGAAACACTTTTAAAAACTCATGTACAACGACAGTCCTTTACAGAAACACATTTCAAAACTCTTGCACTACAACACTGCTTCAGAAAAACTCATTTCAAGATTCTTGTATAAAAACAGTCCTTCAGAAAAACTCATTTCAAGACTCTTGTACAACAACAGTCCTTCAGAAAAACACATTTAAAAACTCATGCACAACAACAGTCCTTCACAGAAACACATTTCAAGACTCTTGTACAACAACACTCCTTCAGAAAAACTCATTTCAAGATTCTTGTACAACAACGGTCCTTCAGAAAAACACATTTCAAGACTCTTGTACAACAACGCTCCTTCAGAAAAACAAATTTAAAAACTCATGTGCAACGACAGTCCTTTACAGAAACGCATTTCAAAACTCATGTACAACGACAGTTGTTTACAGAAACACATTTCAAAACTCTTGCACTACAACACTGCTACAGAAAAACTCATTTCAAGTTTCTTGTACAACAACGGTCCTTCAGAAAAACTCATTTCAAGATTCTTGTACAACAACGGTCCTTCAGAAAAACACATTTCAAGACTCTTGTACAACAACACTCCTTCAGAAAACGCATTTAAAAACTCATGTACAACAACACTCCTTCAGAGAAACACATTTAAAAACTCATGTACAACGACAGTTGTTTACAGAAACACATTTCAAAACTCTTGCACTACAACACTGCTACAGAAAAACTCATTTCAAGATTCTTGTACAACAACGGTCCTCCAGAAAAACACATTTCAAGACTCTTGTACAACAACGGTCCTTCAGAAAAACACATTTCAAGACTCTTGTACAACAACGCTCCTTCAGAAAAACACATTTAAAAACTCATGTGCAATGACAGTCCTTTACAGAAACACATTTCAAAACTCTTGCACTACAACACTGCTACAGAAAAACTCACTTCAAGATTCTTGTACAACAACGGTCCTTCAGAAAAACACATTTCAAGACTCATGTGCAACAACACTCCTTCAGAGAAACACATTTAAAAACTCATGTGAAACGACAGTCCTTTACAGAAACACATTTCAATACTCTTGCACTACAACACTGCTACAGAAAAACTCATTTCAAGATTCTTGTACAACAACGGTCCTTCAGAAAAACACATTTCAAGACTCTTGTACAACAACGGTCCTTCAGAAAAACACATTTCAAGACTCTTGTACAACAACACTCCTTCAGAAAAACTCATTTCAAGATTCTTGTACAACAACAGTCCTTCAGAAAAACTCATTTCAAGATTCTTGTACAACAACGGTCCTTCAGAAAAACACATTTCAAGACTCTTGTACAACAACGCTCCTTCAGAAAAACACATTTAAAAACTCATGTGCAATGACAGTCCTTTACAGAAACGCATTTCAAAACTCATGTACAACGACAGTTGTTTACAGAAACACATTTCAAAACTCTTGCACTACAACACTGCTACAGAAAAACTCATTTCAAGATTCTTGTACAACAACACTCCTTCAGAAAAACGCATTTAAAAACTCATGTACAACGGCAGTCCTTTACAGAAACGCATTTCAAAACTCATGTACAACGACAGTTGTTTAAAGAAACACATTTCAAAACTCTTGCACTACAACGGTCCTTCAGAAAAACACATTTCAAGACTCTTGTACAACAACGGTCCTTCAGAAAAACACATTTCAAAACTCATGTACAACGACAGTCCTTCACAGAAACACATTTCAAGACTCTTGTACAACAACAGTCCTTCAGAAAAACTCATTTCAAGATTCTTGTACAACAACGGTCCTTCAGAAAAACACATTTCAAGACTCTTGTACAACAACGCTCCTTCAGAAAAACACATTTAAAAACCCATGTGCAACGACAGTCCTTTACAGAAACGCATTTCAAAACTCATGTACAACGACAGTTGTTTACAGAAACACATTTCAAAACTCTTGCACTACAACACTGCTACAGAAAAACTCATTTCAAGATTCTTGTACAACAACGGTCCTTCAGAAAAACTCATTTCAAGATTCTTGTACAACAACGGTCCTTCAGAAAAACACATTTCAAGACTCTTGTACAACAACACTCCTTCAGAAAACGCATTTAAAAACTCATGTACAACAACACTCCTTCAGAGAAACACATTTAAAAACTCATGTACAACGACAGTCCTTTACAGAAACACATTTCAAAACTCTTGCACTACAACACTGCTACATAAAAACTCATTTCAAGATTCTTGTACAACAACGGTCCTTCAGAAAAACACATTTCAAGACTCTTGTACAACAACGGTCCTTCAGAAAAACACCTTTAAAAACTCATGTGCAACGACAGTCCTTTACAGAAACGCATTTCAAAACTCATGTACAACGACAGTTGTTTACAGAAACACATTTCAAAACTCTTGCACTACAACACTGCTACAGAAAAACTCATTTCAAGATTCTTGTACAACAACACTCCTTCAGAAAAACGCATTTAAAAACTCATGTACAACGACAGTCCTTTACAGAAACGCATTTCAAAACTCATGTACAACGACAGTTGTTTACAGAAACACATTTCAGAACTCTTGCACTACAACGGTCCTTCAGAAAAACACATTTCAAGACTCTTGTACAACAACGGTCCTTCAGAAAAACACATTTCAAGACTCTTGTACAACAACGCTCCTTCAGAAAAACACATTTAAAAACTCATGTACAACGACAGTCCTTTACAGAAACGCATTTCAAAACTCATGTACAACGACAGTTGTTTACAGAAACACATTTCAAAACTCTTGCACTACAACGGTCCTTCAGAAAAACACATTTCAAGACTCTTGTACAACAACGGTCCTTCAGAAAAACACATTTAAAAACTCATGCACAACAACAGTCCTTCACAGAAACACATTTCAAGACTCTTGTACAACAACAGTCCTTCAGAAAAACTCATTTCAAGATTCTTGTACAACAACGGTCCTTCAGAAAAACACATTTCAAGACTCTTGTACAACAACGCTCCTTCAGAAAAACACATTTAAAAACTCATGTGCAACGACAGTCCTTTACAGAAACGCATTTCAAAACTCATGTACAACGACAGTTGTTTACAGAAACACATTTCAAAACTCTTGCACTACGACACTGCTACAGAAAAACTCATTTCAAGATTCTTGTACAACAACGGTCCTTCAGAAAAACACATTTCAAGACTCTTGTACAACAACACTCCTTCAGAAAACGCATTTAAAAACTCATGTACAACAACACTCCTTCAGAGAAACACATTTAAAAACTCATGTACAACGACAGTTTTTTACAGAAACACATTTCAAAACTCTTGCACTACAACACTGCTACAGAAAAACTCATTTCAAGATTCTTGTACAACAACGGTCCTTCAGAAAAACACCATTCAAGACTCTTGTACAACAACGGTCCTTCAGAAAAACACATTTCAAGACTCTTGTACAACAACGCTCCTTCAGAAAAACACATTTAAAAACTCATGTGCAACGACAGTCCTTTACAGAAACGCATTTCAAAACTCATATACAACGACAGTTGTTTACAGAAACACATTTCAAAACTCTTGCACTACAACACTGCTACAGAAAAACTCATTTCAAGATTCTTGTACAACAACGGTCCTTCAGAAAAACACATTTCAAGACTCTTGTACAACAACACTCCTTCAGAAAACGCATTTAAAAACTCATGTACAACAACACTCCTTCAGAGAAACACATTTAAAAACTCTTGCACTACGACACTGCTACAGAAAAACTCATTTCAAGATTCTTGTACAACAACGGTCCTTCAGAAAAACACATTTCAAGACTCTTGTACAACAACACTCCTTCAGAAAACGCATTTAAAAACTCATGTACAACAACACTCCTTCAGAGAAACACATTTAAAAACTCATGTACAACGACAGTTTTTTACAGAAACACATTTCAAAACTCTTGCACTACAACACTGCTACAGAAAAACTCATTTCAAGATTCTTGTACAACAACGGTCCTTCAGAAAAACACCATTCAAGACTCTTGTACAACAACGGTCCTTCAGAAAAACACATTTCAAGACTCTTGTACAACAACGCTCCTTCAGAAAAACACATTTAAAAACTCATGTGCAACGACAGTCCTTTACAGAAACGCATTTCAAAACTCATATACAACGACAGTTGTTTACAGAAACACATTTCAAAACTCTTGCACTACAACACTGCTACAGAAAAACTCATTTCAAGATTCTTGTACAACAACGGTCCTTCAGAAAAACACATTTCAAGACTCTTGTACAACAACACTCCTTCAGAAAACGCATTTAAAAACTCATGTACAACAACACTCCTTCAGAGAAACACATTTAAAAACTCATGTACAACGACAGTTTTTTACAGAAACACATTTCAAAACTCTTGCACTACAACACTGCTACATAAAAACTCATTGCAAGATTCTTGCACAACAACACTGCTACAGAAAAACACATTTCAAGACTCTTGTACAACAACGGTCCTTCAGAAAAACACCTTTAAAAACTCATGTGCAACGACAGTCCTTTACAGAAACGCATTTCAAAACTCATGTACAACGACAGTTGTTTACAGAAACACATTTCAAAACTCTTGCACTACAACACTGCTACAGAAAAACTCATTTCAAGATTCTTGTACAACAACGGTCCTTCAGAAAAACACATTTCAAGACTCTTGTACAACAACGGTCCTTCAGAAAAACACATTTCAAGACTCTTGTACAACAACACTCCTTCAGAAAACGCATTTAAAAACTCATGTACAACAACACTCCTTCAGAGAAACACATTTAAAAACTCATGTACAACGACAGTTGTTTACAGAAACACATTTCAAAACTCTTGCACTACAACACTGCTACAGAAAAACTCATTTCAAGATTTTTGTACAACAACGGTCCTTCAGAAAAACACATTTCAAGACTCTTGTACAACAACGGTCCTTCAGAAAAACACATTTCAAGACTCTTGTACAACAACGCTCCTTCAGAAAAACACATTTAAAAACTCATATGCAACAACACTCCTTCAGAGAAACACATTTAAAAACTCATGTGCAACGACAGTTGTTTACAGAAACACATTTCAAAACTCTTGCACTACAACACTGCTACAGAAAAACTCATTTCAAGATTCTTGTACAACAACGGTCCTTCAGAAAAACACATTTCAAGACTCATGTGCAACAACACTCCTTCAGAGAAACACATTTAAAAACTCATGTGAAACGACAGTCCTTTACAGAAACACATTTCAATACTCTTGCACTACAACACTGCTACAGAAAAACTCATTTCAAGATTCTTGTACAACAACGGTCCTTCAGAAAAACACATTTCAAGACTCTTGTACAACAACGGTCCTTCAGAAAAACACATTTCAAGACTCTTGTACAACAACACTCCTTCAGAAAACGCATTTAAAAACTCATGTACAACAACACTCCTTCAGAGAAACACATTTAAAAACTCATACAACGACAGTCCTTTACAGAAACACATTTCAAAACTCTTGCACTACAACACAGCTACAGAAAAACTCATTTCAAGATTCTTGTATAAAAACAGTCCTTCAAAAAAACACATTTAAAAACTCATGCACAACAACAGTCCTTCACAGAAACACATTTCAAGACTCTTGTACAACAACAGTCCTTCAGAAAAACTCATTTCAAAATTCTTGTACAACAACAGTCCTTCAGAAAAACTCATTTCAAGATTCTTGTACAACAACGGTCCTTCAGAAAAACACATTTCAAGACTCATGTGCAACAACACTCCTTCAGAGAAACACATTTAAAAACTCATGTGAAACGACAGTCCTTTACAGAAACACATTTCAATACTCTTGCACTACAACACTGCTACAGAAAAACTCATTTCAAGATTCTTGTACAACAACGGTCCTTCAGAAAAACACATTTCAAGACTCTTGTACAACAACGGTCCTTCAGAAAAACACATTTCAAGACTCTTGTACAACAACACTCCTTCAGAAAACGCATTTAAAAACTCATGTACAACAACACTCCTTCAGAGAAACACATTTAAAAACTCATGTACAACGACAGTCCTTTACAGAAACACATTTCAAAACTCTTGCACTACAACACAGCTACAGAAAAACTCATTTCAAGATTTTTGTATAAAAACAGTCCTTCAAAAAAACACATTTAAAAACTCATGCACAACAACAGTCCTTCACAGAAACACATTTCAAGACTCTTGTACAACAACAGTCCTTCAGAAAAACTCATTTCAAGATTCTTGTACAACAACAGTCCTTCAGAAAAACTCATTTCAAGATTCTTGTACAACAACGGTCCTTCAGAAAAACACATTTCAAGACTCTTGTACAACAACACTCCTTCAGAAAACGCATTTAAAAACTCATGTACAACAACACTCCTTCAGAGAAACACATTTAAAAACTCATGTACAACGACAGCTGTTTACAGAAACACATTTCAAAACTCATGTGCAACGACAGTCCTTTACAGAAACGCATTTCAAAACTCTTGCACAACAACACTGCTACAGAAAAACTCATTTCAAGATTCTTGTATAAAAACAGTCCTTCAGAAAAACTCATTTCAAGACTCTTGTACAACAACAGTCCTTCAGAAAACGCATTTAAAAACTCATGTACAACAACACTCCTTCAGCGAAACACATTTAAAAATTCATGTACAACGACAGTCCTTTACAGAAACACATTTCAAAACTCTTGCACTACAACACTGCTACAGAAAAACTCATTTCAAGATTCTTGTATAAAAACAGTCCTTCAGAAAAACTCATTTCAAGACTCTTGTACAACAACAGTCCTTCAGAAAAACACATTTAAAAACTCATGCACAACAACAGTCCTTCACAGAAACACATTTCAAGACTCTTGCACAACAACAGTCCTTCAGAAAAACTCATTTCAAGACTCTTGTACAACAACGGTCCTTCAGAAAAACACATTTCAAGACTCTTGTACAACAACGCTCCTTCAGAAAAACAAATTTAAAAACTCATGTGCAACGACAGTCCTTTACAGAAACGCATTTCAAAACTCATGTACAACGACAGTTGTTTACAGAAACACATTTCAAAACTCTTGCACTACAACACTGCTACAGAAAAACTCATTTCAAGATTCTTGTACAACAACGGTTATTCAGAAAAACTCATTTCAAGATTCTTGTACAACAACGGTCCTTCAGAAAAACACATTTCAAGACTCTTGTACAACAACACTCCTTCAGAAAACGCATTTAAAAACTCATGTACAACAACACTCCTTCAGAGAAACACATTTAAAAACTCATGTACAACGACAGCTGTTTACAGAAACACATTTCAAAACTCTTGCAGTACAACACTGCTACAGAAAAACTCATTTCAAGATTCTTGTACAACAACGGTCCTTCAGAAAAACACATTTCAAGACTCTTGTACAACAACGCTCCTTCAGAAAAACACATTTAAAAAGTCATGTGCAACAACACTCCTTCAGAGAAACACACAACACTGCTACAGAAAAACTCATTTCAAGATTCTTGTACAACAACGGTCCTTCAGAAAAACACATTTCAAGACTCTTGTACAACAACGGTCCTTCAGAAAAACACATTTCAAGACTCTTGTACAACAACGGTCCTTCAGAAAAACACATTTAAAAAGTCATGTGCAACAACACTCCTTCAGAGAAACACATTTAAAAACTCATGTGCAACGACAGTCCTTTACAGAAACGCATTTCAAAACTCATGTACAACGACAGTTGTTTACAGAAACACATTTCAAAACTCTTGCACTACAACACTGCTACAGAAAAACTCATTTCAAGATTCTTGTACAACAACGGTCCTTCAGAAAAACACATTTCAAGACTCATGTGCAACAACACTCCTTCAGAGAAACACATTTAAAAACTCATGTGAAACGACAGTCCTTTATAGAAACACATTTCAATACTCTTGCACTACAACACTGCTACAGAAAAACTCATTTCAAGATTCTTGTACAACAACGGTCCTTCAGAAAAACACATTTCAAGACTCTTGTACAACAACGGTCCTTCAGAAAAACACATTTCAAGACTCTTGTACAACAACACTCCTTCAGAAAACGCATTTAAAAACTCATGTACAACAACACTCCTTCAGAGAAACACATTTAAAAACTCATGTATAACGACAGTCCTTTACAGAAACACATTCAAAACTCATGTACAACGACAGTTGTTTACAGAAACACATTTCAAAACTCTTGCACTACAACACTGCTACAGAAAAACTCATTTCAAGATTCTTGTACAACAACGGTCCTTCAGAAAAACACATTTCAAGACTACGACAGTCCTTTACAGAAACACATTTAAAAACTCATGTACAACGACAGTCCTTTACAGAAACACATTTCAAAACTCTTGCACTACAACACAGCTACAGAAAAACTCATTTCAAGATTTTTGTATAAAAACAGTCCTTCAAAAAAACACATTTAAAAACTCATGCACAACAACAGTCCTTCACAGAAACACATTTCAAGACTCTTGTACAACAACAGTCCTTCAGAAAAACTCATTTCAAGATTCTTGTACAACAACAGTCCTTCAGAAAAACTCATTTCAAGATTCTTGTACAACAACGGTCCTTCAGAAAAACACATTTCAAGACTCTTGTACAACAACACTCCTTCAGAAAACGCATTTAAAAACTCATGTACAACAACACTCCTTCAGAGAAACACATTTAAAAACTCATGTACAACGACAGCTGTTTACAGAAACACATTTCAAAACTCATGTGCAACGACAGTCCTTTACAGAAACGCATTTCAAAACTCTTGCACAACAACACTGCTACAGAAAAACTCATTTCAAGATTCTTGTATAAAAACAGTCCTTCAGAAAAACTCATTTCAAGACTCTTGTACAACAACAGTCCTTCAGAAAACGCATTTAAAAACTCATGTACAACAACACTCCTTCAGCGAAACACATTTAAAAATTCATGTACAACGACAGTCCTTTACAGAAACACATTTCAAAACTCTTGCACTACAACACTGCTACAGAAAAACTCATTTCAAGATTCTTGTATAAAAACAGTCCTTCAGAAAAACTCATTTCAAGACTCTTGTACAACAACAGTCCTTCAGAAAAACACATTTAAAAACTCATGCACAACAACAGTCCTTCACAGAAACACATTTCAAGACTCTTGCACAACAACAGTCCTTCAGAAAAACTCATTTCAAGATTCTTGTACAACAATGGTCCTTCAGAAAAACACATTTCAAGACTCTTGTACAACAACGCTCCTTCAGAAAAACAAATTTAAAAACTCATGTGCAACGACAGTCCTTTACAGAAACGCATTTCAAAACTCATGTACAACGACAGTTGTTTACAGAAACACATTTCAAAACTCTTGCACTACAACACTGCTACAGAAAAACTCATTTCAAGATTCTTGTACAACAACGGTTATTCAGAAAAACTCATTTCAAGATTCTTGTACAACAACGGTCCTTCAGAAAAACACATTTCAAGACTCTTGTACAACAACACTCCTTCAGAAAACGCATTTAAAAACTCATGTACAACAACACTCCTTCAGAGAAACACATTTAAAAACTCATGTACAACGACAGCTGTTTACAGAAACACATTTCAAAACTCTTGCAGTACAACACTGCTACAGAAAAACTCATTTCAAGATTCTTGTACAACAACGGTCCTTCAGAAAAACACATTTCAAGACTCTTGTACAACAACGCTCCTTCAGAAAAACACATTTAAAAAGTCATGTGCAACAACACTCCTTCAGAGAAACACACAACACTGCTACAGAAAAACTCATTTCAAGATTCTTGTACAACAACGGTCCTTCAGAAAAACACATTTCAAGACTCTTGTACAACAACGGTCCTTCAGAAAAACACATTTCAAGACTCTTGTACAACAACGGTCCTTCAGAAAAACACATTTAAAAAGTCATGTGCAACAACACTCCTTCAGAGAAACACATTTAAAAACTCATGTGCAACGACAGTCCTTTACAGAAACGCATTTCAAAACTCATGTACAACGACAGTTGTTTACAGAAACACATTTCAAAACTCTTGCACTACAACACTGCTACAGAAAAACTCATTTCAAGATTCTTGTACAACAACGGTCCTTCAGAAAAACACATTTCAAGACTCATGTGCAACAACACTCCTTCAGAGAAACACATTTAAAAACTCATGTGAAACGACAGTCCTTTATAGAAACACATTTCAATACTCTTGCACTACAACACTGCTACAGAAAAACTCATTTCAAGATTCTTGTACAACAACGGTCCTTCAGAAAAACACATTTCAAGACTCTTGTACAACAACGGTCCTTCAGAAAAACACATTTCAAGACTCTTGTACAACAACACTCCTTCAGAAAACGCATTTAAAAACTCATGTACAACAACACTCCTTCAGAGAAACACATTTAAAAACTCATGTATAACGACAGTCCTTTACAGAAACACATTCAAAACTCATGTACAACGACAGTTGTTTACAGAAACACATTTCAAAACTCTTGCACTACAACACTGCTACAGAAAAACTCATTTCAAGATTCTTGTACAACAACGGTCCTTCAGAAAAACACATTTCAAGACTACGACAGTCCTTTACAGAAACGCACTTCAAAACTCATGTACAACGACAGTTGTTTACAGAAACACATTTCAAAACTCTTGCACTACAACACTGCTACAGAAAAACCCATTTCAAGATTCTTGTACAACAACACTCCTTCAGAAAAACGCATTTAAAAACTCATTTACAACGACAGTCCTTTACAGAAACGCATTTCAAAACTCATGTACAACGACAGTTGTTTACAGAAACACTTTTCAAAACTCTTGCACTACAACGGTTATTCAGAAAAACACATTTCAAGACTCTTGTACAACAACGGTCCTTCAGAAAAACACATTTAAAAACTCATGTGCTACGACAGTCCTTTACAGAAACGCATTTCAAAACTCATGTACAACGACAGTTGTTTACAGAAACACATTTCAAAACTCTTGCACTGCAACACTGCTACAGAAAAACTCATTTCAAGATTCTTGTACAACAACGGTCCTTCAGAAAAACACATTTCAAGACTCTTGTACAACAACACTCCTTCAGAAAACGCATTTAAAAACTCATGTACAACAACACTCCTTCAGAGAAACACATTTAAAAACTCATGTACAACGACAGCTGTTTACAGAAACACATTTCAAAACTCTTGCACTACAACACTGCTACAGAAAAACCCATTTCAAGATTCTTGTACAACAACACTCCTTCAGAAAAACGCATTTAAAAACTCATTTACAACGACAGTCCTTTACAGAAACGCATTTCAAAACTCATGTACAACGACAGTTGTTTACAGAAACACATTTCAAAACTCTTGCACTACAACGGTCCTTCAGAAGAACACATTTCAAGACTCTTGTACAACAACGGTCCTTCAGAAAAACACATTTAAAAACTCATGTGCTACGACAGTCCTTTACAGAAACGCATTTCAAAACTCATGTACAACGACAGTTGTTTACAGAAACACATTTCAAAACTCTTGCACTACAACACTGCTACAGAAAAACTCATTTCAAGATTCTTGTACAACAACGGTCCTTCAGAAAAACACATTTCAAGACTCTTGTACAACAACGGTCCTTCAGAAAAACACATTTCAAGACTCTTGTACAACAACGCTCCTTCAGAAAAACACATTTCAAGACTCTTGTACAACGACGGTCCTTCAGAAAAACATATTTAAAAACTCATGTGCTACGACAGTCCTTTACAGAAACGCATTTCAAAACTCATGTACAACGACAGTTGTTTACAGAAACACATTTCAAAACTCTTGCACTACAACACTGCTACAGAAAAACTCATTTCAAGATTCTTGTACAACAACGGTCCTTCAGAAAAACACATTTCAAGACTCTTGTACAACAACGGTCCTTCAGAAAAACACATTTCAAGACTCTTGTACAACAACGCTCCTTCAGAAAAACACATTTCAAGACTCTTGTACAACAACACTCCTTCAGAAAAACACATTTAAAAACTCATGTGCTACGACAGTCCTTTACAGAAACACATTTCAAAACTCTTGCACTACAACACTGCTACAGAAAAACTCATTTCAAGATTCTTGTACAACAACGGTCCTTCAGAAAAACTCATTTCAAGATTCTTGTACAACAACGGTCCTTCAGAAAAACACATTTCAAGACTCTTGTACAACAACACTCCTTCAGAAAAACAAATTTAAAAACTCATGTGCAACGACAGTCCTTCACAGAAACACATTTCAAGACTCATGTACAACGACAGTTGTTTACAGAAACACATTTCAAAACTCTTGCACTACAACACTGCTACAGAAAAACTCATTTCAAGATTCTTGTACAACAACGGTCCTTCAGAAAAACACATTTCAAGACTCTTGTACAACAACGCTCCTTCAGAAAAACACATTTCAAGACTCTTGTACAACAACACTCCTTCAGAAAAACACATTTAAAAACTCATGTGCTACGACAGTCCTTTACAGAAACGCATTTCAAAACTCATGTACAACGACAGTTGTTTACAGAAACACATTTCAAAACTCTTGCACTACAACGGTCCTTCAGAAAAACACATTTCAAGACTCTTGTACAACAACGGTCCTTCAGAAAAACACATTTAAAAACTCATGTGCTACGACAGTCCTTTACAGAAACGCATTTCAAAACTCATGTACAACGACAGTTGTTTACAGAAACACATTTCAAAACTCTTGCACTACAACACTGCTACAGAAAAACTCATTTCAAGATTCTTGTACAACAACGGTCCTTCAGAAAAACTCATTTCAAGATTCTTGTATAAAAACAGTCCTTCAGAAAAACTCATTTCAAGACTCTTGTACAACAACAGTCCTTCAGAAAAACACATTTAAAAACTCATGCACAACAACAGTCCTTCACAGAAACACATTTCAAGACTCTTGTACAACAACAGTCCTTCAGAAAAACTCATTGCAAGATTCTTGTACAACAACGGTCCTTCAGAAAAACACATTTCAAGACTCTTGTACAACAACGCTCCTTCAGAAAAACAAATTTAAAAACTCATGTGCAACGACAGTCCTTTACAGAAACGCATTTCAAAACTCATGTACAACGACAGTTGTTTACAGAAACACATTTCAAAATTCTTGCACAACAACACTGCTACAGAAAAACTCATTTCAAGATTCTTGTACAACAACGGTCCTTCAGAAAAACTCATTTCAAGATTCTTGTACAACAACGGTCCTTCAGAAAAACACATTTCAAGACTCTTGTACAACAACACTCCTTCAGAAAAACAAATTTAAAAACTCATGTGCAACGACAGTCCTTTACAGAAACGCATTTCAAAACACATGTACAACGACAGTTGTTTACAGAAACACATTTCAAAACTCTTGCACTACAACACTGCTACAGAAAAACTCATTTCAAGATTCTTGTATAAAAACAGTCCTTCAGAAAAACTCATTTCAAGACTCTTGTACAACAACAGTCCTTCAGAAAAACACATTTAAAAACTCATGCACAACAACAGTCCTTCACAGAAACACATTTCAAGACTCTTGTACAACAACACTCCTTCAGAAAAACTCATTTCAAGATTCTTGTACAACAACGGTCCTTCAGAGAAACACATTTCAAGACTCTTGTACAACACGCTCCTTCAGAAAAACAAATTTAAAAACTCATGTGCAACGACAGTCCTTTACAGAAACGCATTTCAAAACTCATGTACAACGACAGTTGTTTACAGAAACACATTTCAAAACTCTTGCACTACAACGGTCCTTCAGAAAAACTCATTTCAAGATTCTTGTACAACAACGGTCCTTCAGAAAAACACATTTCAAGACTCATGTGCAACAACACTCCTTCAGAGAAACACATTTAAAAACTCATGTGAAACGACAGTCCTTTACAGAAACACATTTCAATACTCTTGCACTACAACACTGCTACAGAAAAACTCATTTCAAGATTCTTGTTCAACAACGGTCCTTCAGAAAAACACATTTCAAGACTCTTGTACAACAACGGTCCTTCAGAAAAACACATTTCAAGACTCTTGTACAACAACACTCCTTCAGAAAACAAATTTAAAAACTCATGTACAACAACACTCCTTCAGAGAAACACATTTAAAAACTCATGTACGACGACAGTCCTTTACAGAAACACATTTCAAAACTCTTGCACTACAACACTGCTACATAAAAACTCATTTCAAGATTCTTGTACAACAACGGTCCTTCAGAAAAACACATTTCAAGACTCTTGTACAACAACGGTCCTTCAGAAAAACACATTTCAAGACTCTTGTACAACAACGCTCCTTCAGAAAAACACATTTAAAAACTCATGTGCAACGACAGTCCTTTACAGAAACGCATTTCAAAACTCATGTACAACGACAGTTGTTTACAGAAACACATTTCAAAACTCTTGCACTACAACACTGCTACAGAAAAACTCATTTCAAGATTCTTGTACAACAACGGTCCTTCAGAAAAACACATTTCAAGACTCTTGTACAACAACACTCCTTCAGAGAAACACATTTAAAAACTCATGTACAACGACAGTTGTTTACAGAAACACATTTCAAAACTCTTGCACTACAACACTGCTACAGAAAAACTCATTTCAAGATTCTTGTACAACAACACTCCTTCAGAAAAACGCATTTAAAAACTCATGTACAACGACAGTCCTTTACAGAAACGCATTTCAAAACTCATGTACAACGACAGTTGTTTACAGAAACACATTTCAAAAACTCTTGCACTACAACGGTCCTTCAGAAAAACACATTTCAAGACTATTGTACAACAACGGTCCTTCAGAAAAACACATTTAAAAACTCATGCACAACAACAGTCCTTCACAGAAACACATTTCAAGACTCTTGTACAACAACAGTCCTTCAGAAAAACTCATTTCAAGATTCTTGTACAACAACGGTCCTTCAGAAAAACACATTTCAAGACTCTTGTACAACAACGCTCCTTCAGAAAAACACATTTAAAAACTCATGTGCAACGACAGTCCTTTACAGAAACGCATTTCAAAACTCATGTACAACGACAGTTGTTTACAGAAACACATTTCAAAACTCTTGCACTACAACACTGCTACAGAAAAACTCATTTCAAGATTCTTGTACAACAACACTCCTTCAGAAAAACACATTTAAAAACTAATGCACAACAACAGTCCTTCACAGAAACACATTTCAAGACTCTTGTACAACAACAGTCCTTCAGAAAAACTCATTTCAAGATTCTTGTACAACAACGGTCCTTCAGAAAAACACATTTCAAGACTCTTGTACAACAACACTCCTTCAGAAAACAAATTTAAAAACTCATGTACAACAACACTCCTTCAGAGAAACACATTTAAAAACTCATGTACGACGACAGTCCTTTACAGAAACACATTTCAAAACTCTTGCACTACAACACTTCTACATAAAAACTCATTTCAAGATTCTTGTACAACAACGGTCCTTCAGAAAAACACATTTCAAGACTCTTGTACAACAACAGTCCTTCAGAAAAACTCATTTCAAGATTCTTGTACAACAACGGTCCTTCAGAAAAACACATTTCAAGACTCTTGTACAACAACGCTCCTTCAGAAAAACACATTTCAAGACTCTTGTACAACAACGCTCCTTCAGAAAAACACATTTCAAGACTCTTGTACAACAACACTCCTTCAGAAAAACACATTTAAAAACTCATGTGCTACGACAGTCCTTTACAGAAACGCATTTCAAAACTCATGTACAACGACAGTTGTTTACAGAAACACATTTCAAAACTCTTGCACTACAACACTGCTACAGAAAAACTCATTTCAAGATTCTTGTACAACAACACTCCTTCAGAAAAACACATTTAAAAACTAATGCACAACAACAGTCCTTCACAGAAACACATTTCAAGACTCTTGTACAACAACAGTCCTTCAGAAAAACTCATTTCAAGATTCTTGTACAACAACGGTCCTTCAGAAAAACACATTTCAAGACTCTTGTACAACAACGCTCCTTCAGAAAAACAAATTTAAAAACTCATGTGCAACGACAGTCCTTTACAGAAACGCATTTCAAAACTCATGTACAACGACAGTTGTTTACAGAAACACATTTCAAAACTCTTGCACTACAACGGTCCTTCAGAAAAACACATTTCAAGACTCTTGTACAACAACGGTCCTTCAGAAAAACACATTTAAAAACTCATGTGCTACGACAGTCCTTTACAGAAACGCATTTCAAAACTCATGTACAACGACAGTTGTTTACAGAAACACATTTCAAAACTCTTGCACTACAACACTGCTACAGAAAAACTCATTTCAAGATTCTTGTACAACAACGGTCCTTCAGAAAAACACATTTCAAGACTCTTGTACAACAACACTCCTTCAGAAAACGCATTTAAAAACTCATGTACAACAACACTCCTTCAGAGAAACACATTTAAAAACTCATGTACAACGACAGCTGTTTACAGAAACACATTTCAAAACTCTTGCACTACAACACTGCTACAGAAAAACCCATTTCAAGATTCTTGTACAACAACACTCCTTCAGAAAAACGCATTTAAAAACTCATTTACAACGACAGTCCTTTACAGAAACGCATTTCAAAACTCATGTACAACGACAGTTGTTTACAGAAACACATTTCAAAACTCTTGCACTACAACGGTCCTTCAGAAGAACACATTTCAAGACTCTTGTACAACAACGGTCCTTCAGAAAAACACATTTAAAAACTCATGTGCAACGACAGTCCTTTACAGAAACGCATTTCAAAACTCATGTACAACGACAGTTGTTTACAGAAACACATTTCAAAACTCTTGCACTACAACACTGCTACAGAAAAAACTCATTTCAAGATTCTTGTACAACAACGGTCCTTCAGAAAAACACATTTCAAGACTCTTGTACAACAACGGTCCTTCAGAAAAACACATTTCAAGACTCTTGTACAACAACGCTCCTTCAGAAAAACACATTTCAAGACTCTTGTACAACAACACTCCTTCAGAAAAACACATTTAAAAACTCATGTGCTACGACAGTCCTTTACAGAAACACATTTCAAAACTCTTGCACTACAACACTGCTACAGAAAAACTCATTTCAAGATTCTTGTACAACAACGGTCCTTCAGAAAAACTCATTTCAAGATTCTTGTACAACAACGGTCCTTCAGAAAAACACATTTCAAGACTCTTGTACAACAACACTCCTTCAGAAAAACAAATTTAAAAACTCATGTGCAACGACAGTCCTTCACAGAAACACATTTCAAGACTCATGTACAACGACAGTTGTTTACAGAAACACATTTTCAAAACTCTTGCACTACAACACTGCTACAGAAAAACTCATTTCAAGATTCTTGTACAACAACGGTCCTTCAGAAAAACACATTTCAAGACTCTTGTACAACAACGCTCCTTCAGAAAAACACATTTCAAGACTCTTGTACAACAACACTCCTTCAGAAAAACACATTTAAAAACTCATGTGCTACGACAGTCCTTTACAGAAACGCATTTCAAAACTCATGTACAACGACAGTTGTTTACAGAAACACATTTCAAAACTCTTGCACTACAACACTGCTACAGAAAAACTCATTTCAAGATTCTTGTACAACAACGGTCCTTCAGAAAAACTCATTTCAAGATTCTTGTATAAAAACAGTCCTTCAGAAAAACTCATTTCAAGACTCTTGTACAACAACAGTCCTTCAGAAAAACACATTTAAAAACTCATGCACAACAACAGTCCTTCACAGAAACACATTTCAAGACTCTTGTACAACAACAGTCCTTCAGAAAAACTCATTTCAAGATTCTTGTACAACAACGGTCCTTCAGAAAAACACATTTCAAGACTCTTGTACAACAACGCTCCTTCAGAAAAACAAATTTAAAAACTCATGTGCAACGACAGTCCTTTACAGAAACGCATTTCAAAACACATGTACAACGACAGTTGTTTACAGAAACACATTTCAAAACTCTTGCACTACAACACTGCTACAGAAAAACTCATTTCAAGATTCTTGTACAACAACGGTCCTTCAGAAAAACTCATTTCAAGATTCTTGTACAACAACGGTCCTTCAGAAAAACACATTTCAAGACTCTTGTACAACAACACTCCTTCAGAAAAACAAATTTAAAAACTCATGTGCAACGACAGTCCTTTACAGAAACGCATTTCAAAACACATGTACAACGACAGTTGTTTACAGAAACACATTTCAAAACTCTTGCACTACAACACTGCTACAGAAAAACTCATTTAAAGATTCTTGTATAAAAACAGTCCTTCAGAAAAACTCATTTCAAGACTCTTGTACAACAACAGTCCTTCAGAAAAACACATTTAAAAACTCATGCACAACAACAGTCCTTCACAGAAACACATTTCAAGACTCTTGTACAACAACACTCCTTCAGAAAAACTCATTTCAAGATTCTTGTACAACAACGGTCCTTCAGAAAAACACATTTCAAGACTCTTGTACAACAACGGTCCTTCAGAAAAACACATTTCAAGACTCATGTGCAACAACACTCCTTCAGAGAAACACATTTAAAAACTCATGTGAAACGACAGTCCTTTACAGAAACACATTTCAATACTCTTGCACTACAACACTGCTACAGAAAAACTCATTTCAAGATTCTTGTTCAACAACGGTCCTTCAGAAAAACACATTTCAAGACTCTTGT
Organism: Xylota sylvarum; assembly: GCA_905220385.1. Taxonomy (NCBI): domain Eukaryota; kingdom Metazoa; phylum Arthropoda; class Insecta; order Diptera; family Syrphidae; genus Xylota; species Xylota sylvarum. Next base: position 56,991,908 of record LR999957.1, read on the forward strand.
ACAACAACGGTCCTTCAGAAAAACACATTTCAAGACTCTTGTACAACAACAATCCTTCAGAAAACAAATTTAAAAACTCATGTACAACAACACTCCTTCAGAGAGACACATTTAAAAACTCATGTACGACGACAGTCCTTTACAGAAACACATTTCAAAACTCTTGCACTACAACACTGCTACATAAAAACTCATTTCAAGGTCCTTCAGAAAAACACATTTCAAGACTCTTGTACAACAACGGTCCTTCAGAAAAACACATTTCAAGACTCTTGTACAACAACGCTCCTTCAGAAAAACACATTTAAAAACTCATGTGCAACGACAGTCCTTTACAGAAACGCATTTCAAAACTCATGTACAACGACAGTTGTTTACAGAAACACATTTCAAAACTCTTGCACTACAACACTGCTACAGAAAAACTCATTTCAAGATTCTTGTACAACAACGGTCCTTCAGAAAAACACATTTCAAGACTCTTGTACAACAACACTCCTTCAGAAAACGCATTTAAAAACTCATGTACAACAACACTCCTTCAGAGAAACACATTTAAAAACTCATGTACAACGACAGTTGTTTACAGAAACACATTTCAAAACTCTTGCACTACAACACTGCTACAGAAAAACTCATTTCAAGATTCTTGTACAACAACACTCCTTCAGAAAAACGCATTTAAAAACTCATGTACAACGACAGTCCTTTACAAAAACGCATTTCAAAACTCATGTACAACGACAGTTGTTTACAGAAACACATTTCAAAAACTCTTGCACTACAACGGATCTTCAGAAAAACACATTTCAAGACTCTTGTACAACAACGGTCCTTCAGAAAAACACATTTAAAAACTCATGCACAACAACAGTCCTTCACAGAAACACATTTCAAGACTCTTGTACAACAACATTCCTTCAGAAAAACTCATTTCAAGATTCTTGTACAACAACGGTCCTTCAGAAAAACACATTTCAAGACTCTTGTACAACAACGCTCCTTCAGAAAAACACATTTAAAAGCTCATGTGCAACGACAGTCCTTTACAGAAACGCGTTTCAAAACTCATGTACAACGACAGTTGTTTACAGAAACACATTTCAAAACTCTTGCACTACAACACTGCTACAGAAAAACTCATTTCAAGATTCTTGTACAACAACGGTCCTTCAGAAAAACACATTTCAAGACTCTTGTACAACAACGCTCCTTCAGAAAAACACATTTCAAGACTCTTGTACAACAACACTCCTTCAGAAAAACACATTTAAAAACTCATGTGCTACGACAGTCCTTTACAGAAACGCATTTCAAAACTCATGTACAACGACAGTTGTTTACAGAAACACATTTCAAAAACTCTTGCACTACAACGGTCCTTCAGAAAAACACATTTCAAGACTCTTGTACAACAACGGTCCTTCAGAAAAACACATTTAAAAACTCATGCACAACAACAGTCCTTCACAGAAACACATTTCAAGACTCTTGTACAACAACAGTCCTTCAGAAAAACTCATTTCAAGATTCTTGTACAACAACGGTCCTTCAGAAAAACACATTTCAAGACTCTTGTACAACAACGCTCCTTCAGAAAAACACATTTAAAAACTCATGTGCAACGACAGTCCTTTACAGAAACGCATTTCAAAACTCATGTACAACGACAGTTGTTTACAGAAACACATTTCAAAACTCTTGCACTACAACACTGCTACAGAAAAACTCATTTCAAGATTCTTGTACAACAACACTCCTTCAGAAAAACGCATTTAAAAACTCATGTACAACGACAGTCCTTTACAGAAACGCATTTCAAAACTCATGTACAACGACAGTTGTTTACAGAAACACATTTCAAAAACTCTTGCACTACAACGGTCCTTCAGAAAAACACATTTCAAGACTCTTGTACAACAACGGTCCTTCAGAAAAACACATTTAAAAACTCATGCACAACAACAGTCCTTCACAGAAACACATTTCAAGACTCTTGTACAACAACAGTCCTTCAGAAAAACTCATTTCAAGATTCTTGTACAACAACGGTCCTTCAGAAAAACACATTTCAAGACTCTTGTACAACAACGCTCCTTCAGAAAAACACATTTCAAGACTCTTGTACAACAACACTCCTTCAGAAAAACACATTTAAAAACTCATGTGCTACGACAGTCCTTTACAGAAACGCATTTCAAAACTCATGTACAACGACAGTTGTTTACAGAAACACATTTCAAAACTCTTGCACTACAACACTGCTACAGAAAAACTCATTTCAAGATTCTTGTACAACAACACTCCTTCAGAAAAACGCATTTAAAAACTCATGTACAACGACAGTTGTTTACAGAAACACATTTCAAAACTCTTGCACTACAACGGTCCTTCAGAAAAACACATTTCAAGACACTTGTACAACAACGCTCCTTCAGAAAAACACATTTAAAAACTCATGTGCAACGACAGTCCTTTACAGAAACGCATTTCAAAACTCATGTACAACGACAGTTGTTTACAGAAACACATTTCAAAACTCTTGCACTACAACACTGCTACAGAAAAACTCATTTCAAGATTCTTGTACAACAACGGTCCTTCAGAAAAACACATTTCAAGACTCTTGTACAACAACACTCCTTCAGAAAACGCATTTAAAAACTCATGTACAACAACACTCCTTCAGAGAAACACATTTAAAAACTCATGTACAACGACAGTCCTTTACAGAAACACATTTCAAAACTCTTGCACTACAACACTGCTACAGAAAAACTCATTTCAAGATTCTTGTACAACAACAGTCCTTCAGAAAAACACATTTAAAAACTCATGCACAACAACAGTCCTTCACAGAAACTCATTTCAAGACTCTTGTACAACAACAGTCCTTCAGAAAAACACATTTAAAAACTCATGCACAACAACAGTCCTTCACAGAAACACATTTCAAGACTCTTGTACAACAACAGTCCTTCAGAAAAACTCATTTCAAGATTCTTGTACAACAACGGTCCTTCAGAAAAACACATTTCAAGACTCTTGTACAACAACGCTCCTTCAGAAAAACAAATTTAAAAACTCATGTGCAACGACAGTCCTTTACAGAAACGCATTTCAAAACTCATGTACAACGACAGTTGTTTACAGAAACACATTTCAAAACTCTTGCACTACAACACTGCTACAGAAAAACTCATTTCAAGATTCTTGTACAACAACGGTAATTCAGAAAAGCTCATTTCAAGATTCTTGTACAACAACGGTCCTTCAGAAAAACACATTTCAAGACTCTTGTACAACAACGGTCCTTCAGAAAAACACATTTCAAGACTCTTGTACAACAACGCTCCTTCAGAAAAACACATTTAAAAACTCATGTACAACGACAGTCCTTTACAGAAACACATTTCAAAACTCTTGCACTACAACACTGCTACAGAAAAACTCATTTCAAGATTCTTGTACAACAACGGTCCTTCAGAAAAACACATTTCAAGATTCTTGTACAACAACGGTCCTTCAGAAAAACACATTTCAAGACTCTTGTACAACAACGCTCCTTCAGAAAAACACATTTAAAAACTCATGTGCAACGACAGTCCTTTACAGAAACGCATTTCAAAACTCGTGTACAACGACAGTTGTTTACAGAAACACATTTCAAAACTCTTGCACTACAACACTGCTACAGAAAAACTCATTTCAAGATTCTTGTACAACAACGGTCCTTCAGAAAAACTCATTTCAAGATTCTTGTACAACAACGGTCCTTCAGGAAAACACATTTCAAGACTCTTGTACAACAACGGTCCTTCAGAAAAACACATTTCAAGACTCTTGTACAACAACACTCCTTCAGAAAACGCATTTAAAAACTCATGTACAACGACAGTCCTTTACAGAAACACATTTCAAAACTCTTGCACTACAACACTGCTACAGAAAATCTCATTTCAAGATTCTTGTATAAAAACAGTCCTTCAGAAAAACTCATTTCAAGACTCTTGTACAACAACAGTCCTTCAGAAAAACACATTTAAAAACTCATGCACAACAACAGTCCTTCACAGAAACACATTTCAAGACTCTTGTACAACAACAGTCCTTCAGAAAAACTCATTTCAAGATTCTTGTACAACAACGGTCCTTCAGAAAAACACATTTAAAGACTCTTGTACAACAACGCTCCTTCAGCGAAACGCATTTAAAAACTCATGTACAACGACAGTCCTTTACAGAAACGCATTTCAAAACTCATGTACAACGACAGTTGTTTACAGAAACACATTTCAAAACTCTTGCACTACAACACTGCTACAGAAAAACTCATTTCAAGATTCTTGTACAACAACAGTCCATCAGAAAAACTCATTTCAAGATTCTTGTACAACAACGGTCCTTCAGAAAAACACATTTCAAGACTCTTGTACAACAACGCTCCTTCAGAAAAACACATTTAAAAACTCATGTGCAACGACAGTCCTTTACAGAAACGCATTTCAAAACTCATGTACAACGACAGTTGTTTACAGAAACACATTTCAAAACTCTTGCACTACAACACTGCTACAGAAAAACTCATTTCAAGATTCTTGTACAACAACGGTTCTTCAGAAAAACACATTTCAAGACTCTTGTACAACAACGCTCCTGCAGAAAAACACATTTAAAAACTCATGTGCAACGACAGTCCTTTACAGAAACGCATTTCAAAACTCATGTACAACGACAGTTGTTTACAGAAACACATTTCAAAACTCTTGCACTACAACACTGCTACAGCAAAACTCATTTCAAGATTCTTGTACAACAACGGTCCTTCAGAAAAACACATTTCAAGACTCTTGTACAACAACGGTCCTTCAGAAAAACACATTTCAAGACTCTTGCACAACAACACTCCTTCAGAAAACGCATTTAAAAACTCATGTTCAACAACACTCCTTCAGAGAAACACATTTAAAAACTCATGTACAACGACAGTCCTTTACAGAAACACATTTCAAAACTCTTGCACTACAACACTGCTACAGAAAAACTCATTTCAAGATTCTTGTATAAAAACAGTCCTTCAGAAAAACTAATTTCAAGACTCTTGTACAACAACAGTCCTTCAGAAAAACACATTTAAAAACTCATGCACAACAACAGTCCTTCACAGAAACACATTTCAAGACTCTTGTACAACAACAGTCCTTCAGAAAAACTTATTTCAAGATTCTTGTACAACAACGGTCCTTCAGAAAAACACATTTCAAGACTCTTGTACAACAACGCTCCTTCAGAAAAACACATTTAAAAACTCATGTGCAACGACAGTCCTTTACAGAAACGCATTTCAAAACTCATGTACAACGACAGTCCTTTACAGAAACACATTTCAAAACTCTTGCACTACAACACTGCTACAGAAAAACTCATTTCAAGATTCTTGTACAACAACAGTCCTTCAGAAAAACCCATTCCAAGATTCTTGTACAACAACGGTCCTTCAGAAAAACACATTTCAAGACTCTTGTGCAACAACACTCCTTCAGAGAAACACATTTAAAAACTCATGTGCAACGACAGTCCTTTACAGAAACGCATTTCAAAACTCATGTACAACGACAGTTGTTTACAGAAACACATTTCAAAACTCTTGCACTACAACACTGCTACAGAAAAACTCATTTCAAGATTCTTGTACAACAACGGTCCTTCAGAAAAACACATTTCAAGACTCTTGTACAACAACGGTCCTTCAGAAAAACACATTTCAAGACTCTTGCACAACAACACTCCTTCAGAAAACGCATTTAAAAACTCATGTTCAACAACACTCCTTCAGAGAAACACATTTAAAAACTCATGTACAACGACAGTCCTTTACAGAAACACATTTCAAAACTCTTGCACTACAACACTGCTACAGAAAAACTCATTTCAAGATTCTTGTATAAAAACAGTCCTCCAGAAAAACACATTTCAAGACTCTTGTACAACAACGGTCCTTCAGAAAAACACATTTCAAGACTGTTGTACAACAACACTCCTTCAGAAAAACGCATTTAAAAACTCATGTACAACAACGCTCCTTCAGAAAAACACATTTAAAAACTCATGTGCAACGACAGTCCTTTACAGAAACACATTTCAAAACTCTTGCACTACAACACTGCTACAGAAAAACTCATTTCAAGATTCTTGTACAACAACGGTCCTTCAGAAAAACACATTTCAAGACTCTTGTACAACAACACTCCTTCAGAAAACGCATTTAAAAACTCATGTACAACAACACTCCTTCAGAGAAACACATTTAAAAACTCATGTACAACGACAGTCCTTTACAGAAACACATTTCAAAACTCTTGCACTACAACACTGCTACATAAAAACTCATTTCAAGATTCTTGTACAACAACGGTCCTTCAGAAAAACACATTTCAAGACTCTTGTACAGCAACGGTCCTTCAGAAAAACACCTTTAAAAACTCATGTGCAGCGACAGTCCTTTACAGAAACGCATTTCAAAACTCATGTACAAGGACAGTTGTTTACAGAAACACATTTCAAAACTCTTGCACTACAACACTGCTACAGAAAAACTCATTTCAACATTCTTGTACAACAACGGTCCTTCAGAACAACACATTTCAAGACTCTTGTACAACAACGGTCCTTCAGAAAAACACATTTCAAGACTCTTGTACAACAACACTCCTTCAGAAAACGCATTTAAAAACTCATGTACAACAACACTCCTTCAGCGAAACACATTTAAAAACTCATGTACAACGACAGTCCTTTACAGAAACACATTTCAAAACTCTTGCACTACAACACTGCTACAGAAAAACTCATTTCAAGATTCTTGTATAAAAACAGTCCTTCAGAAAAACTCTTTTCCTGACTCTTGTACAACAACAGTCCTTCAGAAAAACACATTTAAAAACTCATGCACAACAACAGTCCTTCACAGAAACACATTTCAAGACTCTTGTACAACAACAGTCCTTCAGAAAAACTCATTTCAAGATTCTTGTACAACAACGGTCCTTCAGAAAAACACATTTCAAGACTCTTGTACAACAACGCTCCTTCAGAAAAACAAATTTAAAAACTCATGTGCAACGACAGTCCTTTACAGAAACGCATTTCAAAACTCATGTACAACGACAGTTGTTTACAGAAACACATTTCAAAACTCTTGCACTACAACACTGCTACAGAAAAACTCATTTCAAGATTCTTGTACAACAACGGTAATTCAGAAAAGCTCATTTCAAGATTCTTGTACAACAACGGTCCTTCAGAAAAACACATTTCAAGACTCTTGTACAACAACGGTCCTTCAGAAAAACACATTTCAAGACTCTTGTACAACAACGCTCCTTCAGAAAAACACATTTAAAAACTCATGTACAACGACAGTCCTTTACAGAAACACATTTCAAAACTCTTGCACTACAACACTGCTACAGAAAAACTCATTTCAAGATTCTTGTACAACAACGGTCCTTCAGAAAAACACATTTCAAGATTCTTGTACAACAACGGTCCTTCAGAAAAACACATTTCAAGACTCTTGTACAACAACGCTCCTTCAGAAAAACACATTTAAAAACTCATGTGCAACGACAGTCCTTTACAGAAACGCATTTCAAAACTCATGTACAACGACAGTTGTTTACAGAAACACATTTCAAAACTCTTGCACTACAACACTGCTACAGAAAAACTCATTTCAAGATTCTTGTACAACAACGGTCCTTCAGAAAAACTCATTTCAAGATTCTTGTACAACAACGGTCCTTCAGGAAAACACATTTCAAGACTCTTGTACAACAACGGTCCTTCAGAAAAACACATTTCAAGACTCTTGTACAACAACACTCCTTCAGAAAACGCATTTAAAAACTCATGTACAACGACAGTCCTTTACAGAAACACATTTCAAAACTCTTGCACTACAACACTGCTACAGAAAATCTCATTTCAAGATTCTTGTATAAAAACAGTCCTTCAGAAAAACTCATTTCAAGACTCTTGTACAACAACAGTCCTTCAGAAAAACACATTTAAAAACTCATGCACAACAACAGTCCTTCACAGAAACACATTTCAAGACTCTTGTACAACAACAGTCCTTCAGAAAAACTCATTTCAAGATTCTTGTACAACAACGGTCCTTCAGAAAAACACATTTCAAGACTCTTGTACAACAACGCTCCTTCAGCGAAACGCATTTAAAAACTCATGTACAACGACAGTCCTTTACAGAAACGCATTTCAAAACTCATGTACAACGACAGTTGTTTACAGAAACACATTTCAAAACTCTTGCACTACAACACTGCTACAGAAAAACTCATTTCAAGATTCTTGTACAACAACAGTCCATCAGAAAAACTCATTTCAAGATTCTTGTACAACAACGGTCCTTCAGAAAAACACATTTCAAGACTCTTGTACAACAACGCTCCTTCAGAAAAACACATTTAAAAACTCATGTGCAACGACAGTCCTTTACAGAAACGCATTTCAAAACTCATGTACAACGACAGTTGTTTACAGAAACACATTTCAAAACTCTTGCACTACAACACTGCTACAGAAAAACTCATTTCAAGATTCTTGTACAACAACGGTTCTTCAGAAAAACACATTTCAAGACTCTTGTACAACAACGCTCCTGCAGAAAAACACATTTAAAAACTCATGTGCAACGACAGTCCTTTACAGAAACGCATTTCAAAACTCATGTACAACGACAGTTGTTTACAGAAACACATTTCAAAACTCTTGCACTACAACACTGCTACAGCAAAACTCATTTCAAGATTCTTGTACAACAACGGTCCTTCAGAAAAACACATTTCAAGACTCTTGTACAACAACGGTCCTTCAGAAAAACACATTTCAAGACTCTTGCACAACAACACTCCTTCAGAAAACGCATTTAAAAACTCATGTTCAACAACACTCCTTCAGAGAAACACATTTAAAAACTCATGTACAACGACAGTCCTTTACAGAAACACATTTCAAAACTCTTGCACTACAACACTGCTACAGAAAAACTCATTTCAAGATTCTTGTATAAAAACAGTCCTTCAGAAAAACTAATTTCAAGACTCTTGTACAACAACAGTCCTTCAGAAAAACACATTTAAAAACTCATGCACAACAACAGTCCTTCACAGAAACACATTTCAAGACTCTTGTACAACAACAGTCCTTCAGAAAAACACATTTCAAGACTCTTGTACAACAACGCTCCTTCAGAAAAACACATTTAAAAACTCATGTGCAACGACAGTCCTTTACAGAAACGCATTTCAAAACTCATGTACAACGACAGTCCTTTACAGAAACACATTTCAAAACTCTTGCACTACAACACTGCTACAGAAAAACTCATTTCAAGATTCTTGTACAACAACAGTCCTTCAGAAAAACCCATTCCAAGATTCTTGTACAACAACGGTCCTTCAGAAAAACACATTTCAAGACTCTTGTGCAACAACACTCCTTCAGAGAAACACATTTAAAAACTCATGTGCAACGACAGTCCTTTACAGAAACGCATTTCAAAACTCATGTACAACGACAGTTGTTTACAGAAACACATTTCAAAACTCTTGCACTACAACACTGCTACAGAAAAACTCATTTCAAGATTCTTGTACAACAACGCTCCTTCAGAAAAACACATTTAAAAACTCATGTGCAACGACAGTCCTTTACAGAAACGCATTTCAAAACTCATGTACAACGACAGTCCTTTACAGAAACACATTTCAAAACTCTTGCACTACAACACTGCTACAGAAAAACTCATTTCAAGATTCTTGTACAACAACAGTCCTTCAGAAAAACCCATTCCAAGATTCTTGTACAACAACGGTCCTTCAGAAAAACACATTTCAAGACTCTTGTGCAACAACACTCCTTCAGAGAAACACATTTAAAAACTCATGTGCAACGACAGTCCTTTACAGAAACGCATTTCAAAACTCATGTACAACGACAGTTGTTTACAGAAACACATTTCAAAACTCTTGCACTACAACACTGCTACAGAAAAACTCATTTCAAGATTCTTGTACAACAACGGTCCTTCAGAAAAACACATTTCAAGACTCTTGTACAACAACGGTCCTTCAGAAAAACACATTTCAAGACTCTTGCACAACAACACTCCTTCAGAAAACGCATTTAAAAACTCATGTTCAACAACACTCCTTCAGAGAAACACATTTAAAAACTCATGTACAACGACAGTCCTTTACAGAAACACATTTCAAAACTCTTGCACTACAACACTGCTACAGAAAAACTCATTTCAAGATTCTTGTATAAAAACAGTCCTCCAGAAAAACACATTTCAAGACTCTTGTACAACAACGGTCCTTCAGAAAAACACATTTCAAGACTGTTGTACAACAACACTCCTTCAGAAAAACGCATTTAAAAACTCATGTACAACAACACTCCTTCAGAGAAACACATTTAAAAACTCATGTGCAACGACAGTCCTTTACAGAAACGCATTTCAAAACTCATGTACAACGACAGTTGTTTACAGAAACACATTTCAAAACTCTTGCACTACAACACTGCTACAGAAAAACTCATTTCGAGACTCTTGTACAACAACGCTCCTTCAGAAAAACACATTTCAAGACTCTTGTACAACAACACTCCTTCAGAAAAACACATTTAAAAACTCATGTGCTACGACAGTCCTTTACAGAAACGCATTTCAAAACTCATGTACAACGACAGTTGTTTACAGAAACACATTTCAAAACTCTTGCACTACAACGGTCCTTCAGAAAAACACATTTCAAGACTCTTGTACAACAACGGTCCTTCAGAAAAACACATTTAAAAACTCATGTGCTACGACAGTCCTTTACAGAAACGCATTTCAAAACTCATGTACAACAACACTCCTTCAGAGAAACACATTTAAAAACTCATGTACAACGACAGTCCTTTACAGAAACACATTTCAAAACTCTTGCACTACAACACTGCTACATAAAAACTCATTTCAAGATTCTTGTACAACAACGGTCCTTCAGAAAAACACATTTCAAGACTCTTGTACAACAACGGTCCTTCAGAAAAACACTTTTATAACTCATGTGCAACGACAGTCCTTTACAGAAACGCATTTCAAAACTCATGTACAACGACAGTTGTTTACAGAAACACATTTCAAAACTCTTGCACTTGCACATGTACAACAACACTCCTTCAGCGAAACACATTTAAAAACTCATGTACAACGACAGTCCTTTACAGAAACACATTTCAAAACTCTTGCACTACAACACTGCTACAGAAAAACTCATTTCAAGATTCTTGTATAAAAACAGTCCTTCAGAAAAACTCATTTCAAGACTCTTGTACAACAACAGTCCTTCAGAAAAACACATTTAAAAACTCATGCACAACAACAGTCCTTCACAGAAACACATTTCAAGACTCTTGTACAACAACAGTCCTTCAGAAAAACTCATTTCAAGATTCTTGTACAACAACGGTCCTTCAGAAAAACACATTTCAAGACTCTTGTACAACAACGCTCCTTCCGAAAAACACATTTAAAAACTCATGTGCAACGACAGTCCTTTACAGAAACGCATTTCAAAACCCATGTACAACGACAGTTGTTTACAGAAACAAATTTCAAAACTCTTGCACTACAACGGTCCTTCAGAAAAACACATTTCAAGACTCTTGTACAACAACGGCCCTTCAGAAAAACACATTTAAAAACTCATGCACAACAACAGTCCTTCACAGAAACTCATTTCAAGACTCTTGTACAACAACAGTCCTTCAGAAAAACTCATTTCAAGATTCTTGTACAACAACGGTCCTTCAGAAAAACACATTTCAAGACTCTTGTACAACAACGCTCCTTCAGAAAAACACATTTCAAGACTCTTGTACAACAACACTCCTTCAGAAAAACACATTTAAAAACTCATGTGCTACGACAGTCCTTTACAGAAACGCATTTCAAAACTCATGTACAACGACAGTTGTTTACAGAAACACATTTCAAAACTCTTGCACTACAACACTGCTACAGAAAAACTCATTTCAAGATTTTTGTACAACAACGGTCCTTCAGAAAAACACATTTCAAGACTCTTGTACAACAACGGTCCTTCAGAAAAACACATTTCAAGACTCTTGTACAACAACGCTCCTTCAGAAAAACACATTTAAAAACTCATGTGCAACGACAGTCCTTTACAGAAACGCATTTCAAAACTCATGTACAACGACAGTCCTTTACAGAAACACATTTCAAAACTCTTGCACTACAACACTGCTACAGAAAAACTCATTTCAAGATTCTTGTACAACAACAGTCCTTCAGAAAAACCCATTCCAAGATTCTTGTACAACAACGGTCCTTCAGAAAAACACATTTCAAGACTCTTGTGCAACAACACTCCTTCAGAGAAACACATTTAAAAACTCATGTGCAACGACAGTCCTTTACAGAAACGCATTTCAAAACTCATGTACAACGACAGTTGTTTACAGAAACACATTTCAAAACTCTTGCACTACAACACTGCTACAGAAAAACTCATTTCAAGATTCTTGTACAACAACGGTCCTTCAGAAAAACACATTTCAAGACTCTTGTACAACAACGGTCCTTCAGAAAAACACATTTCAAGACTCTTGCACAACAACACTCCTTCAGAAAACGCATTTAAAAACTCATGTTCAACAACACTCCTTCAGAGAAACACATTTAAAAACTCATGTACAACGACAGTCCTTTACAGAAACACATTTCAAAACTCTTGCACTACAACACTGCTACAGAAAAACTCATTTCAAGATTCTTGTATAAAAACAGTCCTCCAGAAAAACACATTTCAAGACTCTTGTACAACAACGGTCCTTCAGAAAAACACATTTCAAGACTGTTGTACAACAACACTCCTTCAGAAAAACGCATTTAAAAACTCATGTACAACAACACTCCTTCAGAGAAACACATTTAAAAACTCATGTGCAACGACAGTCCTTTACAGAAACGCATTTCAAAACTCATGTACAACGACAGTTGTTTACAGAAACACATTTCAAAACTCTTGCACTACAACGGTCCTTCAGAAAAACACATTTCAAGATTCTTGTACAACAACGGTCCTTCAGAAAAACACATTTAAAAACTCATGTGCTACGACAGTCCTTTACAGAAACGCATTTCAAAACTCATGTACAATAACACTCCTTCAGAGAAACACATTTAAAAACTCATGTACAACGACAGTCCTTTACAGAAACACATTTCAAAACTCTTGCACTACAACACTGCTACATAAAAACTCATTTCAAGATTCTTGTACAACAACGGTCCTTCAGAAAAACACATTTCAAGACTCTTGTACAACAACGGTCCTTCAGAAAAACACCTTTATAACTCATGTGCAACGACAGTCCTTTACAGAAACGCATTTCAAAACTCATGTACAACGACAGTTGTTTACAGAAACACATTTCAAAACTCTTGCACTTGCACATGTACAACAACACTCCTTCAGCGAAACACATTTAAAAACTCATGTACAACGACAGTCCTTTACAGAAACACATTTCAAAACTCTTGCACTACAACACTGCTACAGAAAAACTCATTTCAAGATTCTTTTATAAAAACAGTCCTTCAGAAAAACTCATTTCAAGACTCTTGTACAACAACAGTCCTTCAGAAAAACACATTTAAAAACTCATGCACAACAACAGTCCTTCACAGAAACACATTTCAAGACTCTTGTACAACAACAGTCCTTCAGAAAAACTCATTTCAAGATTCTTGTACAACAACGGTCCTTCAGAAAAACACATTTCAAGACTCTTGTACAACAACGCTCCTTCCGAAAAACACATTTAAAAACTCATGTGCAACGACAGTCCTTTACAGAAACGCATTTCAAAACCCATGTACAACGACAGTTGTTTACAGAAACAAATTTCAAAACTCTTGCACTACAACGGTCCTTCAGAAAAACACATTTCAAGACTCTTGTACAACAACGGCCCTTCAGAAAAACACATTTAAAAACTCATGCACAACAACAGTCCTTCACAGAAACTCATTTCAAGACTCTTGTACAACAACAGTCCTTCAGAAAAACTCATTTCAAGATTCTTGTACAACAACGGTCCTTCAGAAAAACACATTTCAAGACTCTTGTACAACAACGCTCCTTCAGAAAAACACATTTCAAGACTCTTGTACAACAACACTCCTTCAGAAAAACACATTTAAAAACTCATGTGCTACGACAGTCCTTTACAGAAACGCATTTCAAAACTCATGTACAACGACAGTTGTTTACAGAAACACATTTCAAAACTCTTGCACTTGCACATGTACAACAACACTCCTTCAGCGAAACACATTTAAAAACTCATGTACAACGACAGTTATTTACAGAAACACATTTCAAAACTCTTGCACTACAACACTGCTGAAGAAAAACTCATTTCAAGATTTTTGTACAACAACGGTCCTTCAGAAAAACACATTTCAAGACTCTTGTACAACAACGGTCCTTCAGAAAAACACATTTCAAGATTATTGTATAAAAACAGTCCTTCAGAAAAACTAATTTCAAGACTCTTGTACAACAACAGTCCTTCAGAAAAACACATTTAAAAACTCATGCACAACAACAGTCCTTCACAGAAACACATTTCAAGACTCTTGTACAACAACAGTCCTTCAGAAAAACTCATTTCAAGATTCTTGTACAACAACGGTCCTTCAGAAAAACACATTTCAAGACTCTTGCACAACAACACTCCTTCAGAAAACGCATTTAAAAACTCATGTTCAACAACACTCCTTCAGAGAAACACATTTAAAAACTCATGTACAACGACAGTCCTTTACAGAAACACATTTCAAAACTCTTGCACTACAACACTGCTACAGAAAAACTCATTTCAAGATTCTTGTATAAAAACACTCCTTCAGAAAAACTAATTTCAAGACTCTTGTACAACAACAGTCCTTCAGAAAAACACATTTAAAAACTCATGCACAACAACAGTCCTTCACAGAAACACATTTCAAGACTCTTGTACAACAACAGTCCTTCAGAAAAACTTATTTCAAGATTCTTGTACAACAACGGTCCTTCAGAAAAACACATTTCAAGACTCTTGTACAACAACGCTCCTTCAGAAAAACACATTTAAAAACTCATGTGCAACGACAGTCCTTTACAGAAACGCATTTCAAAACTCATGTACAACGACAGTCCTTTACAGAAACACATTTCAAAACTCTTGCACTACAACACTGCTACAGAAAAACTCATTTCAAGATTCTTGTACAACAACAGACCTTCAGAAAAACCCATTCCAAGATTCTTGTACAACAACGGTCCTTCAGAAAAACACATTTCAAGACTCTTGTGCAACAACACTCCTTCAGAGAAACACATTTAAAAACTCATGTGCAACGACAGTCCTTTACAGAAACGCATTTCAAAACTCATGTACAACGACAGTTGTTTACAGAAACACATTTCAAAACTCTTGCACTACAACACTGCTACAGAAAAACTCATTTCAAGATTCTTGTACAACAACGGTCCTTCAGAAAAACACATTTCAAGACTCTTGTACAACAACGGTCCTTCAGAAAAACACATTTCAAGACTCTTGCACAACAACACTCCTTCAGAAAACGCATTTAAAAACTCATGTTCAACAACACTCCTTCAGAGAAACACATTTAAAAACTCATGTTCAACGACAGTCCTTTACAGAAACACATTTCAAAACTCTTGCACTACAACACTGCTACAGAAAAACTCATTTCAAGATTCTTGTATAAAAACAGTCCTCCAGAAAAACACATTTCAAGACTCTTGTACAACAACGGTCCTTCAGAAAAACACATTTCAAGACTGTTGTACAACAACACTCCTTCAGAAAAACGCATTTAAAAACTCATGTACAACAACACTCCTTCAGAGAAACACATTTAAAAACTCATGTGCAACGACAGTCCTTTACAGAAACGCATTTCAAAACTCATGTACAACGACAGTTGTTTACAGAAACACATTTCAAAACTCTTGCACTACAACACTGCTACAGAAAAACTCATTTCAAGATTCTTGTACAACAACGGTCCTTCAGAAAAACACATTTCAAGACTCTTGTACAACAACGCTCCTTCAGAAAAACACATTTCAAGACTCTTGTACAACAACACTCCTTCAGAAAAACACATTTAAAAACTCATGTGCTACGACAGTCCTTTACAGAAACGCATTTCAAAACTCATGTACAACGACAGTTGTTTACAGAAACACATTTCAAAACTCTTGCACTACAACACTGCTACAGAAAAACTCATTTCAAGATTCTTGTACAACAACGGTCCTTCAGAAAAACACATTTCAAGACTCTTATACAACAACGGTCCTTCAGAAAAACACATTTCAAGACTCTTGTACAACAACACTCCTTCAGAGAAACACATTTAAAAACTCATGTGCAACGACAGTTGTTTACAGAAACACATTTCAAAACTCTTGCACTACAACACTGCTACAGAAAAACTCATTTCAAGATTCTTGTACAACAACGCTCCTTCAGAAAAAAACATTTCAAGACTCTTGTACAACAACGGTCCTTCAGAAAAACACATTTCAAGACTCTTGTACAACAACACTCCTTCAGAGAAACACATTTAAAAACTCATGTGCAACGACAGTTGTTTACAGAAACACATTTCAAAACTCTTGCACTACAACACTGCTACAGAAAAACTCATTTCAAGATTCTTGTATAAAAACAGTCCTCCAGAAAAACACATTTCAAGACTCTTGTACAACAACGGTCCTTCAGAAAAACACATTTCAAGACTGTTGTACAACAACACTCCTTCAGAAAAACGCATTTAAAAACGCATGTACAACAACACTCCTTCAGAGAAACACATTTAAAAACTCATGTGCAACGACAGTCCTTTACAGAAACGCATTTCAAAACTCATGTACAACGACAGTTGTTTACAGAAACACATTTCAAAACTCTTGCACTACAACACTGCTACAGAAAAACTCATTTCAAGATTCTTGTACAACAACGGTCCTTCAGAAAAACACATTTCAAGACTCTTGTACAACAACGCTCCTTCAGAAAAACACATTTCAAGACTCTTGTACAACAACACTCCTTCAGAAAAACACATTTAAAAACTCATGTGCTACGACAGTCCTTTACAGAAACGCATTTCAAAACTCATGTACAACGACAGTTGTTTACAGAAACACATTTCAAAACTCTTGCACTACAACACTGCTACAGAAAAACTCATTCAAGATTCTTGTACAACAACGCTCCTTCAGAAAAACACATTTCAAGACTCTTGTACAACAACACTCCTTCAGAAAAACACATTTAAAAACTCATGTGCTACGACAGTCCTTTACAGAAACGCATTTCAAAACTCATGTACAACGACAGTTGTTTACAGAAACACATTTCAAAACTCTTGCACTACAACACTGCTACAGAAAAACTCATTTCAAGACTCTTGTACAACAACGCTCCTTCAGAAAAACACATTTCAAGACTCTTGTGCAACAACACTCCTTCAGAGAAACACATTTAAAAACTCATGTGCAACGACAGTCCTTTACAGAAACGCATTTCAAAACTCATGTACAACGACAGTTGTTTACAGAAACACATTTCAAAACTCTTGCACTACAACACTGCTACAGAAAAACTCATTTCAAGATTCTTGTACAACAACGGTCCTTCAGAAAAACACATTTCAAGACTCTTGTACAACAACGGTCCTTCAGAAAAACACATTTCAAGACTCTTGTACAACAACGGTCCTTCAGAAAAACACATTTCAAGATTATTGTATAAAAACAGTCCTTCAGAAAAACTAATTTCAAGACTCTTGTACAACAACAGTCCTTCAGAAAAACACATTTAAAAACTCATGCACAACAACAGTCCTTCACAGAAACACATTTCAAGACTCTTGTACAACAACAGTCCTTCAGAAAAACTCATTTCAAGATTCTTGTACAACAACGGTCCTTCAGAAAAACACATTTCAAGACTCTTGCACAACAACACTCCTTCAGAAAACGCATTTAAAAACTCATGTTCAACAACACTCCTTCAGAGAAACACATTTAAAAACTCATGTACAACGACAGTCCTTTACAGAAACACATTTCAAAACTCTTGCACTACAACACTGCTACAGAAAAACTCATTTCAAGATTCTTGTATAAAAACAGTCCTTCAGAAAAACTAATTTCAAGACTCTTGTACAACAACAGTCCTTCAGAAAAACACATTTAAAAACTCATGCACAACAACAGTCCTTCACAGAAACACATTTCAAGACTCTTGTACAACAACAGTCCTTCAGAAAAACTTATTTCAAGATTCTTGTACAACAACGGTCCTTCAGAAAAAACATTTCAAGACTCTTGTACAACAACGCTCCTTCAGAAAAACACATTTAAAAACTCATGTGCAACGACAGTCCTTTACAGAAACGCATTTCAAAACTCATGTACAACGACAGTCCTTTACAGAAACACATTTCAAAACTCTTGCACTACAACACTGCTACAGAAAAACTCATTTCAAGATTCTTGTACAACAACAGACCTTCAGAAAAACACATTTAAAAACTCATGTGCTACGACAGTCCTTTACAGAAACGCATTTCAAAACTCATGTACAACAACACTCCTTCAGAGAAACACATTTAAAAACTCATGTACAACGACAGTCCTTTACAGAAACACATTTCAAAACTCTTGCACTACAACACTGCTACATAAAAACTCATTTCAAGATTCTTGTACAACAACGGTCCTTCAGAAAAACACATTTCAAGACTCTTGTACAACAACGGTCCTTCAGAAAAACACCTTTAAAAACTCATGTGCAACGACAGTCCTTTACAGAAACGCATTTCAAAACTCATGTACAACGACAGTTGTTTACAGAAACACATTTCAAAACTCTTGCACTTGCACATGTACAACAACACTCCTTCAGCGAAACACATTTAAAAACTCATGTACAACGACAGTCCTTTACAGAAACTCATTTCAAAACTCTTGCACTACAACACTGCTACAGAAAAACTCATTTCAAGATTCTTGTATAAAAACAGTCCTTCAGAAAAACTCATTTCAAGACTCTTGTACAACAACAGTCCTTCAGAAAAACACATTTAAAAACTCATGCACAACAACAGTCCTTCACAGAAACACATTTCAAGACTCTTGTACAACAACAGTCCTTCAGAAAAACTCATTTCAAGATTCTTGTACAACAACGGCCCTTCAGAAAAACACATTTCAAGACTCTTGTACAACAACGGTCCTTCAGAAAAACACATTTCAAGACTCTTGTACAACAACGGTAATTCAGAAAAACACATTTAAAAACTCATGCACAACAACAGTCCTTCACAGAAACACATTTCAAGACTCTTGTACAACAACAGTCCTTCAGAAAAACTCATTTCAAGATTCTTGTACAACAACGGTCCTTCAGAAAAACACATTTCAAGACTCTTGTACAACAACGGTCCTTCAGAAAAACACATTTCAAGACTCTTGTACAACAACGGTCCTTCAGAAAAACACATTTAAAAACTCATGCACAACAACAGTCCTTCACAGAAACACATTTCAAGACTCTTGTACAACAACAGTCCTTCAGAAAAACTCATTTCAAGATTCTTGTACAACAACGGTCCTTCAGAAAAACACATTTCAAGACTCTTGTACAACAACGGCCCTTCAGAAAAACACATTTAAAAACTCATGCACAACAACAGTCCTTCACAGAAACACATTTCAAGACTCTTGTACAACAACAGTCCTTCAGAAAAAACAAATTTAAAAACTCATGTGCAACGACAGTCCTTTACAGAAACGCATTTCAAAACTCATGTACAACGACAGTTGTTTACAGAAACACATTTCAAAACTCTTGCACTACAACACTGCTACATAAAAACTCATTTCAAGACTCTTGTACAACAACGCTCCTTCAGAAAAACACATTTCAAGACTCTTGTACAACAACACTCCTTCAGAAAAACACCTTTAAAAACTCATGTGCAACGACAGTCCTTTACAGAAACGCATTTCAAAACTCATGTACAACGACAGTTGTTTACAGAAACACATTTCAAAACTCTTGCACTACAACACTGCTACAGAAAAACTCATTTCAAGATTCTTGTACAACAACGGTCCTTCAGAAAAACACATTTCAAGACTCTTGTACAACAACGCTCCTTCAGAAAAACACATTTCAAGACTCTTGTACAACAACACTCCTTCAGAAAAACACATTTAAAAACTCATGCGCTACGACAGTCCTTTACAGAAACGCATTTCAAAACTCATGTACAACGACAGTTGTTTACAGAAACACATTTCAAAACTCTTGCACTACAACGGTCCTTCAGAAAAACACATTTCAAGACTCTTGTACAACAACGCTCCTTCAGAAAAACACATTTAAAAACTCATGTGCTACGACAGTCCTTTACAGAAACGCATTTCAAAACTCATGTACAACAACACTCCTTCAGAGAAACACATTTAAAAACTCATGTACAACGACAGTCCTTTACAGAAACACATTTCAAAACTCTTGCACTACAACACTGCTACATAAAAACTCATTTCAAGTTTCTTGTACAACAACGGTCCTTCAGAAAAACACATTTCAAGACTCTTGTACAACAACGGTCCTTCAGAAAAACACCTTTAAAAACTCATGTGCAACGACAGTCCTTTACAGAAACGCATTTCAAAACTCATGTACAACGACAGTTGTTTACAGAAACACATTTCAAAACTCTTGCACTTGCACATGTACAACAACACTCCTTCAGCGAAACACATTTAAAAACTCATGTACAACGACAGTCCTTTACAGAAACACATTTCAAAACTCTTGCACTACAACACTGCTACAGAAAAACTCATTTCAAGATTCTTGTATAAAAACAGTCCTTCAGAAAAACTCATTTCAAGACTCTTGTACAACAACAGTCCTTCAGAAAAACACATTTAAAAACTCATGCACAACAACAGTCCTTCACAGAAACACATTTCAAGACTCTTGTACAACAACAGTCCTTCAGAAAAACTCATTTCAAGATTCTTGTACAACAACGGTCCTTCAGAAAAACACATTTCAAGACTCTTGTACAACAACAGTCCTTCAGAAAAACACATTTAAAAACTCATGTGCAACGACAGTCCTTTACAGAAACACATTTCAAAACTCTTGCACTACAACACTGCTACAGAAAAACTCATTTCAAGATTCTTGTATAAAAACAGTCCTTCAGAAAAACTCATTTCAAGACTCTTGTACAACAACAGTCCTTCAGAAAAACACATTTAAAAACTCATGCACAACAACAGTCCTTCACAGAAACACATTTCAAGACTCTTGTACAACAACAGTCCTTCAGAAAAACTAATTTCAAGACTCTTGTACAACAACAGTCCTTCAGAAAAACACATTTAAAAACTCATGTGCAACGACAGTCCTTTACAGAAACACATTTCAAAACTCTCGCACTACAACACTGCTACAGAAAAACTCATTTCAAGATTCTTGTACAACAACAGACCTTCAGAAAAACCCATTCCAAGATTCTTGTACAACAACGGTCCTTCAGAAAAACACATTTCAAGACTCTTGTGCAACAACACTCCTTCAGAGAAACACATTTAAAAACTCATGTGCAACGACAGTCCTTTACAGAAACGCATTTCAAAACTCATGTACAACAACACTGCTACAGAAAAACTCATTTCAAGATTCTTGTATAAAAACAGTCCTTCAGAAAAACTCATTTCAAGACTCTTGTACAACAACAGTCCTTCAGAAAAACACATTTAAAAACTCATGCACAACAACAGTCCTTCACAGAAACACATTTCAAGACTCTTGTACAACAACAGTCCTTCAGAAAAACTCATTTCAAGATTCTTGTACAACAACGGTCCTTCAGAAAAACACATTTCAAGACTCTTGTACAACAACAGTCCTTCAGAAAAACACATTTAAAAACTCATGTGCAACGACAGTCCTTTACAGAAACACATTTCAAAACTCTTGCACTACAACACTGCTACAGAAAAACTCATTTCAAGATTCTTGTATAAAAACAGTCCTTCAGAAAAACTCATTTCAAGACTCTTGTACAACAACAGTCCTTCAGAAAAACACATTTAAAAACTCATGCACAACAACAGTCCTTCACAGAAACACATTTCAAGACTCTTGTACAACAACAGTCCTTCAGAAAAACTAATTTCAAGACTCTTGTACAACAACAGTCCTTCAGAAAAACACATTTAAAAACTCATGTGCAACGACAGTCCTTTACAGAAACGCATTTCAAAACTCATGTACAACGACAGTCCTTTACAGAAACACATTTCAAAACTCTCGCACTACAACACTGCTACAGAAAAACTCATTTCAAGATTCTTGTACAACAACAGACCTTCAGAAAAACCCATTCCAAGATTCTTGTACAACAACGGTCCTTCAGAAAAACACATTTCAAGACTCTTGTGCAACAACACTCCTTCAGAGAAACACATTTAAAAACTCATGTGCAACGACAGTCCTTTACAGAAACGCATTTCAAAACTCATGTACAACGACAGTTGTTTACAGAAACACATTTCAAAACTCTTGCACTACAACACTGCTACAGAAAAACTCATTTCAAGATTCTTGTACAACAACGGTCCTTCACAGAAACACATTTCAAGACTCTTGTACAACAACAGTCCTTCAGAAAAACTCATTTCAAGACTCTTGTACAACAACAGTCCTTCAGAAAAACTCATTTCAAGATTCTTGTACAACAACGGTCCTTCAGAAAAACACATTTCAAGACTCTTGTACAACAACGGTCCTTCAGAAAAACACATTTAAAAACTCATGCACAACAACAGTCCTTCACAGAAACACATTTCAAGACTCTTGTACAACAACAGTCCTTCAGAAAAACTAATTTCAAGACTCTTGTACAACAACAGTCCTTCAGAAAAACACATTTAAAAACTCATGTGCAACGACAGTCCTTTACAGAAACACATTTCAAAACTCTCGCACTACAACACTGCTACAGAAAAACTCATTTCAAGATTCTTGTATAAAAACAGTCCTTCAGAAAAACTCATTTCAAGACTCTTGTACAACAACAGTCCTTCAGAAAAACACATTTAAAAACTCATGCACAACAACAGTCCTTCACAGAAACACATTTCAAGACTCTTGTACAACAACAGTCCTTCAGAAAAACTAATTTCAAGACTCTTGTACAACAACAGTCCTTCAGAAAAACACATTTAAAAACTCATGTGCAACGACAGTCCTTTACAGAAACGCATTTCAAAACTCATGTACAACGACAGTCCTTTACAGAAACACATTTCAAAACTCTTGCACTACAACACTGCTACAGAAAAACTCATTTCAAGATTCTTGTACAACAACAGACCTTCAGAAAAACCCATTCCAAGATTCTTGTACAACAACGGTCCTTCAGAAAAACACATTTCAAGACTCTTGTGCAACAACACTCCTTCAGAGAAACACATTTAAAAACTCATGTGCAACGACAGTCCTTTACAGAAACGCATTTCAAAACTCATGTACAACGACAGTTGTTTACAGAAACACATTTCAAAACTCTTGCACTACAACACTGCTACAGAAAAACTCATTTCAAGATTCTTGTACAACAACGGTCCTTCAGAAAAACACATTTCAAGACTCTTGTACAACAACGGTCCTTCAGAAAAACACATTTCAAGACTCTTGCACAACAACACTCCTTCAGAAAACGCATTTAAAAACTCATGTTCAACAACACTCCTTCAGAGAAACACATTTAAAAACTCATGTACAACGACAGTCCTTTACAGAAACACATTTCAAAACTCTTGCACTACAACACTGCTACAGAAAAACTCATTTCAAGATTCTTGTATAAAAACAGTCCTCCAGAAAAACACATTTCAAGACTCTTGTACAACAACGGTCCTTCAGAAAAACACATTTCAAGACTGTTGTACAACAACACTCCTTCAGAAAAACGCATTTAAAAACTCATGTACAACAACACTCCTTCAGAGAAACACATTTAAAAACTCATGTGCAACGACAGTCCTTTACAGAAACGCATTTCAAAACTCATGTACAACGACAGTTGTTTACAGAAACACATTTCAAAACTCTTGCACTACAACACTGCTACAGAAAAACTCATTTCAAGATTCTTGTACAACAACGGTCCTTCAGAAAAACACATTTCAAGACTCTTGTACAACAACGCTCCTTCAGAAAAACACATTTCAAGACTCTTGTACAACAACACTCCTTCAGAAAAACACATTTAAAAACTCATGTGCTACGACAGTCCTTTACAGAAACGCATTTCAAAACTCATGTACAACGACAGTTGTTTACAGAAACACATTTCAAAACTCTTGCACTACAACGGTCCTTCAGAAAAACACATTTCAAGACTCTTGTACAACAACGGTCCTTCAGAAAAACACATTTAAAAACTCATGTGCTACGACAGTCCTTTACAGAAACGCATTTCAAAACTCATGTACAACAACACTCCTTCAGAGAAACACATTTAAAATCTCATGTACAACGACAGTCCTTTACAGAAACACATTTCAAAACTCTTGCAAAACTCATTTCAAGATTCTTGTACAACAACGGTCCTTCAGAAAAACACATTTCAAGACTCTTGTACAACAACGGTCCTTCAGAAAAACACCTTTAAAAACTCATGTGCAACGACAGTCCTTTACAGAAACGCATTTCAAAACCCATGTACAACGACAGTTGTTTACAGAAACACATTTCAAAACTCTTGCACTTGCACATGTACAACAACACTCCTTCACAGAAACACATTTCAAGACTCTTGTACAACAACAGTCCTTCAGAAAAACTCATTTCAAGATTCTTGTACAACAACGGTCCTTCAGAAAAACACATTTCAAGACTCTTGTACAACAACGGTCCTTCAGAAAAACACATTTCAAGACTCTTGTACAACAACGGTCCTTCAGAAAAACACATTTAAAAACTCATGCACAACAACAGTCCTTCACAGAAACACATTTCAAGACTCTTGTACAACAACAGTCCTTCAGAAAAACTCATTTCAAGATTCTTGTACAACAACGGTCCTTCAGAAAAACACATTTCAAGACTCTTGTACAACAACGCTCCTTCAGAAAAACACATTTAAAAACTCATGTGCAACGACAGTCCTTTACAGAAACGCATTTCAAAACCCATGTACAACGACAGTTGTTTACAGAAACAAATTTCAAAACTCTTGCACTACAACGGTCCTTCAGAAAAACACATTTCAAGACTCTTGTACAACAACGGCCCTTCAGAAAAACACATTTAAAAACTCATGCACAACAACAGTCCTTTACAGAAACGCATTTCAAAACTCATGTACAACGACAGTTGTTTACAGAAACACATTTCAAAACTCTTGCACTACAACACTGCTACAGAAAAACTCATTTCAAGATTCTTGTACAACAACGGCCCTTCAGAAAAACACATTTAAAAACTCATGCACAACAACAGTCCTTTACAGAAACGCATTTCAAAACTCATGTGCAACGACAGTCCTTTACAGAAACGCATTTCAAAACCCATGTACAACGACAGTTGTTTACAGAAACAAATTTCAAAACTCTTGCACTACAACGGTCCTTCAGAAAAACACATTTCAAGACTCTTGTACAACAACGGCCCTTCAGAGAAACACATTTAAAAACTCATGTGCAACGACAGTCCTTTACAGAAACGCATTTCAAAACTCATGTACAACGACAGTTGTTTACAGAAACAAATTTCAAAACTCTTGCACTACAACGGTCCTTCAGAAAAACACATTTCAAGACTCTTGTACAACAACGGCCCTTCAGAAAAACACATTTAAAAACTCATGCACAACAACAGTCCTTTACAGAAACGCATTTCAAAACTCATGTGCAACGACAGTCCTTTACAGAAACGCATTTCAAAACCCATGTACAACGACAGTTGTTTACAGAAACAAATTTCAAAACTCTTGCACTACAACGGTCCTTCAGAAAAACACATTTCAAGACTCTTGTACAACAACGGCCCTTCAGAGAAACACATTTAAAAACTCATGTGCAACGACAGTCCTTTACAGAAACGCATTTCAAAACTCATGTACAACGACAGTTGTTTACAGAAACACATTTCAAAACTCTTGCACTACAACACTGCTACAGAAAAACTCATTTCAAGATTCTTGTACAACAACGGTCCTTCAGAAAAACACATTTCAAGACTCTTGTACAACAACGGTCCTTCAGAAAAACACATTTCAAGACTCTTGCACAACAACACTCCTTCAGAAAACGCATTTAAAAACTCATGTTCAACAACACTCCTTCAGAGAAACACATTTAAAAACTCATGTACAACGACAGTCCTTTACAGAAACACATTTCAAAACTCTTGCACTACAACACTGCTACAGAAAAACTCATTTCAAGATTCTTGTATAAAAACAGTCCTCCAGAAAAACACATTTCAAGACTCTTGTACAACAACGGTCCTTCAGAAAAACACATTTCAAGACTGTTGTACAACAACACTCCTTCAGAAAAACGCATTTAAAAACTCATGTACAACAACACTCCTTCAGAGAAACACATTTAAAAACTCATGTGCAACGACAGTCCTTTACAGAAACGCATTTCAAAACCCATGTACAACGACAGTTGTTTACAGAAACAAATTTCAAAACTCTTGCACTACAACGGTCCTTCAGAAAAACACATTTCAAGACTCTTGTACAACAACGGCCCTTCAGAAAAACACATTTAAAAACTCATGCACAACAACAGTCCTTCACAGAAACACATTTCAAGACTCTTGTACAACAACAGTCCTTCAGAAAAACTCATTTCAAGATTCTTGTACAACAACGGTCCTTCAGAAAAACACATTTCAAGACTCTTGTACAACAACGCTCCTTCAGAAAAACACATTTAAAAACTCATGCACAACAACAGTCCTTCACAGAAACACATTTCAAGACTCTTGTACAACAACAGTCCTTCAGAAAAACTCATTTCAAGATTCTTGTACAACAACGGTCCTTCAGAAAAACACATTTCAAGACTCTTGTACAACAACGGTCCTTCAGAAAAACACATTTCAAGACTCTTGTACAACAACACTCCTTCAGAAAACAAATTTAAAAACTCATTTACAACAACACTCCTTCAGAGAAACACATTTAAAAACTCATGTACGACGACAGTCCTTTACAGAAACACATTTCAAAACTCTTGCACTACAACACTGCTACATAAAAACTCATTTCAAGATTCTTGTACAACAAAGGTCCTTCAGAAAAACACATTTCAAGACTCTTGCACAACAACACTCCTTCAGAAAACGCATTTAAAAACTCATGTTCAACAACACTCCTTCAGAGAAACACATTTAAAAACTCATGTACAACGACAGTCCTTTACAGAAACACATTTCAAAACTCTTGCACTACAACACTGCTACAGAAAAACTCATTTCAAGATTCTTGTATAAAAACAGTCCTCCAGAAAAACACATTTCAAGACTCTTGTACAACAACGCTCCTTCAGAAAAACACATTTCAAGACTCTTGTACAACAACACTCCTTCAGAAAAACACATTTAAATACTCATGTGCTACGACAGTCCTTTACAGAAACGCATTTCAAAACTCATGTACAACGACAGTTGTTTACAGAAACACATTTCAAAACTCTTGCACTACAACACTGCTACAGAAAAACTCATTTCAAGATTTTTGTACAACAACGGTCCTTCAGAAAAACACATTTCAAGACTCTTGTACAACAACGGTCCTTCAGAAAAACACATTTCAAGATTATTGTATAAAAACAGTCCTTCAGAAAAACTAATTTCAAGACTCTTGTACAACAACAGTCCTTCAGAAAAACACATTTAAAAACTCATGCACAACAACAGTCCTTCACAGAAACACATTTCAAGACTCTTGTACAACAACAGTCCTTCAGAAAAACTCATTTCAAGATTCTTGTACAACAACGGTCCTTCAGAAAAACACATTTCAAGACTCTTGTACAACAACGCTCCTTCAGAAAAACAAATATAAAAACTCATGTGCAACGACAGTCCTTTACAGAAACGCATTTCAAAACTCATGTACAACGACAGTTGTTTACAGAAACACATTTCAAAACTCTTGCACTACAACACTGCTACATAAAAACTCATTTCAAGACTCTTGTACAACAACGCTCCTTCAGAAAAACACATTTCAAGACTCTTGTACAACAACACTCCTTCAGAAAAACACCTTTAAAAACTCATGTGCAACGACAGTCCTTTACAGAAACGCATTTCAAAACTCATGTACAACGACAGTTGTTTACAGAAACACATTTCAAAACTCTTGCACTACAACACTGCTACAGAAAAACTCATTTCAAGATTCTTGTACAACAACGGTCCTTCAGAAAAACACATTTCAAGACTCTTGTACAACAACGGTCCTTCAGAAAAACACATTTCAAGACTCTTGTACAACAACACTCCTTCAGAAAACGCATTTAAAAACTAATGTACAACAACACTCCTTCAGCGAAACACATTTAAAAACTCATGTACAACGACAGTCCTTTACAGAAACACATTTCAAAACTCTTGCACTACAACACTGCTACAGAAAAACTCATTTCAAGATTATTGTATAAAAACAGTCCTTCAGAAAAACTCATTTCAAGACTCTTGTACAACAACAGTCCTTCAGAAAAACACATTTAAAAACTCATGCACAACAACAGTCCTTCACAGAAACACATTTCAAGACTCTTGTACAACAACGGTCCTTCAGAAAAACACATTTCAAGACTCTTGTACAACAACGCTCCTTCAGAAAAACAAATTTAAAAACTCATGTGCAACGACAGTCCTTTACAGAAACGCATTTCAAAACTCATGTACAACGACAGTTGTTTACAGAAACACATTTCAAAACTCTTGCACTACAACACTGCTACAGAAAAACTCATATCAAGATTCTTGTACAACAACGGTCCTTCAGAAAAACTCATTTCAAGATTCTTGTACAACAACGGTCCTTCAGAAAAACTCATTTCAAGATTCTTGTACAACAACAGTCCTTCAGAAAAACTCATTTCAAGATTCTTGTACAACAACGGTCCTTCAGAAAAACACATTTCAAGACTCTTGTACAACAACGCTCCT
The DNA here is from genome assembly GCA_905220385.1 of Xylota sylvarum. Lineage (NCBI taxonomy): Eukaryota > Metazoa > Arthropoda > Insecta > Diptera > Syrphidae > Xylota > Xylota sylvarum. The sequence goes on from LR999957.1 coordinate 57,021,338, forward strand.
TCAGCGAAACACATTTCAAGACTCTTGTACAACAACAGTCCTTCAGAAAAACTCATTTCAAGATTCTTGTACAACAACGGTCCTTCAGAAAAACTCATTTCAAGATTCTTGTACAACAACGGTCCTTCAGAAAAACTCATTTCAAGATTCTTGTACAACAACAGTCCTTCAGAAAAACTCATTTCAAGATTCTTGTACAACAACGGTCCTTCAGAAAAACACATTTCAAGACTCTTGTACAACAACACTCCTTCAGAAAACGCATTTAAAAACTAATGTACAACAACACTCCTTCAGCGAAACACATTTAAAAACTCATGTACAACGACAGTCCTTTACAGAAACACATTTCAAAACTCTTGCACTACAACACTGCTACAGAAAAACTCATTTCAAGATTCTTGTACAACAACGGTCCTTCAGAAAAACACATTTCAAGACTCTTGTACAACAACGCTCCTTCAGAAAAACACATTTAAAAACTCATGTGCAACGACAGTCCTTTACAGAAACGCATTTCAAAACTCTTGCACTACAACACTGCTACAGAAAAACTCATTTCAAGATTCTTGTATAAAAACAGTCCTTCAGAAAAACTCATTTCAAGACTCTTGTACAACAACAGTCCTTCAGAAAACGCATTTAAAAACTCATGTACAACAACACTCCTTCAGCGAAACACATTTAAAAACTCATGTACAACGACAGTCCTTTACAGAAACACATTTCAAAACTCTTGCACTACAACACTGCTACAGAAAAACTCATTTCAAGATTCTTGTATAAAAACAGTCCTTCAGAAAAACTCATTTCAAGACTCTTGTACAACAACAGTCCTTCAGAAAAACACATTTAAAAACTCATGTACAACAACAGTCCTTCACAGAAACTCATTTCAAGACTCTTGTACAACAACAGTCCTTCAGAAAAACACATTTAAAAACTCATGCACAACAACAGTCCTTCACAGAAACACATTTCAAGACTCTTGTACAACAACACTCCTTCAGAAAAACTCATTTCAAGATTCTTGTACAACAACGATCCTTCAGAAAAACACATTTCAAGACTCTTGTACAACAACGCTCCTTCAGAAAAACAAATTTAAAAACTCATGTGCAACGACAGTTGTTTACAGAAACACATTTCAAAACTCTTGCACTACAACACTGCTACAGAAAAACTCATTTCAAGATTCTTGTACAACAACGGTCCTTCAGAAAAACTCATTTCAAGATTCTTGTACAACAACGGTCCTTCAGAAAAACACATTTCAAGACTCTTGTACAACAACACTCCTTCAGAAAAACAAATTTAAAAACTCATGTGCAACGACAGTTGTTTACAGAAACACATTTCAAAACTCTTGCACTACAACACTGCTACATAAAAACTCATTTCAAGACTCTTGTACAACAACGCTCCTTCAGAAAAACACATTTCAAGACTCTTGTACAACAACACTCCTTCAGAAAAACACCTTTAAAAACTCATGTGCAACGACAGTCCTTTACAGAAACGCATTTCAAAACTCATGTACAACGACAGTTGTTTACAGAAACACATTTCAAAACTCTTGCACTACAACACTGCTACAGAAAAACTCATTTCAAGATTCTTGTACAACAACGGTCCTTCAGAAAAACACATTTCAAGACTCTTGTACAACAACGGTCCTTCAGAAAAACACATTTCAAGACTCTTGTACAACAACACTCCTTCAGAAAACGCATTTAAAAACTAATGTACAACAACACTCCTTCAGCGAAGCACATTTAAAAACTCATGTACAACGACAGTCCTTTACAGAAACACATTTCAAAACTCTTGCACTACAACACTGCTACAGAAAAACTCATTTCAAGATTATTGTATAAAAACAGTCCTTCAGAAAAACTCATTTCAAGACTCTTGTACAACAACAGTCCTTCAGAAAAACACATTTAAAAACTCATACACAACAACAGTCCTTCACAGAAACACATTTCAAGACTCTTGTACAACAACGGTCCTTCAGAAAAACACATTTCAAGACTCTTGTACAACAACGCTCCTTCAGAAAAACAAATTTAAAAACTCATGTGCAACGACAGTCCTTTACAGAAACGCATTTCAAAACTCATGTACAACGACAGTTGTTTACAGAAACACATTTCAAAACTCTTGCACTACAACACTGCTACAGTAAAACTCATTTCAAGATTCTTGTACAACAACGGTCCTTCAGAAAAACTCATTTCAAGATTCTTGTACAACAACGGTCCTTCAGAAAAACTCATTTCAAGATTCTTGTACAACAACAGTCCTTCAGAAAAACTCATTTCAAGATTCTTGTACAACAACGGTCCTTCAGAAAAACACATTTCAAGACTCTTGTACAACAACGCTCCTTCAGCGAAACACATTTCAAGACTCTTGTACAACAACAGTCCTTCAGAAAAACTCATTTCAAGATTCTTGTACAACAACGGTCCTTCAGAAAAACTCATTTCAAGATTCTTGTACAACAACGGTCCTTCAGAAAAACTCATTTCAAGATTCTTGTACAACAACAGTCCTTCAGAAAAACTCATTTCAAGATTCTTGTACAACAACGGTCCTTCAGAAAAACACATTTCAAGACTCTTGTACAACAACGCTCCTTCAGAAAAACAAATTTAAAAACTCATGTGCAACGACAGTCCTTTACAGAAACACATTTCAAAACTCTTGCACTTGCACATGTACAACAACACTCCTTCACAGAAACACATTTCAAGACTCTTGTACAACAACAGTCCTTCAGAAAAACTCATTTCAAGATTCTTGTACAACAACGGTCCTTCAGAAAAACACATTTCAAGACTCTTGTACAACAACGGTCCTTCAGAAAAACACATTTCAAGACTCTTGTACAACAACGGTCCTTCAGAAAAACACATTTAAAAACTCATGCACAACAACAGTCCTTCACAGAAACACATTTCAAGACTCTTGTACAACAACAGTCCTTCAGAAAAACTCATTTCAAGATTCTTGTACAACAACGGTCCTTCAGAAAAACACATTTCAAGACTCTTGTACAACAACGCTCCTTCAGAAAAACACATTTAAAAACTCATGTGCAACGACAGTCCTTTACAGAAACGCATTTCAAAACCCATGTACAACGACAGTTGTTTACAGAAACAAATTTCAAAACTCTTGCACTACAACGGTCCTTCAGAAAAACACATTTCAAGACTCTTGTACAACAACGGCCCTTCAGAAAAACACATTTAAAAACTCATGCACAACAACAGTCCTTCACAGAAACACATTTCAAGACTCTTGTACAACAACAGTCCTTCAGAAAAACTCATTTCAAGATTCTTGTACAACAACGGTCCTTCAGAAAAACACATTTCAAGACTCTTGTACAACAACGGTCCTTCAGAAAAACACATTTCAAGACTCTTGTACAACAACACTCCTTCAGAAAACAAATTTAAAAACTCATTTACAACAACACTCCTTCAGAGAAACACATTTAAAAACTCATGTACGACGACAGTCCTTTACAGAAACACATTTCAAAACTCTTGCACTACAACACTGCTACATAAAAACTCATTTCAAGATTCTTGTACAACAACGGTCCTTCAGAAAAACACATTTCAAGACTCTTGCACAACAACACTCCTTCAGAAAACGCATTTAAAAACTCATGTTCAACAACACTCCTTCAGAGAAACACATTTAAAAACTCATGTACAACGACAGTCCTTTACAGAAACACATTTCAAAACTCTTGCACTACAACACTGCTACAGAAAAACTCATTTCAAGATTCTTGTATAAAAACAGTCCTCCAGAAAAACACATTTCAAGACTCTTGTACAACAACGCTCCTTCAGAAAAACACATTTCAAGACTCTTGTACAACAACACTCCTTCAGAAAAACACATTTAAATACTCATGTGCTACGACAGTCCTTTACAGAAACGCATTTCAAAACTCATGTACAACGACAGTTGTTTACAGAAACACATTTCAAAACTCTTGCACTACAACACTGCTACAGAAAAACTCATTTCAAGATTTTTGTACAACAACGGTCCTTCAGAAAAACACATTTCAAGACTCTTGTACAACAACGGTCCTTCAGAAAAACACATTTCAAGATTATTGTATAAAAACAGTCCTTCAGAAAAACTAATTTCAAGACTCTTGTACAACAACAGTCCTTCAGAAAAACTCATTTAAAAACTCATGCACAACAACAGTCCTTCACAGAAACACATTTCAAGACTCTTGTACAACAACAGTCCTTCAGAAAAACTCATTTCAAGATTCTTGTACAACAACGGTCCTTCAGAAAAACACATTTCAAGACTCTTGTACAACAACGCTCCTTCAGAAAAACAAATATAAAAACTCATGTGCAACGACAGTCCTTTACAGAAACGCATTTCAAAACTCATGTACAACGACAGTTGTTTACAGAAACACATTTCAAAACTCTTGCACTACAACACTGCTACATAAAAACTCATTTCAAGACTCTTGTACAACAACGCTCCTTCAGAAAAACACATTTCAAGAGTCTTGTACAACAACACTCCTTCAGAAAAACACCTTTAAAAACTCATGTGCAACGACAGTCCTTTACAGAAACGCATTTCAAAACTCATGTACAACGACAGTTGTTTACAGAAACACATTTCAAAACTCTTGCACTACAACACTGCTACAGAAAAACTCATTTCAAGATTCTTGTACAACAACACTCCTTCAGCGAAACACATTTAAAAACTCATGTACAACGACAGTCCTTTACAGAAACACATTTCAAAACTCTTGCACTACAACACTGCTACAGAAAAACTCATTTCAAGATTATTGTATAAAAACAGTCCTTCAGAAAAACTCATTTCAAGACTCTTGTACAACAACAGTCCTTCAGAAAAACACATTTAAAAACTCATGCACAACAACAGTCCTTCACAGAAACACATTTCAAGACTCTTGTACAACAACGGTCCTTCAGAAAAACACATTTCAAGACTCTTGTACAACAACGCTCCTTCAGAAAAACAAATTTAAAAACTCATGTGCAACGACAGTCCTTTACAGAAACGCATTTCAAAACTCATGTACAACGACAGTTGTTTACAGAAACACATTTCAAAACTCTTGCACTACAACACTGCTACAGAAAAACTCATTTCAAGATTCTTGTACAACAACGGTCCTTCAGAAAAACTCATTTCAAGATTCTTGTACAACAACGGTCCTTCAGAAAAACTCATTTCAAGATTCTTGTACAACAACAGTCCTTCAGAAAAACTCATTTCAAGATTCTTGTACAACAACGGTCCTTCAGAAAAACACATTTCAAGACTCTTGTACAACAACGCTCCTTCAGCGAAACACATTTCAAGACTCTTGTACAACAACAGTCCTTCAGAAAAACTCATTTCAAGATTCTTGTACAACAACGGTCCTTCAGAAAAACTCATTTCAAGATTCTTGTACAACAACGGTCCTTCAGAAAAACTCATTTCAAGATTCTTGTACAACAACAGTCCTTCAGAAAAACTCATTTCAAGATTCTTGTACAACAACGGTCCTTCAGAAAAACACATTTCAAGACTCTTGTACAACAACACTCCTTCAGAAAACGCATTTAAAAACTAATGTACAACAACACTCCTTCAGCGAAACACATTTAAAAACTCATGTACAACGACAGTCCTTTACAGAAACACATTTCAAAACTCTTGCACTACAACACTGCTACAGAAAAACTCATTTCAAGATTCTTGTACAACAACGGTCCTTCAGAAAAACACATTTCAAGACTCTTGTACAACAACGCTCCTTCAGAAAAACACATTTAAAAACTCATGTGCAACGACAGTCCTTTACAGAAACGCATTTCAAGACTCTTGTACAACAACGGTCCTTCAGAAAAACACATTTCAAGACTCTTGTACAACAACGCTCCTTCAGAAAAACAAATTTAAAAACTCATGTGCAACGACAGTCCTTTACAGAAACGCATTTCAAAACTCATGTACAACGACAGTTGTTTACAGAAACACATTTCAAAACTCTTGCACTACAACACTGCTACAGAAAAACTCATTTCAAGATTCTTGTACAACAACGGTCCTTCAGAAAAACTCATTTCAAGATTCTTGTACAACAACGGTCCTTCAGAAAAACTCATTTCAAGATTCTTGTACAACAACAGTCCTTCAGAAAAACTCATTTCAAGATTCTTGTACAACAACGGTCCTTCAGAAAAACACATTTCAAGACTCTTGTACAACAACGCTCCTTCAGCGAAACACATTTCAAGACTCTTGTACAACAACAGTCCTTCAGAAAAACTCATTTCAAGATTCTTGTACAACAACGGTCCTTCAGAAAAACTCATTTCAAGATTCTTGTACAACAACGGTCCTTCAGAAAAACTCATTTCAAGATTCTTGTACAACAACAGTCCTTCAGAAAAACTCATTTCAAGATTCTTGTACAACAACGGTCCTTCAGAAAAACACATTTCAAGACTCTTGTACAACAACGCTCCTTCAGAAAAACAAATTTAAAAACTCATGTGCAACGACAGTCCTTTACAGAAACACATTTCAAAACTCTTGCACTACAACACTGCTACAGAAAAACTCATTTCAAGATTCTTGTACAACAACGGTCCTTCAGAAAAACTCATTTCAAGATTCTTGTACAACAACGGTCCTTCAGAAAAACTCATTTCAAGATTCTTGTGCAACAACAGTCCTTCAGAAAAACTCATTTCAAGATTCTTGTACAACAACGGTCCTTCAGAAAAACACATTTCAAGACTCTTGTACAACAACGCTCCTTCAGCGAAACACATTTCAAGACTCTTGTACAACAACATTCCTTCAGAAAAACTCATTTCAAGATTCTTGTACAACAACGGTCCTTCAGAAAAACTCATTTCAAGATTCTTGTACAACAACGGTCCTTCAGAAAAACTCATTTCAAGATTCTTGTACAACAACAGTCCTTCAGAAAAACTCATTTCAAGATTCTTGTACAACAACGGTCCTTCAGAAAAACACATTTCAAGACTCTTGTACAACAACACTCCTTCAGAAAACGCATTTAAAAACTAATGTACAACAACACTCCTTCAGCGAAACACATTTAAAAACTCATGTACAACGACAGTCCTTTACAGAAACACATTTCAAAACTCTTGCACTACAACACTGCTACAGAAAAACTCATTTCAAGATTCTTGTACAACAACGGTCCTTCAGAAAAACACATTTCAAGACTCTTGTACAACAACGCTCCTTCAGAAAAACACATTTAAAAACTCATGTGCAACGACAGTCCTTTACAGAAACGCATTTCAAAACTCTTGCACTACAACACTGCTACAGAAAAACTCATTTCAAGATTCTTGTATAAAAACAGTCCTTCAGAAAAACTCATTTCAAGACTCTTGTACAACAACAGTCCTTCAGAAAACGCATTTAAAAACTCATGTACAACAACACTCCTTCAGCGAAACACATTTAAAAACTCATGTACAACGACAGTCCTTTACAGAAACACATTTCAAAACTCTTGCACTACAACACTGCTACAGAAAAACTCATTTCAAGATTCTTGTGTAAAAACAGTCCTTCAGAAAAACTCATTTCAAGACTCTTGTACAACAACAGTCCTTCAGAAAAACACATTTAAAAACTCATGTACAACAACAGTCCTTCACAGAAACTCATTTCAAGACTCTTGTACAACAACAGTCCTTCAGAAAAACACATTTAAAAACTCATGCACAACAACAGTCCTTCACAGAAACACATTTCAAGACTCTTGTACAACAACACTCCTTCAGAAAAACTCATTTCAAGATTCTTGTACAACAACGATCCTTCAGAAAAACACATTTCAAGACTCTTGTACAACAACGCTCCTTCAGAAAAACAAATTTAAAAACTCATGTGCAACGACAGTTGTTTACAGAAACACATTTCAAAACTCTTGCACTACAACACTGCTACAGAAAAACTCATTTCAAGATTCTTGTACAACAACGGTCCTTCAGAAAAACTCATTTCAAGATTCTTGTACAACAACGGTCCTTCAGAAAAACACATTTCAAGACTCTTGTACAACAACACTCCTTCAGAAAACGCATTTAAATACTCATGTACAACAACACTCCTTCAGAGAAACACATTTAAAAACTCATGTACAACGACAGTTGTTTACAGAAACACATTTCAAAACTCTTGCACTACAACACTGCTACAGAAAAACTCATTTCAAGATTCTTGTACAACAACGGTCCTTCAGAAAAACACATTTCAAGACTCTTGTACAACAACGGTCCTTCAGAAAAACACATTTCAAGACTCTTGTACAACAACGCTCCTTCAGAAAAACACATTTAAAAACTCATGTGCAACAACACTCCTTCAGAGAAACACATTTAAAAACTCATGTGCAACGACAGTCCTTTACAGAAACACATTTCAAAACTCTTGCACTACAACACTGCTACAGAAAAACTCATTTCAAGATTCTTGTACAACAACGGTCCTTCAGAAAAACACATTTCAAGACTCATGTGCAACAACACTCCTTCAGAGAAACACATTTAAAAACTCATGTGAAACGACAGTCCTTTACAGAAACACATTTCAATACTCTTGCACTACAACACTGCTACAGAAAAACTCATTTCAAGATTCTTGTATAACAACGGTCCTTCAGAAAAACACATTTCAAGACTCTTGTACAACAACGGTATTTCAGAAAAACACATTTCAAGACTCTTGTACAACAACACTCCTTCAGAAAACGCATTTAAAAACTAATGTACAACAACACTCCTTCAGAGAAACACATTTAAAAACTCATGTACAACGACAGTCCTTTACAGAAACACATTTCAAAACTCTTGCACTACAACACTGCTACAGAAAAACTCATTTCAAGATTCTTGTATAAAAACAGTCCTTCAGAAAAACACATTTAAAAACTCATGCACAACAACAGTCCTTCACAGAAACACATTTCAAGACTCTTGTACAACAACAGTCCTTCAGAAAAACTCATTTCAAGATTCTTGTACAAAAACAGTCCTTCAGAAAAACTCATTTCAAGATTCTTGTACAACAACGGTCCTTCAGAAAAACACATTTCAAGACTCTTGTACAACAACGCTCCTTCAGAAAAACACATTTAAAAACTCATGTGCAACGACAGTCCTTTACAGAAACGCATTTCAAAACTCATGTACAACGACAGTTGTTTACAGAAACACATTTCAAAACTCTTGCACTACAACACTGCTACAGAAAAACTCATTTCAAGATTCTTGTACAACAACACTCCTTCAGAAAAACTCATTTCAAGATTCTTGTACAACAACACTCCTTCAGAAAAACGCATTTAAAAACTCATGTACAACGACAGCTGTTTACAGAAACACATTTCAAAACTCTTGCACTACAACGGTCCTTCAGAAAAACACATTTCAAGACTCTTGTACAACAACACTCCTTCAGCGAAACACATTTAAAAACTCATGTACAACGACAGTCCTTTACAGAAACACATTTCAAAACTCTTGCACTACAACACTGCTACATAAAAACTCATTTCAAGATTCTTGTACAACAACGGTCCTTCAGAAAAACACATTTCAAGACTCTTGTACAACAACGGTCCTTCAGAAAAACACATTTCAAGACTCTTGTACAACAACACTCCTTCAGCGAAACACATTTAAAAACTCATGTACAACGACAGTCCTTTACAGAAACACATTTCAAAACTCTTGCACTACAACACTGCTACATAAAAACTCATTTCAAGATTCTTGTACAACAACGGTCCTTCAGAAAAACTCATTTCAAGATTCTTGTACAACAACGGTCCTTCAGAAAAACACATTTCAAGACTCTTGTACAACAACACTCCTTCAGAAAACGCATTTAAAAACTCATGTACAACAACACTCCTTCAGAGAAACACATTTAAAAACTCATGTACAACGACAGTCCTTTACAGAAACACATTTCAAAACTCTTGCACTACAACACTGCTACATAAAAACTCATTTCAAGATTCTTGTACAACAACGGTCCTTCAGAAAAACACATTTCAAGACTCTTGTACAACAACGGTCCTTCAGAAAAACACCTTTAAAAACTCATGTGCAACGACAGTCCTTTACAGAAACGCATTTCAAAACTCATGTACAACGACAGTTGTTTACAGAAACACATTTCAAAACTCTTGCACTACAACACTGCTACAGAAAAACTCATTTCAAGATTCTTGTACAACAACACTCCTTCAGAAAAACGCATTTAAAAACTCATGTACAACGACAGTCCTTTACAGAAACGCATTTCAAAACTCATGTACAACGACAGTTGTTTACAGAAACACATTTCAAAACTCTTGCACTACAACGGTCCTTCAGAAAAACACATTTCAAGACTCTTGTACAACAACACTCCTTCAGCGAAACACATTTAAAAACTCATGTACAACGACAGTCCTTTACAGAAACACATTTCAAAACTCTTGCACTACAACACTGCTTCAGAAAAACTCATTTCAAGATTCTTGTATAAAAACAGTCCTTCAGAAAAACTCATTTCAAGACTCTTGTACAACAACAGTCCTTCAGAAAAACACATTTAAAAACTCATGCACAACAACAGTCCTTCACAGAAACACATTTCAAGACTCTTGTACAACAACACTCCTTCAGAAAAACTCATTTCAAGATTCTTGTACAACAACGGTCCTTCAGAAAAACACATTTCAAGACTCTTGTACAACAACGCTCCTTCAGAAAAACAAATTTAAAAACTCATGTGCAACGACAGTCCTTTACAGAAACGCATTTCAAAACTCATGTACAACGACAGTTGTTTACAGAAACACATTTCAAAACTCTTGCACTACAACACTGCTACAGAAAAACTCATTTCAAGTTTCTTGTACAACAACGGTCCTTCAGAAAAACTCATTTCAAGATTCTTGTACAACAACCGTCCTTCAGAAAAACACATTTCAAGACTCTTGTACAACAACACTCCTTCAGAAAACGCATTTAAAAACTCATGTACAACAACACTTCTTCAGAGAAACACATTTAAAAACTCATGTACAACGACAGTTGTTTACAGAAACACATTTCAAAACTCTTGCACTACAACACTGCTACAGAAAAACTCATTTCAAGATTCTTGTACAACAACGGTCCTTCAGAAAAACACATTTCAAGACTCTTGTACAACAACGCTCCTTCAGAAAAACACATTTAAAAACTCATGTGCAATGACAGTCCTTTACAGAAACACATTTCAAAACTCTTGCACTACAACACTGCTACAGAAAAACTCACTTCAAGATTCTTGTACAACAACGGTCCTTCAGAAAAACACATTTCAAGACTCATGTGCAACAACACTCCTTCAGAGAAACACATTTAAAAACTCATGTGAAACGACAGTCCTTTACAGAAACACATTTCAATACTCTTGCACTACAACACTGCTACAGAAAAACTCATTTCAAGATTCTTGTACAACAACGGTCCTTCAGAAAAACACATTTCAAGACTCTTGTACAACAACGGTCCTTCAGAAAAACTCATTTCAAGATTCTTGTACAACAACGGTCCTTCAGAAAAACACATTTCAAGACTCTTGTACAACAACGCTCCTTCAGAAAAACACATTTAAAAACTCATGTGCAATGACAGTCCTTTACAGAAACGCATTTCAAAACTCATGTACAACGACAGTTGTTTACAGAAACACATTTCAAAACTCTTGCACTACAACGGTCCTTCAGAAAAACACATTTCAAGACTCTTGTACAACAACGGTCCTTCAGAAAAACACATTTAAAAACTCATGCACAACAACAGTCCTTCACAGAAACACATTTCAAGACTCTTGTACAACAACAGTCCTTCAGAAAAACTCATTTCAAGATTCTTGTACAACAACGGTCCTTCAGAAAAACACATTTCAAGACTCTTGTACAACAACGCTCCTTCAGAAAAACACATTTAAAAACCCATGTGCAACGACAGTCCTTTACAGAAACGCATTTCAAAACTCATGTACAACGACAGTTGTTTACAGAAACACATTTCAAAACTCTTGCACTACAACACTGCTACAGAAAAACTCATTTCAAGATTCTTGTACAACAACACTCCTTCAGAAAAACGCATTTAAAAACTCATGTACAACGACAGTTCTTTACAGAAACGCATTTCAAAACTCATGTACAACGACAGTTGTTTACAGAAACACATTTCAAAACTCTTGCACTACAACACTGCTACAGAAAAACTCATTTCAAGATTCTTGTACAACAACACTCCTTCAGAAAAACGCATTTAAAAACTCATGTACAACGGCAGTCCTTTACAGAAACGCATTTCAAAACTCATGTACAACGACAGTTGTTTACAGAAACACATTTCAAAACTCTTGCACTACAACGGTCCTTCAGAAAAACACATTTCAAGACTCTTGTACAACAACGGTCCTTCAGAAAAACACATTTAAAAACTCATGCACAACAACAGTCCTTCACAGAAACACATTTCAAGACTCTTGTACAACAACGCTCCTTCAGAAAAACAAATTTAAAAACTCATGTGCAACGACAGTTGTTTACAGAAACACATTTCAAAACTCTTGCACTACAACACTGCTACAGAAAAACTCATTTCAAGATTCTTGTACAACAACGGTCCTTCAGAAAAACTCATTTCAAGATTCTTGTACAACAACGGTCCTTCAGAAAAACACATTTCAAGACTCTTGTACAACAACACTCCTTCAGAAAACGCATTTAAATACTCATGTACAACAACACTCCTTCAGAGAAACACATTTAAAAACTCATGTACAACGACAGTTGTTTACAGAAACACATTTCAAAACTCTTGCACTACAACACTGCTACAGAAAAACTCATTTCAAGATTCTTGTACAACAACGGTCCTTCAGAAAAACACATTTCAAGACTCTTGTACAACAACGGTCCTTCAGAAAAACACATTTCAAGACTCTTGTACAACAACGCTCCTTCAGAAAAACACATTTAAAAACTCATGTGCAACAACACTCCTTCAGAGAAACACATTTAAAAACTCATGTGCAACGACAGTCCTTTACAGAAACACATTTCAAAACTCTTGCACTACAACACTGCTACAGAAAAACTCATTTCAAGATTCTTGTACAACAACGGTCCTTCAGAAAAACACATTTCAAGACTCATGTGCAACAACACTCCTTCAGAGAAACACATTTAAAAACTCATGTGAAACGACAGTCCTTTACAGAAACACATTTCAATACTCTTGCACTACAACACTGCTACAGAAAAACTCATTTCAAGATTCTTGTATAACAACGGTCCTTCAGAAAAACACATTTCAAGACTCTTGTACAACAACGGTATTTCAGAAAAACACATTTCAAGACTCTTGTACAACAACACTCCTTCAGAAAACGCATTTAAAAACTAATGTACAACAACACTCCTTCAGAGAAACACATTTAAAAACTCATGTACAACGACAGTCCTTTACAGAAACACATTTCAAAACTCTTGCACTACAACACTGCTACAGAAAAACTCATTTCAAGATTCTTGTATAAAAACAGTCCTTCAGAAAAACACATTTAAAAACTCATGCACAACAACAGTCCTTCACAGAAACACATTTCAAGACTCTTGTACAACAACAGTCCTTCAGAAAAACTCATTTCAAGATTCTTGTACAACAACAGTCCTTCAGAAAAACTCATTTCAAGATTCTTGTACAACAACGGTCCTTCAGAAAAACACATTTCAAGACTCTTGTACAACAACGCTCCTTCAGAAAAACACATTTAAAAACTCATGTGCAACGACAGTCCTTTACAGAAACGCATTTCAAAACTCATGTACAACGACAGTTGTTTACAGAAACACATTTCAAAACTCTTGCACTACAACACTGCTACAGAAAAACTCATTTCAAGATTCTTGTACAACAACACTCCTTCAGAAAAACTCATTTCAAGATTCTTGTACAACAACACTCCTTCAGAAAAACGCATTTAAAAACTCATGTACAACGACAGCTGTTTACAGAAACACATTTTAAAACTCTTGCACTACAACGGTCCTTCAGAAAAACACATTTCAAGACTCTTGTACAACAACACTCCTTCAGCGAAACACATTTAAAAACTCATGTACAACGACAGTCCTTTACAGAAACACATTTCAAAACTCTTGCACTACAACACTGCTTCAGAAAAACTCATTTCAAGATTCTTGTATAAAAACAGTCCTTCAGAAAAACTCATTTCAAGACTCTTGTACAACAACAGTCCTTCAGAAAAACACATTTAAAAACTCATGCACAACAACAGTCCTTCACAGAAACACATTTCAAGACTCTTGTACAACAACACTCCTTCAGAAAAACTCATTTCAAGATTCTTGTACAACAACGGTCCTTCAGAAAAACACATTTCAAGACTCTTGTACAACAACGCTCCTTCAGAAAAACAAATTTAAAAACTCATGTGCAACGACAGTCCTTTACAGAAACGCATTTCAAAACTCATGTACAACGACAGTTGTTTACAGAAACACATTTCAAAACTCTTGCACTACAACACTGCTACAGAAAAACTCATTTCAAGTTTCTTGTACAACAACGGTCCTTCAGAAAAACTCATTTCAAGATTCTTGTACAACAACGGTCCTTCAGAAAAACACATTTCAAGACTCTTGTACAACAACACTCCTTCAGAAAACGCATTTAAAAACTCATGTACAACAACACTTCTTCAGAGAAACACATTTAAAAACTCATGTACAACGACAGTTGTTTACAGAAACACATTTCAAAACTCTTGCACTACAACACTGCTACAGAAAAACTCATTTCAAGATTCTTGTACAACAACGGTCCTTCAGAAAAACACATTTCAAGACTCTTGTACAACAACGCTCCTTCAGAAAAACACATTTAAAAACTCATGTGCAATGACAGTCCTTTACAGAAACACATTTCAAAACTCTTGCACTACAACACTGCTACAGAAAAACTCACTTCAAGATTCTTGTACAACAACGGTCCTTCAGAAAAACACATTTCAAGACTCATGTGCAACAACACTCCTTCAGAGAAACACATTTAAAAACTCATGTGAAACGACAGTCCTTTACAGAAACACATTTCAATACTCTTGCACTACAACACTGCTACAGAAAAACTCATTTCAAGATTCTTGTACAACAACGGTCCTTCAGAAAAACACATTTCAAGACTCTTGTACAACAACGGTCCTTCAGAAAAACTCATTTCAAGATTCTTGTACAACAACGGTCCTTCAGAAAAACACATTTCAAGACTCTTGTACAACAACGCTCCTTCAGAAAAACACATTTAAAAACTCATGTGCAATGACAGTCCTTTACAGAAACGCATTTCAAAACTCATGTACAACGACAGTTGTTTACAGAAACACATTTCAAAACTCTTGCACTACAACGGTCCTTCAGAAAAACACATTTCAAGACTCTTGTACAACAACGGTCCTTCAGAAAAACACATTTAAAAACTCATGCACAACAACAGTCCTTCACAGAAACACATTTCAAGACTCTTGTACAACAACAGTCCTTCAGAAAAACTCATTTCAAGATTCTTGTACAACAACGGTCCTTCAGAAAAACACATTTCAAGACTCTTGTACAACAACACTCCTTCAGAAAAACACATTTAAAAACTCATGTGCAACGACAGTCCTTTACAGAAACGCATTTCAAAACTCATGTACAACGACAGTTGTTTACAGAAACACATTTCAAAACTCTTGCACTACAACACTGCTACAGAAAAACTCATTTCAAGATTCTTGTACAACAACACTCCTTCAGAAAAACGCATTTAAAAACTCATGTACAACGACAGTTCTTTACAGAAACGCATTTCAAAACTCATGTACAACGACAGTTGTTTACAGAAACACATTTCAAAACTCTTGCACTACAACACTGCTACAGAAAAACTCATTTCAAGATTCTTGTACAACAACACTCCTTCAGAAAAACGCATTTAAAAACTCATGTACAACGGCAGTCCTTTACAGAAACGCATTTCAAAACTCATGTACAACGACAGTTGTTTACAGAAACACATTTCAAAACTCTTGCACTACAACGGTCCTTCAGAAAAACACATTTCAAGACTCTTGTACAACAACGGTCCTTCAGAAAAACACATTTAAAAACTCATGCACAACAACAGTCCTTCACAGAAACACATTTCAAGACTCTTGTACAACAACAGTCCTTCAGAAAAACTCATTTCAAGATTCTTGTACAACAACGGTCCTTCAGAAAAACACATTTCAAGACTCTTGTACAACAACGCTCCTTCAGAAAAACACATTTAAAAACCCATGTGCAACGACAGTCCTTTACAGAAACGCATTTCAAAACTCATGTACAACGACAGTTGTTTACAGAAACACATTTCAAAACTCTTGCACTACAACACTGCTACAGAAAAACTCATTTCAAGATTCTTGTACAACAACACTCCTTCAGAAAAACGCATTTAAAAACTCATGTACAACGACAGTTTTTTACAGAAACGCATTTCAAAACTCATGTACAACGACAGTTGTTTACAGAAACAAATTTCAAAACTCTTGCACTACAACGGTCCTTCAGAAAAACACATTTCAAGACTCTTGTACAACAACGGTCCTTCAGAAAAACACATTTAAAAACTCATGCAGAACAACAGTCCTTCACAGAAACACATTTCAAGACTCTTGTACAACAACAGTCCTTCAGAAAAACTCATTTCAAGATTCTTGTACAACAACGGTCCTTCAGAAAACACATTTCAAGACTCTTGTACAACAACGCTCCTTCAGAAAAACACATTTAAAAACTCATGTGCAACGACAGTCCTTTACAGAAACGCATTTCAAAACTCATGTACAACGACAGTTGTTTACAGAAACACATTTCAAAACTCTTGCACTACAACACTGCTACAGAAAAACTCATTTCAAGATTCTTGTACAACAACGGTCCTTCAGAAAAACTCATTTCAAGATTCTTGTACAACAACGGTCCTTCAGAAAAACACATTTCAAGACTCTTGTACAACAACACTCCTTCAGAAAACGCATTTAAAAACTCATGTACAACAACACTCCTTCAGAGAAACACATTTAAAAACTCATGTACAACGACAGTCCTTTACAGAAACACATTTCAAAACTCTTGCACTACAACACTGCTACATAAAAACTCATTTCAAGATTCTTGTACAACAACGGTCCTTCAGAAAAACACATTTCAAGACTCTTGTACAACAACGGTCCTTCAGAAAAACACCTTTAAAAACTCATGTGCAACGACAGTCCTTTACAGAAACGCATTTCAAAACTCATGTACAACGACAGTTGTTTACAGAAACACATTTCAAAACTCTTGCACTACAACACTGCTACAGAAAAACTCATTTCAAGATTCTTGTACAACAACACTCCTTCAGAAAAACGCATTTAAAAACTCATGTACAACGACAGTCCTTTACAGAAACGCATTTCAAAACTCATGTACAACGACAGTTGTTTACAGAAACACATTTCAAAACTCTTGCACTACAACGGTCCTTCAGAAAAACACATTTCAAGACTCTTGTACAACAACGGTCCTTCAGAAAAACACATTTCAAGACTCTTGTACAACAACGCTCCTTCAGAAAAACACATTTAAAAACTCATGTACAACGACAGTCCTTTACAGAAACGCATTTCAAAACTCATGTACAACGACAGTTGTTTACAGAAACACATTTCAAAACTCTTGCACTACAACGGTCCTTCAGAAAAACACATTTCAAGACTCTTGTACAACAACGGTCCTTCAGAAAAACACATTTAAAAACTCATGCACAACAACAGTCCTTCACAGAAACACATTTCAAGACTCTTGTACAACAACAGTCCTTCAGAAAAACTCATTTCAAGATTCTTGTACAACAACGGTCCTTCAGAAAAACACATTTCAAGACTCTTGTACAACAACGGTCCTTCAGAAAAACACATTTCAAGACTCTTGTACAACAACACTCCTTCAGAAAAACTCATTTCAAGATTCTTGTACAACAACAGTCCTTCAGAAAAACTCATTTCAAGATTCTTGTACAACAACGGTCCTTCAGAAAAACACATTTCAAGACTCTTGTACAACAACGCTCCTTCAGAAAAACACATTTAAAAACTCATGTGCAATGACAGTCCTTTACAGAAACGCATTTCAAAACTCATGTACAACGACAGTTGTTTACAGAAACACATTTCAAAACTCTTGCACTACAACGGTCCTTCAGAAAAACACATTTCAAGACTCTTGTACAACAACGGTCCTTCAGAAAAACACATTTAAAAACTCATGCACAACAACAGTCCTTCACAGAAACACATTTCAAGACTCTTGTACAACAACAGTCCTTCAGAAAAACTCATTTCAAGATTCTTGTACAACAACGGTCCTTCAGAAAAACACATTTCAAGACTCTTGTACAACAACGCTCCTTCAGAAAAACACATTTAAAAACCCATGTGCAACGACAGTCCTTTACAGAAACGCATTTCAAAACTCATGTACAACGACAGTTGTTTACAGAAACACATTTCAAAACTCTTGCACTACAACACTGCTACAGAAAAACTCATTTCAAGATTCTTGTACAACAACACTCCTTCAGAAAAACGCATTTAAAAACTCATGTACAACGACAGTTCTTTACAGAAACGCATTTCAAAACTCATGTACAACGACAGTTGTTTACAGAAACACATTTCAAAACTCTTGCACTACAACACTGCTACAGAAAAACTCATTTCAAGATTCTTGTACAACAACACTCCTTCAGAAAAACGCATTTAAAAACTCATGTACAACGGCAGTCCTTTACAGAAACGCATTTCAAAACTCATGTACAACGACAGTTGTTTACAGAAACACATTTCAAAACTCTTGCACTACAACGCTCCTTCAGAAAAACACATTTCAAGACTCTTGTACAACAACGGTCCTTCAGAAAAACACATTTAAAAACTCATGCACAACAACAGTCCTTCACAGAAACACATTTCAAGACTCTTGTACAACAACAGTCCTTCAGAAAAACTCATTTCAAGATTCTTGTACAACAACGGTCCTTCAGAAAAACACATTTCAAGACTCTTGTACAACAACGCTCCTTCAGAAAAACACATTTAAAAACCCATGTGCAACGACAGTCCTTTACAGAAACGCATTTCAAAACTCATGTACAACGACAGTTGTTTACAGAAACACATTTCAAAACTCTTGCACTACAACACTGCTACAGAAAAACTCATTTCAAGATTCTTGTACAACAACACTCCTTCAGAAAAACGCATTTAAAAACTCATGTACAACGACAGTTCTTTACAGAAACGCATTTCAAAACTCATGTACAACGACAGTTGTTTACAGAAACAAATTTCAAAACTCTTGCACTACAACGGTCCTTCAGAAAAACACATTTCAAGACTCTTGTACAACAACGGTCCTTCAGAAAAACACATTTAAAAACTCATGCAGAACAACAGTCCTTCACCGAAACACATTTCAAGACTCTTGTACAACAACAGTCCTTCAGAAAAACTCATTTCAAGATTCTTGTACAACAACGGTCCTTCAGAAAAACACATTTCAAGACTCTTGTACAACAACGCTCCTTCAGAAAAACACATTTAAAAACTCATGTGCAACGACAGTCCTTTACAGAAACGCATTTCAAAACTCATGTACAACGACAGTTGTTTACAGAAACACATTTCAAAACTCTTGCACTACAACACTGCTACAGAAAAACTCATTTCAAGATTCTTGTACAACAACGGTCCTTCAGAAAAACTCATTTCAAGATTCTTGTACAACAACGGTCCTTCAGAAAAACACATTTCAAGACTCTTGTACAACAACACTCCTTCAGAAAACGCATTTAAAAACTCATGTACAACAACACTCCTTCAGAGAAACACATTTAAAAACTCATGTACAACGACAGTCCTTTACAGAAACACATTTCAAAACTCTTGCACTACAACACTGCTACATCAAAACTCATTTCAAGATTCTTGTACAACAACGGTCCTTCAGAAAAACACATTTCAAGACTCTTGTACAACAACGGTCCTTCAGAAAAACACCTTTAAAAACTCATGTGCAACGACAGTCCTTTACAGAAACGCATTTCAAAACTCATGTACAACGACAGTTGTTTACAGAAACACATTTCAAAACTCTTGCACTACAACACTGCTACAGAAAAACTCATTTCAAGATTCTTGTACAACAACACTCCTTCAGAAAAACGCATTTAAAAACTCATGTACAACGACAGTCCTTTACAGAAACGCATTTCAAAACTCATGTACAACGACAGTTGTTTACAGAAACACATTTCAAAACTCTTGCACTACAACGGTCCTTCAGAAAAACACATTTCAAGACTCTTGTACAACAACGGTAATTCAGAAAAACACATTTCAAGACTCTTGTACAACAACGCTCCTTCAGAAAAACACATTTAAAAACTCATGTACAACGACAGTCCTTTACAGAAACGCATTTCAAAACTCATGTACAACGACAGTTGTTTACAGAAACACATTTCAAAACTCTTGCACTACAACGGTCCTTCAGAAAAACACATTTCAAGACTCTTGTACAACAACGGTCCTTCAGAAAAACACATTTAAAAACTCATGCACAACAACAGTCCTTCACAGAAACACATTTCAAGACTCTTGTACAACAACAGTCCTTCAGAAAAACTCATTTCAAGATTCTTGTACAACAACGGTCCTTCAGAAAAACACATTTCAAGACTCTTGTACAACAACGCTCCTTCAGAAAAACACATTTAAAAACTCATGTACAACGACAGTCCTTTACAGAAACGCATTTCAAAACTCATGTACAACGACAGTTGTTTACAGAAACACATTTCAAAACTCTTGCACTACGACACTGCTACAGAAAAACTCATTTCAAGATTCTTGTACAACAACGGTCCTTCAGAAAAACACATTTCAAGACTCTTGTACAACAACACTCCTTCAGAAAACGCATTTAAAAACTCATGTACAACAACACTCCTTCAGAGAAACACATTTAAAAACTCATATACAACGACAGTTTTTTACAGAAACACATTTCAAAACTCTTGCACTACAACACTGCTACAGAAAAACTCATTTCAAGATTCTTGTACAACAACGGTCCTTCAGAAAAACACATTTCAAGACTCTTGTACAACAACGGTCCTTCAGAAAAACACATTTCAAGACTCTTGTACAACAACGCTCCTTCAGAAAAACACATTTAAAAACTCATGTGCAACGACAGTCCTTTACAGAAACGCATTTCAAAACTCATGTACAACGACAGTTGTTTACAGAAACACATTTCAAAACTCTTGCACTACAACACTGCTACAGAAAAACTCATTTCAAGATTCTTGTACAACAACGGTCCTTCAGAAAAACACATTTCAAGACTCTTGTACAACAACGGTCCTTCAGAAAAACACCTTTAAAAACTCATGTGCAACGACAGTCCTTTACAGAAACGCATTTCAAAACTCATGTAGAACGACAGTTGTTTACAGAAACACATTTCAAAACTCTTGCACTACAACACTGCTACATA
Organism: Xylota sylvarum; assembly: GCA_905220385.1. Classification (NCBI taxonomy): domain Eukaryota; kingdom Metazoa; phylum Arthropoda; class Insecta; order Diptera; family Syrphidae; genus Xylota; species Xylota sylvarum. Next base: position 57,043,134 of record LR999957.1, read on the forward strand.
AAAACTCATTTCAAGATTCTTGTACAACAACGGTCCTTCAGAAAAACACATTTCAAGACTCTTGTACAACAACGGTCCTTCAGAAAAACACCTTTAAAAACTCATGTGCAACGACAGTCCTTTACAGAAACGCATTTCAAAACTCATGTACAACGACAGTTGTTTACAGAAACACATTTCAAAACTCTTGCACTACAACACTGCTACAGAAAAACTCATTTCAAGATTCTTGTACAACAACACTCCTTCAGAAAAACGCATTTAAAAACTCATGTACAACGACAGTCCTTTACAGAAACGCATTTCAAAACTCATGTACAACGACAGTTGTTTACAGAAACACATTTCAAAACTCTTGCACTACAACGGTCCTTCAGAAAAACACATTTCAAGACTCTTGTACAACAACGGTAATTCAGAAAAACACATTTCAAGACTCTTGTACAACAACGCTCCTTCAGAAAAACACATTTAAAAACTCATGTACAACGACAGTCCTTTACAGAAACGCATTTCAAAACTCATGTACAACGACAGTTGTTTACAGAAACACATTTCAAAACTCTTGCACTACAACGGTCCTTCAGAAAAACACATTTCAAGACTCTTGTACAACAACGGTCCTTCAGAAAAACACATTTAAAAACTCATGCACAACAACAGTCCTTCACAGAAACACATTTCAAGACTCTTGTACAACAACAGTCCTTCAGAAAAACTCATTTCAAGATTCTTGTACAACAACGGTCCTTCAGAAAAACACATTTCAAGACTCTTGTACAACAACGCTCCTTCAGAAAAACACATTTAAAAACTCATGTGCAACGACAGTCCTTTACAGAAACGCATTTCAAAACTCATGTACAACGACAGTTGTTTACAGAAACACATTTCAAAACTCTTGCACTACGACACTGCTACAGAAAAACTCATTTCAAGATTCTTGTACAACAACGGTCCTTCAGAAAAACACATTTCAAGACTCTTGTACAACAACACTCCTTCAGAAAACGCATTTAAAAACTCATGTACAACAACACTCCTTCAGAGAAACACATTTAAAAACTCATATACAACGACAGTTTTTTACAGAAACACATTTCAAAACTCTTGCACTACAACACTGCTACAGAAAAACTCATTTCAAGATTCTTGTACAACAACGGTCCTTCAGAAAAACACATTTCAAGACTCTTGTACAACAACGGTCCTTCAGAAAAACACATTTCAAGACTCTTGTACAACAACGCTCCTTCAGAAAAACACATTTAAAAACTCATGTGCAACGACAGTCCTTTACAGAAACGCATTTCAAAACTCATGTACAACGACAGTTGTTTACAGAAACACATTTCAAAACTCTTGCACTACAACACTGCTACAGAAAAACTCATTTCAAGATTCTTGTACAACAACGGTCCTTCAGAAAAACACATTTCAAGACTCTTGTACAACAACACTCCTTCAGAAAACGCATTTAAAAACTCATGTACAACAACACTCCTTCAGAGAAACACATTTAAAAACTCATGTACAACGACAGTTTTTTAGAGAAACACATTTCAAAACTCTTGCACTACAACACTGCTACATAAAAACTCATTTCAAGATTCTTGTACAACAACGGTCCTTCAGAAAAACACATTTCAAGACTCTTGTACAACAACGGTCCTTCAGAAAAACACCTTTAAAAACTCATGTGCAACGACAGTCCTTTACAGAAACGCATTTCAAAACTCATGTAGAACGACAGTTGTTTACAGAAACACATTTCAAAACTCTTGCACTACAACACTGCTACAGAAAAACTCATTTCAAGATTCTTGTACAACAACGGTCCTTCAGAAAAACACATTTCAAGACTCTTGTACAACAACGGTCCTTCAGAAAAACACATTTCAAGACTCTTGTACAACAACACTCCTTCAGAAAACGCATTTAAAAACTCATGTACAACAACACTCCTTCAGCGAAACACATTTAAAAACTCATGTACAACGACAGTCCTTTACAGAAACACATTTCAAAACTCTTGCACTACAACACTGCTACAGAAAAACTCATTTCAAGATTCTTGTATAAAAACAGTCCTTCAGAAAAACTCATTTCAAGACTCTTGTACAACAACAGTCCTTCAGAAAAACATTTTTAAAAACTCATGCACAACAACAGTTCTTCACAGAAACACATTTCAAGACTCTTGTACAACAACAGTCCTTCAGAAAAACTCATTTCAAGATTCTTGTACAACAACGGTCCTTCGGAAAAACACATTTCAAGACTCTTGTACAACAACGCTCCTTCAGAAAAACAAATTTAAAAACTCATGTGCAACGACAGTCCTTTACAGAAACGCATTTCAAAACTCATGTACAACGACAGTTGTTTACAGAAACACATATCAAAACTCTTGCACTACAACACTGCTACAGAAAAACTCATTTCAAGATTCTTGTACAACAACGGTCCTTCAGAAAAACTCATTTCAAGATTCTTGTACAACAACGTTCCTTCAGAAAAACTCATTTCAAGATTCTTGTACAACAACGGTCCTTCAGAAAAACACATTTCAAGACTCTTGTACAACAACACTCCTTCAGAAAACGCATTTAAAAACTCATGTACAACAACACTCCTTCAGAGAAACACATTTAAAAACTCATGTACAACGACAGTTGTTTACAGAAACACATTTCAAAACTCTTGCACTACAACACTGCTACAGAAAAACTCATTTCAAGATTTTTGTACAACAACACTCCTTCAGAAAACGCATTTAAAAACTCATGTACAACAACACTCCTTCAGAGAAACACATTTCAAAACTCTTGCACTACAACACTGCTACAGAAAAACTCATTTCAAGATTTTTGTACAACAACACTCCTTCAGAAAACGCATTTAAAAACTCATGTACAACAACACTCCTTCAGAAAAACACATTTCAAGACTCTTGTACAACAACGGTCCTTCAGAAAAACACATTTCAAGACTCTTGTACAACAACGCTCCTTCAGAAAAACACATTTAAAAACTCATGTGCAACAACACTCCTTCAGAGAAACACATTTAAAAACTCATGTGCAACGACAGTTGTTTACAGAAACACATTTCAAAACTCTTGCACTACAACACTTCTACAGAAAAACTCATTTCAAGATTCTTGTACAACAACGGTCCTTCAGAAAAACACATTTCAAGACTCATGTGCAACAACACTCCTTCAGAGAAACACATTTAAAAACTCATGTGAAACGACAGTCCTTTACAGAAACACATTTCAATACTCTTGCACTACAACACTGCTACAGAAAAACTCATTTCAAGATTCTTGTACAACAACGGTCCTTCAGAAAAACACATTTCAAGACTCTTGTACAACAACGGTCCTTCCGAAAAACACATTTCAAGACTCTTGTACAACAACACTCCTTCAGAAAACGCATTTAAAAACTCATGTACAACAACACTCCTTCAGAGAAACACATTTAAAAACTCATGTACAACGACAGTCCTTTACAGAAACACATTTCAAAACTCTTGCACTACAACACAGCTACAGAAAAACTCATTTCAAGATTCTTGTATAAAAACAGTCCTTCAAAAAAACACATTTAAAAACTCATGCACAACAACAGTCCTTCACAGAAACACATTTCAAGACTCTTGTACAACAACAGTCCTTCAGAAAAACTCATTTCAAGATTCTTGTACAACAACAGTCCTTCAGAAAAACTCATTTCAAGATTCTTGTACAACAACGGTCCTTCAGAAAAACACATTTCAAGACTCTTGTACAACAACGCTCCTTCAGAAAAACACATTTAAAAACTCATGTGCAACGACAGTCCTTTACAGAAACGCATTTCAAAACTCTTGCACAACAACACTGCTACAGAAAAACTCATTTCAAGATTCATGTATAAAAACAGTCCTTCAGAAAAACTCATTTCAAGACTCTTGTACAACAACAGTCCTTCAGAAAACGCATTTAAAAACTCATGTACAACAACACTCCTTCAGCGAAACACATTTAAAAATTCATGTACAACGACAGTCCTTTACAGAAACACATTTCAAAACTCTTGCACTACAACACTGCTACAGAAAAACTCATTTCAAGATTCTTGTATAAAAACAGTCCTTCAGAAAAACTCATTTCAAGACTCTTGTACAACAACAGTCCTTCAGAAAAACACATTTAAAAACTCATGCACAACAACAGTCCTTCACAGAAACACATTTCAAGACTCTTGCACAACAACAGTCCTTCAGAAAAACTGATTTCAAGATTCTTGTACAACAATGGTCCTTCAGAAAAACACATTTCAAGACTCTTGTACAACAACGCTCCTTCAGAAAAACACATTTAAAAACTCATGTGCAACGACAGTCCTTTACAGAAACGCATTTCAAAACTCATGTACAACGACAGTTGTTTACAGAAACACATTTCAAAACTCTTGCACTACAACACTGCTACAGAAAAACTCATTTCAAGATTCTTGTACAACAACGGTTATTCAGAAAAACTCATTTCAAGATTCTTGTACAACAACGGTCCTTCAGAAAAACACATTTCAAGACTCTTGTACAACAACACTCCTTCAGAAAACGCATTTAAAAACTCATGTACAACAACACTCCTTCAGAGAAACACACTTTAAAACTCATGTACAACGACAGCTGTTTACAGAAACACATTTCAAAACTCTTGCAGTACAACACTGCTACAGAAAAACTCATTTCAAGATTCTTGTACAACAACGGTCCTTCAGAAAAACACATTTCAAGACTCTTGTACAACAACGGTCCTTCAGAAAAACACATTTCAAGACTCTTGTACAACAACGCTCCTTCAGAAAAACACATTTAAAAACTCATGTACAACGACAGTCCTTTACAGAAACGCATTTCAAAACTCATGTACAACGACAGTTGTTTACAGAAACACATTTCAAAACTCTTGCACTACAACGGTCCTTCAGAAAAACACATTTCAAGACTCTTGTACAACAACGGTCCTTCAGAAAAACACATTTAAAAACTCATGCACAACAACAGTCCTTCACAGAAACACATTTCAAGACTCTTGTACAACAACAGTCCTTCAGAAAAACTCATTTCAAGATTCTTGTACAACAACGGTCCTTCAGAAAAACACATTTCAAGACTCTTGTACAACAACGCTCCTTCAGAAAAACACATTTAAAAACTCATGTGCAACGACAGTCCTTTACAGAAACGCATTTCAAAACTCATGTACAACGACAGTTGTTTACAGAAACACATTTCAAAACTCTTGCACTACGACACTGCTACAGAAAAACTCATTTCAAGATTCTTGTACAACAACGGTAATTCAGAAAAACACATTTCAAGACTCTTGTACAACAACGCTCCTTCAGAAAAACACATTTAAAAACTCATGTACAACGACAGTCCTTTACAGAAACGCATTTCAAAACTCATGTACAACGACAGTTGTTTACAGAAACACATTTCAAAACTCTTGCACTACAACGGTCCTTCAGAAAAACACATTTCAAGACTCTTGTACAACAACGGTCCTTCAGAAAAACACATTTAAAAACTCATGCACAACAACAGTCCTTCACAGAAACACATTTCAAGACTCTTGTACAACAACAGTCCTTCAGAAAAACTCATTTCAAGATTCTTGTACAACAACGGTCCTTCAGAAAAACACATTTCAAGACTCTTGTACAACAACGCTCCTTCAGAAAAACACATTTAAAAACTCATGTGCAACGACTGTCCTTTACAGAAACGCATTTCAAAACTCATGTACAACGACAGTTGTTTACAGAAACACATTTCAAAACTCTTGCACTACGACACTGCTACAGAAAAACTCATTTCAAGATTCTTGTACAACAACGGTCCTTCAGAAAAACACATTTCAAGACTCTTGTACAACAACACTCCTTCAGAAAACGCATTTAAAAACTCATGTACAACAACACTCCTTCAGAGAAACACATTTAAAAACTCATATACAACGACAGTTTTTTACAGAAACACATTTCAAAACTCTTGCACTACAACACTGCTACAGAAAAACTCATTTCAAGATTCTTGTACAACAACGGTCCTTCAGAAAAACACATTTCAAGACTCTTGTACAACAACGGTCCTTCAGAAAAACACATTTCAAGACTCTTGTACAACAACGCTCCTTCAGAAAAACACATTTAAAAACTCATGTGCAACGACAGTCCTTTACAGAAACGCATTTCAAAACTCATGTACAACGACAGTTGTTTACAGAAACACATTTCAAAACTCTTGCACTACAACACTGCTACAGAAAAACTCATTTCAAGATTCTTGTACAACAACGGTCCTTCAGAAAAACACATTTCAAGACTCTTGTACAACAACACTCCTTCAGAAAACGCATTTAAAAACTCATGTACAACAACACTCCTTCAGAGAAACACATTTAAAAACTCATGTACAACGACAGTTTTTTACAGAAACACATTTCAAAACTCTTGCACTACAACACTGCTACATAAAAACTCATTTCAAGATTCTTGTACAACAACGGTCCTTCAGAAAAACACATTTCAAGACTCTTGTACAACAACGGTCCTTCAGAAAAACACCTTTAAAAACTCATGTGCAACGACAGTCCTTTACAGAAACGCATTTCAAAACTCATGTAGAACGACAGTTGTTTACAGAAACACATTTCAAAACTCTTGCACTACAACACTGCTACAGAAAAACTCATTTCAAGATTCTTGTACAACAACGGTCCTTCAGAAAAACACATTTCAAGACTCTTGTACAACAACGGTCCTTCAGAAAAACACATTTCAAGACTCTTGTACAACAACACTCCTTCAGAAAACGCATTTAAAAACTCATGTACAACAACACTCCTTCAGCGAAACACATTTAAAAACTCATGTACAACGACAGTCCTTTACAGAAACACATTTCAAAACTCTTGCACTACAACACTGCTACAGAAAAACTCATTTCAAGATTCTTGTATAAAAACAGTCCTTCAGAAAAACTCATTTCAAGACTCTTGTACAACAACAGTCCTTCAGAAAAACACTTTTAAAAACTCATGCACAACAACAGTTCTTCACAGAAACACATTTCAAGACTCTTGTACAACAACAGTCCTTCAGAAAAACTCATTTCAAGATTCTTGTACAACAACGGTCCTTCGGAAAAACACATTTCAAGACTCTTGTACAACAACGCTCCTTCAGAAAAACAAATTTAAAAACTCATGTGCAACGACAGTCCTTTACAGAAACGCATTTCAAAACTCATGTACAACGACAGTTGTTTACAGAAACACATATCAAAACTCTTGCACTACAACACTGCTACAGAAAAACTCATTTCAAGATTCTTGTACAACAACGGTCCTTCAGAAAAACTCATTTCAAGATTCTTGTACAACAACGTTCCTTCAGAAAAACTCATTTCAAGATTCTTGTACAACAACGGTCCTTCAGAAAAACACATTTCAAGACTCTTGTACAACAACACTCCTTCAGAAAACGCATTTAAAAACTCATGTACAACAACACTCCTTCAGAGAAACACATTTAAAAACTCATGTACAACGACAGTTGTTTACAGAAACACATTTCAAAACTCTTGCACTACAACACTGCTACAGAAAAACTCATTTCAAGATTTTTGTACAACAACGGTCCTTCAGAAAAACACATTTCAAGACTCTTGTACAACAACGGTCCTTCAGAAAAACACATTTCAAGACTCTTGTACAACAACGCTCCTTCAGAAAAACACATTTAAAAACTCATGTGCAACAACACTCCTTCAGAGAAACACATTTAAAAACTCATGTGCAACGACAGTTGTTTACAGAAACACATTTCAAAACTCTTGCACTACAACACTTCTACAGAAAAACTCATTTCAAGATTCTTGTACAACAACGGTCCTTCAGAAAAACACATTTCAAGACTCATGTGTAACAACACTCCTTCAGAGAAACACATTTAAAAACTCATGTGAAACGACAGTCCTTTACAGAAACACATTTCAATACTCTTGCACTACAACACTGCTACAGAAAAACTCATTTCAAGATTCTTGTACAACAACGGTCCTTCAGAAAAACACATTTCAAGACTCTTGTACAACAACGGTCCTTCCGAAAAACACATTTCAAGACTCTTGTACAACAACACTCCTTCAGAAAACGCATTTAAAAACTCATGTACAACAACACTCCTTCAGAGAAACACATTTAAAAACTCATGTACAACGACAGTCCTTTACAGAAACACATTTCAAAACTCTTGCACTACAACACAGCTACAGAAAAACTCATTTCAAGATTCTTGTATAAAAACAGTCCTTCAAAAAAACACATTTAAAAACTCATGCACAACAACAGTCCTTCACAGAAACACATTTCAAGACTCTTGTACAACAACAGTCCTTCAGAAAAACTCATTTCAAGATTCTTGTACAACAACAGTCCTTCAGAAAAACTCATTTCAAGATTCTTGTACAACAACGGTCCTTCAGAAAAACACATTTCAAGACTCTTGTACAACAACGCTCCTTCAGAAAAACACATTTAAAAACTCATGTGCAACGACAGTCCTTTACAGAAACGCATTTCAAAACTCTTGCACAACAACACTGCTACAGAAAAACTCATTTCAAGATTCTTGTATAAAAACAGTCCTTCAGAAAAACTCATTTCAAGACTCTTGTACAACAACAGTCCTTCAGAAAACGCATTTAAAAACTCATGTACAACAACACTCCTTCAGCGAAACACATTTAAAAATTCATGTACAACGACAGTCCTTTACAGAAACACATTTCAAAACTCTTGCACTACAACACTGCTACAGAAAAACTCATTTCAAGATTCTTGTATAAAAACAGTCCTTCAGAAAAACTCATTTCAAGACTCTTGTACAACAACAGTCCTTCAGAAAAACACATTTAAAAACTCATGCACAACAACAGTCCTTCACAGAAACACATTTCAAGACTCTTGCACAACAACAGTCCTTCAGAAAAACTGATTTCAAGATTCTTGTACAACAATGGTCCTTCAGAAAAACACATTTCAAGACTCTTGTACAACAACGGTCCTTCAGAAAAACACATTTCAAGACTCTTGTACAACAACGCTCCTTCAGAAAAACACATTTAAAAACTCATGTGCAACGACAGTCCTTTACAGAAACGCATTTCAAAACTCATGTACAACGACAGTTGTTTACAGAAACACATTTCAAAACTCTTGCACTACAACACTGCTACAGAAAAACTCATTTCAAGATTCTTGTACAACAACGGTTATTCAGAAAAACTCATTTCAAGATTCTTGTACAACAACGGTCCTTCAGAAAAACACATTTCAAGACTCTTGTACAACAACACTCCTTCAGAAAACGCATTTAAAAACTCATGTACAACAACACTCCTTCAGAGAAACACACTTTAAAACTCATGTACAACGACAGCTGTTTACAGAAACACATTTCAAAACTCTTGCAGTACAACACTGCTACAGAAAAACTCATTTCAAGATTCTTGTACAACAACGGTCCTTCAGAAAAACACATTTCAAGACTCTTGTACAACAACGGTCCTTCAGAAAAACACATTTCAAGACTCTTGTACAACAACGCTCCTTCAGAAAAACACATTTAAAAAGTCATGTGCAACAACACTCCTTCAGAGAAACACATTTAAAAACTCATGTACAACGACAGCTGTTTACAGAAACACATTTCAAAACTCTTGCAGTACAACACTGCTACAGAAAAACTCATTTCAAGATTCTTGTACAACAACGGTCCTTCAGAAAAACACATTTCAAGACTCTTGTACAACAACGGTCCTTCAGAAAAACACATTTCAAGACTCTTGTACAACAACGCTCCTTCAGAAAAACACATTTAAAAAGTCATGTGCAACAACACTCCTTCAGAGAAACACATTTAAAAACTCATGTGCAACGACAGTTGTTTACAGAAACACATTTCAAAACTCTTGCACTACAACACTGCTACAGAAAAACTCATTTCAAGATTCTTGTATAAAAACAGTCCTTCAGAAAAACTCATTTCAAGACTCTTGTACAACAACAGTCCTTCAGAAAAACACATTTAAAAACTCATGCACAACAACAGTCCTTCACAGAAACACATTTCAAGACTCTTGCACAACAACAGTCCTTCAGAAAAACTCATTTCAAGATTCTTGTACAACAATGGTCCTTCAGAAAAACACATTTCAAGACTCTTGTACAACAACGCTCCTTCAGAAAAACAAATTTAAAAACTCATGTGCAACGACAGTCCTTTACAGAAACGCATTTCAAAACTCATGTACAACGACAGTTGTTTACAGAAACACATTTCAAAACTCTTGCACTACAACACTGCTACAGAAAAACTCATTTCAAGATTCTTGTACAACAACGGTTATTCAGAAAAACTCATTTCAAGATTCTTGTACAACAACGGTCCTTCAGAAAAACACATTTCAAGACTCTTGTACAAAAACACTCCTTCAGAAAACGCATTTAAAAACTCATGTACAACAACACTCCTTCAGAGAAACACATTTAAAAACTCATGTACAACGACAGCTGTTTACAGAAACACATTTCAAAACTCTTGCAGTACAACACTGCTACAGAAAAACTCATTTCAAGATTCTTGTACAACAACGGTCCTTCAGAAAAACACATTTCAAGACTCTTGTACAACAACACTCCTTCAGAAAACGCATTTAAAAACTCATGTGCAACAACACTCCTTCAGAGAAACACATTTAAAAACTCATGTACAACGACAGCTGTTTACAGAAACACATTTCAAAACTCTTGCAGTACAACACTGCTACAGAAAAACTCATTTCAAGATTCTTGTACAACAACGGTCCTTCAGAAAAACTCATTTCAAGATTCTTGTACAACAACGGTCCTTCAGAAAAACACATTTCAAGACTCTTGTACAACAACACTCCTTCAGAAAACGCATTTAAAAACTCATGTACAACAACACTCCTTCAGAGAAACACATTTAAAAACTCATGTACAACGACAGTTGTTTACAGAAACACATTTCAAAACTCTTACACTACAACACTGCTACAGAAAAACTCATTTCAAGATTTTTGTACAACAACGGTCCTTCAGAAAAACACATTTCAAGACTCTTGTACAACAACGGTCCTTCAGAAAAACACATTTCAAGACTCTTGTACAACAACGCTCCTTCAGAAAAACACATTTAAAAACTCATGTGCAACAACACTCCTTCAGAGAAACACATTTAAAAACTCATGTGCAACGACAGTTGTTTACAGAAACACATTTCAAAACTCTTGCACTACAACACTTCTACAGAAAAACTCATTTCAAGATTCTTGTACAACAACGGTCCTTCAGAAAAACACATTTCAAGACTCATGTGCAACAACACTCCTTCAGAGAAACACATTTAAAAACTCATGTGAAACGACAGTCCTTTACAGAAACACATTTCAATACTCTTGCACTACAACACTGCTACAGAAAAACTCATTTCAAGATTCTTGTACAACAACGGTCCTTCAGAAAAACACATTTCAAGACTCTTGTACAACAACGGTCCTTCAGAAAAACACATTTCAAGACTCTTGTACAACAACACTCCTTCAGAAAACGCATTTAAAAACTCATGTACAACAACACTCCTTCAGAGAAACACATTTAAAAACTCATGTACAACGACAGTCCTTTACAGAAACACATTTCAAAACTCTTGCACTACAACACAGCTACAGAAAAACTCATTTCAAGATTCTTGTATAAAAACAGTCCTTCAAAAAAACACATTTAAAAACTCATGCACAACAACAGTCCTTCACAGAAACACATTTCAAGACTCTTGTACAACAACAGTCCTTCAGAAAAACTCATTTCAAGATTCTTGTACAACAACAGTCCTTCAGAAAAACTCATTTCAAGATTCTTGTACAACAACGGTCCTTCAGAAAAACACATTTCAAGACTCTTGTACAACAACGCTCCTTCAGAAAAACACATTTAAAAACTCATGTGCAACGACAGTCCTTTACAGAAACGCATTTCAAAACTCTTGCACAACAACACTGCTACAGAAAAACTCATTTCAAGATTCTTGTATAAAAACAGTCCTTCAGAAAAACTCATTTCAAGACTCTTGTACAACAACAGTCCTTCAGAAAACGCATTTAAAAACTCATGTACAACAACACTCCTTCAGCGAAACACATTTAAAAATTCATGTACAACGACAGTCCTTTACAGAAACACATTTCAAAACTCTTGCACTACAACACTGCTACAGAAAAACTCATTTCAAGATTCTTGTATAAAAACAGTCCTTCAGAAAAACTCATTTCAAGACTCTTGTACAACAACAGTCCTTCAGAAAAACACATTTAAAAACTCATGCACAACAACAGTCCTTCACAGAAACACATTTCAAGACTCTTGCACAACAACAGTCCTTCAGAAAAACTCATTTCAAGATTCTTGTACAACAATGGTCCTTCAGAAAAACACATTTCAAGACTCTTGTACAACAACGCTCCTTCAGAAAAACAAATTTAAAAACTCATGTGCAACGACAGTCCTTTACAGAAACACATTTCAAAACTCATGTACAACGACAGTTGTTTACAGAAACACATTTCAAAACTCTTGCACTACAACACTGCTACAGAAAAACTCATTTCAAGATTCTTGTACAACAACGGTTATTCAGAAAAACTCATTTCAAGATTCTTGTACAACAACGGTCCTTCAGAAAAACACATTTCAAGACTCTTGTACAACAACACTCCTTCAGAAAACGCATTTAAAAACTCATGTACAACAACACTAATTCAGAGAAACACATTTAAAAACTCATGTACAACGACAGCTGTTTACAGAAACACATTTCAAAACTCATGCAGTACAACACTGCTACAGAAAAACTCATTTCAAGATTCTTGTACAACAACGGTCCTTCAGAAAAACACATTTCAAGACTCTTGTACAACAACGGTCCTTCAGAAAAACACATTTCAAGACTCTTGTACAACAACGCTCCTTCAGAAAAACACATTTAAAAAGTCATGTGCAACAACACTCCTTCAGAGAAACACATTTAAAAACTCATGTACAACGACAGCTGTTTACAGAAACACATTTCAAAACTCTTGCAGTACAACACTGCTACAGAAAAACTCATTTCAAGATTCTTGTACAACAACGGTCCTTCAGAAAAACACATTTCAAGACTCTTGTACAACAACGGTCCTTCAGAAAAACACATTTCAAGACTCTTGTACAACAACGCTCCTTCAGAAAAACACATTTAAAAAGTCATGTGCAACAACACTCCTTCAGAGAAACACATTTAAAAACTCATGTGCAACGACAGTCCTTTACAGAAACGCATTTCAAAACTCATGTACAACGACAGTTATTTACAGAAACACATTTCAAAACTCTTGCACTACAACACTGCTACAGAAAAACTCATTTCAAGATTCTTGTACAACAACGGTCCTTCAGAAAAACACATTTCAAGACTCATGTGCAACAACACTCCTTCAGAGAAACACATTTAAAAACTCATGTGAAACGACAGTCCTTTATAGAAACACATTTCAATACTCTTGCACTACAACACTGCTACAGAAAAACTCATTTCAAGATTCTTGTACAACAACGGTCCTTCAGAAAAACACATTTCAAGACTCTTGTACAACAACGGTCCTTCAGAAAAACACATTTCAAGACTCTTGTACAACAACACTCCTTCAGAAAACGCATTTAAAAACTCATGTACAACAACACTCCTTCAGAGAAACACATTTAAAAACTCATGTATAACGACAGTCCTTTACAGAAACACATTCAAAACTCATGTACAACGACAGTTGTTTACAGAAACACATTTCAAAACTCTTGCACTACAACACTGCTACAGAAAAACTCATTTCAAGATTCTTGTACAACAACGGTCCTTCAGAAAAACACATTTCAAGACTCTTGTACAACAACGCTCCTTCAGAAGAACACATTTCAAGACTCTTGTACAACAACACTCCTTCAGAAAAACACATTTAAAAACTCATGTACAACAACACTCCTTCAGAGAAACACATTTAAAAACTCATGTATAACGACAGTCCTTTACAGAAACGCACTTCAAAACTCATGTACAACGACAGTTGTTTACAGAAACACATTTCAAAACTCTTGCACTACAACACTGCTACAGAAAAACCCATTTCAAGATTCTTGTACAACAACACTCCTTCAGAAAAACGCATTTAAAAACTCATTTACAACGACAGTCCTTTACAGAAACACATTTCAAAACTCTTGCACTACAACACTGCTACAGAAAAACTCATTTCAAGATTCTTGTACAACAACGGTCCTTCAGAAAAACACATTTCAAGACTCTTGTACAACAACACTCCTTCAGAAAACGCATTTAAAAACTCATGTACAACAACACTCCTTCAGAGAAACACATTTCAAAACTCTTGCACTACAACACTGCTACAGAAAAACCCATTTCAAGATTCTTGTACAACAACACTCCTTCAGAAAAACGCATTTAAAAACTCATTTACAACGACAGTCCTTTACAGAAACGCATTTCAAAACTCATGTACAACGACAGTTGTTTACAGAAACACATTTCAAAACTCTTGCACTACAACGGTCCTTCAGAAGAACACATTTCAAGACTCTTGTACAACAACGGTCCTTCAGAAAAACACATTTAAAAACTCATGTGCTACGACAGTCAACACATTTCAAGACTCCTGTACAACAACGGTCCTTCAGAAAAACATATTTAAAAACTCATGTGCTACGACAGTCCTTTACAGAAACGCATTTCAAAACTCATGTACAACGACAGTTGTTTACAGAAACACATTTCAAAACTCTTGCACTACAACACTGCTACAGAAAAACTCATTTCAAGATTCTTGTACAACAACGGTCCTTCAGAAAAACACATTTCAAGACTCTTGTACAACAACGGTCCTTCAGAAAAACACATTTCAAGACTCTTGTACAACAACGCTCCTTCAGAAAAACACATTTCAAGACTCTTGTACAACAACACTCCTTCAGAAAAACACATTTAAAAACTCATGTGCTACGACAGTCCTTTACAGAAACACATTTCAAAACTCTTGCACTACAACACTGCTACAGAAAAACTCATTTCAAGATTCTTGTACAACAACGGTCCTTCAGAAAAACTCATTTCAAGATTCTTGTACAACAACGGTCCTTCAGAAAAACACATTTCAAGACTCTTGTACAACAACACTCCTTCAGAAAAACAAATTTAAAAACTCATGTGCAACGACAGTCCTTCACAGAAACACATTTCAAGACTCATGTACAACGACAGTTGTTTACAGAAACACATTTCAAAACTCTTGCACTACAACGGTCCTTCAGAAAAACATATTTCAAGACTCTTGTACAACAACGGTCCTTCAGAAAAACACATTTAAAAACTCATGTGCTACGACAGTCCTTTACAGAAACGCATTTCAAAACTCATGTACAACGACAGTTGTTTACAGAAACACATTTCAAAACTCTTGCACTACAACACTGCTACAGAAAAACTCATTTCAAGATTCTTGTACAACAACGGTCCTTCAGAAAAACTCATTTCAAGATTCTTGTATAAAAACAGTTATTCAGAAAAACTCATTTCAAGACTCTTGTACAACAACAGTCCTTCAGAAAAACACATTTAAAAACTCATGCACAACAACAGTCCTTCACAGAAACACATTTCAAGACTCTTGTACAACAACAGTCCTTCAGAAAAACTCATTTCAAGATTTTTGTACAACAACGGTCCTTCAGAAAAACACATTTCAAGACTCTTGTACAACAACGCTCCTTCAGAAAAACAAATTTAAAAACTCATGTGCAACGACAGTCCTTTACAGAAACGCATTTCAAAACTCATGTACAACGACAGTTGTTTACAGAAACACATTTCAAAATTCTTGCACTACAACACTGCTACAGAAAAACTCATTTCAAGATTCTTGTACAACAACGGTCCTTCAGAAAAACTCATTTCAAGATTCTTGTACAACAACGGTCCTTCAGAAAAACACATTTCAAGACTCTTGTACAACAACACTCCTTCAGAAAAACAAATTTAAAAACTCATGTGCAACGACAGTCCTTTACAGAAACGCATTTCAAAACACATGTACAACGACAGTTGTTTACAGAAACACATTTCAAAACTCTTGCACTACAACACTGCTACAGAAAAACTCATTTCAAGATTCTTGTATAAAAACAGTCCTTCAGAAAAACTCATTTCAAGACTCTTGTACAACAACAGTCCTTCAGAAAAACACATTTAAAAACTCATGCACAACAACAGTCCTTCACACAAACACATTTCAAGACTCTTGTACAACAACACTCCTTCAGAAAAACTCATTTCAAGATTCTTGTACAACAACGGTCCTTCAGAAAAACACATTTCAAGACTTTTGTACAACAACGCTCCTTCAGAAAAACAAATTTAAAAACTCATGTGCAACGACAGTCCTTTACAGAAACGCATTTCAAAACTCATGTACAACGACAGTTGTTTACAGAAACACATTTCAAAACTCTTGCACTACAACACTGCTACAGAAAAACTCATTTCAAGATTCTTGTACAACAACGGTCCTTCAGAAAAACTCATTTCAAGATTCTTGTACAACAACGGTCCTTCAGAAAAACACATTTCAAGACTCTTGTACAACAACGCTCCTTCAGAAAAACACATTTCAAGACTCTTGTACAACAACACTCCTTCAGAAAAACGCATTTAAAAACTCATGTACAACGACAGTCCTTTACAGAAACGCATTTCAAAACTCATGTACAACGACAGTTGTTTACAGAAACACATTTCAAAACTCTTGCACTACAACGGTCCTTCAGAAAAACACATTTCAAGACTCTTGTACAACAACGGTCCTTCAGAAAAACACATTTAAAAACTCATGCACAACAACAGTCCTTCACAGTAACACATTTCAAGACTCATGTACAACAACAGTCCTTCAGAAAAACTCATTTCAAGATTCTTGTACAACAACGGTCCTTCAGAAAAACACATTTCAAGACTCTTGTACAACAACGCTCCTTCAGAAAAACACATTTAAAAACTCATGTGCAACGACAGTCCTTTACAGAAACACATTTCAAAACTCTTACACTACAACACTGCTACAGAAAAACTCATTTCAAGATTCTTGTACAACAACGGTCCTTCAGAAAAACACATTTCAAGACTCTTGTACAACAACGCTCCTTCAGAAAAACACATTTCAAGACTCTTGTACAACAACAGTCCTTTACAGAAACGCATTTCAAAACTCATGTACAACGACAGTTGTTTACAGAAACACATTTCAAAACTCTTGCACTACAACGGTCCTTCAGAAAAACTCATTTCAAGATTCTTGTACAACAACGGTCCTTCAGAAAAACACATTTCAAGACTCATGTGCAACAACACTCCTTCAGAGAAACACATTTAAAAACTCATGTGAAACGACAGTCCTTTACAGAAACACATTTCAATACTCTTGCACTACAACACTGCTACAGAAAAACTCATTTCAAGATTCTTTTTCAACAACGGTCCTTCAGAAAAACACATTGCAAGACTCTTGTACAACAACGGTCCTTCAGAAAAACACATTTCAAGACTCTTGTACAACAACACTCCTTCAGAAAACAAATTTAAAAACTCATGTACAACAACACTCCTTCAGAGAAACACATTTAAAAACCCATGTACAACGACAGTCCTTTACAGAAACACATTTCAAAACTCTTGCACTACAACACTGCTACATAAAAACTCATTTCAAGATTCTTGTACAACAACGGTCCTTCAGAAAAACACATTTCAAGACTCTTGTACAACAACGGTCCTTCAGAAAAACACATTTCAAGACTCTTGTACAACAACGCTCCTTCAGAAAAACACATTTAAAAACTCATGTGCAACGACAGTCCTTTACAGAAACGCATTTCAAAACTCATGTACAACGACAGTTGTTTACAGAAACACATTTCAAAACTCTTGCACTACAACACTGCTACAGAAAAACTCATTTCAAGATTCTTGTACAACAACGGTCCTTCAGAAAAACACATTTCAAGACTCTTGTACAACAACACTCCTTCAGAAAACGCATTTAAAAACTCATGTACAACAACACTCCTTCAGAGAAACACATTTAAAAACTCATGTACAACGACAGTTGTTTACAGAAACACATTTCAAAACTCTTGCACTACAACACTGCTACAGAAGAACTCATTTCAAGATTCTTGTACAACAACACTCCTTCAGAAAAACGCATTTAAAAACTCATGTACAACGACAGTCCTTTACAGAAACGCATTTCAAAACTCATGTACAACGACAGTTGTTTACAGAAACACATTTCAAAAACTCTTGCACTACAACGGTCCTTCAGAAAAACACATTTCAAGTCTCTTGTACAACAACGGTCCTTCAGAAAAACACATTTAAAAACTCATGCACAACAACAGTCCTTCACAGAAACACATTTCAAGACTCTTGTACAACAACAGTCCTTCAGAAAAACTCATTTCAAGATTCTTGTACAACAACGGTCCTTCAGAAAAACACATTTCAAGACTCTTGTACAACAACGCTCCTTCAGAAAAACACATTTAAAAACTCATGTGCAACGACAGTCCTTTACAGAAACGCATTTCAAAACTCATGTACAACGACAGTTGTTTACAGAAACACATTTCAAAACTCTTGCACTACAACACTGCTACAGAAAAACTCATTTCAAGATTCTTGTACAACAACGGTCCTTCAGAAAAACACATTTCAAGACTCTTGTACAACAACGCTCCTTCAGAAAAACACATTTCAAGACTCTTGTACAACAACACTCCTTCAGAAAAACACATTTAAAAACTCATGTGAAACGACAGTCCTTTACAGAAACACATTTCAATACTCTTGCACTACAACACTGCTACAGAAAAACTCATTTCAAGATACTTTTTCAACAACGGTCCTTCAGAAAAACACATTTCAAGACTCTTGTACAACAACGGTCCTTCAGAAAAACACATTTCAAGACTCTTGTACAACAACACTCCTTCAGAAAACAAATTTAAAAACTCATGTGCAACGACAGTCCTTTACAGAAACGCATTTCAAAACTCATGTACAACGACAGTTGTTTACAGAAACACATTTCAAAACTCTTGCACTACAACACTGCTACAGAAAAACTCATTTCAAGATTCTTGTACAACAACGGTCCTTCAGAAAAACACATTTCAAGACTCTTGTACAACAACACTCCTTCAGAAAACGCATTTAAAAACTCATGTACAACAACACTCCTTCAGAGAAACACATTTAAAAACTCATGTACAACGACAGTTGTTTACAGAAACACATTTCAAAACTCTTGCACTACAACACTGCTACAGAAGAACTCATTTCAAGATTCTTGTACAACAACACTCCTTCAGAAAAACGCATTTAAAAACTCATGTACAACGACAGTCCTTTACAGAAACGCATTTCAAAACTCATGTACAACGACAGTTGTTTACAGAAACACATTTCAAAAACTCTTGCACTACAACGGTCCTTCAGAAAAACACATTTCAAGTCTCTTGTACAACAACGGTCCTTCAGAAAAACACATTTAAAAACTCATGCACAACAACAGTCCTTCACAGAAACACATTTCAAGACTCTTGTACAACAACAGTCCTTCAGAAAAACTCATTTCAAGATTCTTGTACAACAACGGTCCTTCAGAAAAACACATTTCAAGACTCTTGTACAACAACGCTCCTTCAGAAAAACACATTTAAAAACTCATGTGCAACGACAGTCCTTTACAGAAACGCATTTCAAAACTCATGTACAACGACAGTTGTTTACAGAAACACATTTCAAAACTCTTGCACTACAACACTGCTACAGAAAAACTCATTTCAAGATTCTTGTACAACAACGGTCCTTCAGAAAAACACATTTCAAGACTCTTGTACAACAACGCTCCTTCAGAAAAACACATTTCAAGACTCTTGTACAACAACACTCCTTCAGAAAAACACATTTAAAAACTCATGTGCTACGACAGTCCTTTACAGAAACGCATTTCAAAACTCATGTACAACGACAGTTGTTTACAGAAACACATTTCAAAACTCTTGCACTACAACACTGCTACAGAAAAACTCATTTCAAGATTCTTGTACAACAACACTCCTTCAGAAAAACGCATTTAAAAACTCATGTACAACGACAGTTGTTTACAGAAACACATTTCAAAACTCTTGCACTACAACGGTCCTTCAGAAAAACACATTTCAAGACTCTTGTACAACAACGCTCCTTCAGAAAAACACATTTAAAAACTCATGTGCAACGACAGTCCTTTACAGAAACGCATTTCAAAACTCATGTACAACGACAGTTGTTTACAGAAACACATTTCAAAACTCTTGCACTACAACACTGCTACAGAAAAACTCATTTCAAGATTCTTGTACAACAACGGTCCTTCAGAACAACACATTTCAAGACTCTTGTACAACAACTGTCCTTCAGAAAAACACATTTCAAGACTCTTGTACAACAACACTCCTTCAGAAAACGCATTTAAAAACTCATGTACAACAACACTCCTTCAGCGAAACACATTTAAAAACTCATGTACAACGACAGTCCTTTACAGAAACACATTTCAAAACTCTTGCACTACAACACTGCTACAGAAAAACTCATTTCAAGATTCTTGTATAAAAACAGTCCTTCAGAAAAACTCATTTCAAGTCTCTTGTACAACAACAGTCCTTCAGAAAAACACATTTAAAAACTCATGCACAACAACAGTGCTTCACAGAAACACATTTCAAGACTCTTGTACAACAACAGTCCTTCAGAAAAACTCATTTCAAGATTCTTGTACAACAACGGTCCTTCAGAAAAACACATTTCAAGACTCTTGTACAACAACGCTCCTTCAGAAAAACAAATTTAAAAACTCATGTGCAACGACAGTCCTTTACAGAAACGCATTTCAAAACTCATGTACAACGACAGTTGTTTACAGAAACACATTTCAAAACTCTTGCACTACAACACTGCTACAGAAAAACTCATTTCAAGATTCTTGTACAACAACGGTCCTTCAGAAAAGCTCATTTCAAGATTCTTGTACAACAACGCTCCTTCAGAAAAATACATTTAAAAACTCATGTACAACAACACTCCTTCAGCGAAACACATTTAAAAACTCATGTACAACGACAGTCCTTTACAGAAACACATTTCAAAACTCTTGCACTACAACACTGCTACAGAAAAACTCATTTCAATATTCTTGTATAAAAACAGTCCTTCAGAAAAACTCATTTCAAGACTCTTGTACAACAACACTCCTTCAGAGAAACACATTTAAAAACTCATGCACAACAACAGTCCTTCACAGAAACACATTTCAAGACTCTTGTACAACAACAGTCCTTCAGAAAACTCATTTCAAGATTCTTGTACAACAACGGTCCTTCAGAAAAACACATTTCAAGACTCTTGTACAACAACGCTCCTTCAGAAAAACACATTTCAAGACTCTTGTACAACAACACTCCTTCAGAAAAACGCATTTAAACACTCATGTACAACGACAGTCCTTTACAGAAACGCATTTCAAAACTCATGTACAACGACAGTTGTTTACAGAAACACATTTCAAAACTCTTGCACTACAACGGTCCTTCAGAAAAACACATTTCAAGACTCTTGTACAACAACGGTCCTTCAGAAAAACACATTTAAAAACTCATGCACAACAACAGTCCTTCACAGTAACACATTTCAAGACTCTTGTACAACAACAGTCCTTCAGAAAAACTCATTTCAAGATTCTTGTACAACAACGGTCCTTCAGAAAAACACATTTCAAGACTCTTGTACAACAACGCTCCTTCAGAAAAACACATTTAAAAACTCATGTGCAACGAAAGTCCTTTACAGAAACACATTTCAAAACTCTTACACTACAACACTGCTACAGAAAAACTCATTTCAAGATTCTTGTACAACAACGGTCCTTCAGAAAAACACATTTCAAGACTCTTGTACAACAACGCTCCTTCAGAAAAACACATTTCAAGACTCTTGTACAACAACAGTCCTTTACAGAAACGCATTTCAAAACTCATGTACAACGACAGTTGTTTACAGAAACACATTTCAAAACTCTTGCACTACAACGGTCCTTCAGAAAAACTCATTTCAAGATTCTTGTACAACAACGGTCCTTCAGAACAACACATTTCAAGACTCTTGTACAACAACTGTCCTTCAGAAAAACACATTTCAAGACTCTTGTACAACAACACTCCTTCAGAAAACGCATTTAAAAACTCATGTACAACAACACTCCTTCAGCGAAACACATTTAAAAACTCATGTACAACGACAGTCCTTTACAGAAACACATTTCAAAACTCTTGCACTACAACACTGCTACAGAAAAACTCATTTCAAGATTCTTGTACAACAACGGTCCTTCAGAAAAACACATTTCAAGACTCTTGTACAACAACACTCCTTCAGAAAACGCATTTAAAAACTCATGTACAACAACACTCCTTCAGAGAAACACATTTAAAAACTCATGTACAACGACAGTCCTTTACAGAAACACATTTCAAAACTCTTGCACTACAACACTGCTACATAAAAACTCATTTCAAGATTCTTGTACAACAACGGTCCTTCAGAAAAACACATTTCAAGACTCTTGTACAACAACGGTCCTTCAGAAAAACACCTTTAAAAACTCATGTGCAGCGACAGTCCTTTACAGAAACGCATTTCAAAACTCATGTACAAGGACAGTTGTTTACAGAAACACATTTCAAAACTCTTGCACTACAACACTGCTACAGAAAAACTCATTTCAAGATTCTTGTACAACAACGGTCCTTCAGAACAACACATTTCAAGACTCTTGTACAACAACGGTCCTTCAGAAAAACACATTTCAAGACTCTTGTACAACAACGGTCCTTCAGAAAAACACATTTCAAGACTCTTGTACAACAACGCTCCTTCAGAAAAACACATTTAAAAACTCATGTACAACAACACTCCTTCAGCGAAACACATTTAAAAACTCATGTACAACGACAGTCCTTTACAGAAACACATTTCAAAACTCTTGCACTACAACACTGCTACAGAAAAACTCATTTCAATATTCTTGTATAAAAACAGTCCTTCAGAAAAACTCATTTCAAGACTCTTGTACAACAACACTCCTTCAGAGAAACACATTTAAAAACTCATGTACAACGACAGTTGTTTACAGAAACACATTTCAAAACTCTTGCACTACAACACTGCTGCAGAAAAACTCATTTCAAGATTCTTGTACAACAACGGTCCTTCAGAAAAACACATTTCAAGACTCTTGTACAACAACGGTCCTTCAGAAAAACACATTTCAAGATTCTTGTACAACAACAGTCCTTCAGAAAAACTCATTTCAAGATTCTTGTACAACAACTGTCCTTCAGAAAAACACATTTCAAGACTCTTGTACAACAACGCTCCTTCAGAAAAACACATTTAAAAACTCATGTGCAACGACAGTCCTTTACAGAAACGCATTTCAAAACTCATGTACAACGACAGTTGTTTACAGAAACACATTTCAAAACTCTTGCACTACAACACTGCTACAGAAAAACTCATTTCAAGATTCTTGTACAACAACACTCCTTCAGAAAAACGTATTTCAAGACTCTTGTACAACAACACTCCTTCAGAAAACGCATTTAAAAACTCATGTACAACAACACTCCTTCAGAGAAACACATTTAAAAACTCATGTACAACGACAGTCCTTTACAGAAACACATTTCAAAACTCTTGCACTAAAACACTGCTACAGAAAAACTCATTTCAAGATTCTTGTATAAAAACAGTCCTTCAGAAAAACAAATTTAAAAAACTCATGCACAACAACAGTCCTTCACAGAAACACATTTCAAGACTCTTGTACAACAACAGTCCTTCAGAAAACTCATTTCAAGAATCTTGTACAACAACGGTCCTTCAGAAAAACACATTTCAAGACTCTTGTACAACAACGCTCCTTCAGAAAAACACATTTCAAGACTCTTGTACAACAACACTCCTTCAGAAAAACGCATTTAAAAACTCATGTACAACGACAGTCCTTTACAGAAACGCATTTCAAAACTCATGTACAACGACAGTTGTTTACAGAAACACATTTCAAAACTCTTGCACTACAACGGTCCTTCAGAAAAACACATTTCAAGACTCTTGTACAACAACGGTCCTTCAGAAAAACACATTTAAAAACTCATGCACAACAACAGTCCTTCACAGTAACACATTTCAAGACTCTTGTACAACAACAGTCCTTCAGAAAAACTCATTTCAAGATTCTTGTACAACAACGGTCCTTCAGAAAAACACATTTCAAGACTCTTGTACAACAACGCTCCTTCAGAAAAACACATTTAAAAACTCATGTGCAACAACAGTCCTTTACAGAAACACATTTCAAAACTCTTACACTACAACACTGCTACAGAAAAACTCATTTCAAGATTCTAGTACAACAACGGTCCTTCAGAAAAACACATTTCAAGACTCTTGTACAACAACGCTCCTTCAGAAAAACACATTTCAAGACTCTTGTACAACAACAGTCCTTTACAGAAACGCATTTCAAAACTCATGTACAACGACAGTTGTTTACAGAAACACATTTCAAAACTCTTGCACTACAACGGTCCTTCAGAAAAACTCATTTCAAGATTCTTGTACAACAACGGTCCTTCAGAAAAACACATTTCAAGACTCTTGTACAACAACGGTCCTTCAGAAAAACACATTTCAAGACTCTTGTACAACAACACTCCTTCAGAAAACAAATTTAAAAACTCATGTACAACAACACTCCTTCAGAGAAACGCATTTCAAAACTCATGTACAACGACAGTTGTTTACAGAAACACATTTCAAAACTCTTGCACTACAACACTGCTACAGAAAAACTCATTTCAAGATTCTTGTACAACAACGGTCCTTCAGAAAAACACATTTCAAGACTCTTGTACAACAACACTCCTTCAGAAAACGCATTTAAAAACTCATGTACAACAACACTCCTTCAGAGAAACACATTTAAAAACTCATGTACAACGACAGTTGTTTACAGAAACACATTTCAAAACTCTTGCACTACAACACTGCTACAGAAAAACTCATTTCAAGATTCTTGTACAACAACACTCCTTCAGAAAAACGCATTTAAAAACTCATGTACAACGACAGTCCTTTACAGAAACGCATTTCAAAACTCATGTACAACGACAGTTGTTTACAGAAACACATTTCAAAACTCTTGCACTACAACACTGCTACAGAAAAACTCATTTCAAGATTCTTGTACAACAACGGTCCTTCAGAAAAACACATTTCAAGACTCTTGTACAACAACGCTCCTTCAGAAAAACACATTTCAAGACTCTTGTACAACAACACTCCTTCAGAAAAACACATTTAAAAACTCATGTGCTACGACAGTCCTTTACAGAAACGCATTTCAAAACTCATGTGCAACGACAGTTGTTTACAGAAACACATTTCAAAACTCTTGCACTACAACACTGCTACAGAAAAACTCATTTCAAGATTCTTGTACAACAACACTCCTTCAGAAAAACGCATTTAAAAACTCATGTACAACGACAGTTGTTTACAGAAACACATTTCAAAACTCTTGCACTACAACGGTCCTTCAGAAAAACACATTTCAAGACTCTTGTACAACAACGCTCCTTCAGAAAAACACATTTAAAAACTCATGTGCAACGACAGTCCTTTACAGAAACGCATTTCAAAACTCATGTACAACGACAGTTGTTTACAGAAACACATTTCAAAACTCTTGCACTACAACACTGCTACAGAAAAACTCATTTCAAGATTCTTGTACAACAACGGTCCTTCAGAAAAACACATTTCAAGACTCTTGTACAACAACACTCCTTCAGAAAACGCATTTAAAAACTCATGTACAACAACACTCCTTCAGAGAAACACATTTAAAAACTCATGTACAACGACAGTCCTTTACAGAAACACATTTCAAAACTCTTGCACTACAACACTGCTACATAAAAACTCATTTCAAGATTCTTGTACAACAACGGTCCTTCAGAAAAACACATTTCAAGACTCTTGTACAACAACGGTCCTTCAGAAAAACACCTTTAAAAACTCATGTGCAGCGACAGTCCTTTACAGAAACGCATTTCAAAACTCATGTACAAGGACAGTTGTTTACAGAAACACATCTCAAAACTCTTGCACTACAACACTGCTACAGAAAAACTCATTTCAAGATTCTTGTACAACAACGGTCCTTCAGAACAACACATTTCAAGACTCTTGTACAACAACGGTCCTTCAGAAAAACACATTTCAAGACTCTTGTACAACAACACTCCTTCAGAAAACGCATTTAAAAACTCATGTACAACAACACTCCTTCAGCGAAACACATTTAAAAACTCATGTACAACGACAGTCTTTTACAGAAACACATTTCAAAACTCTTGCACTACAACACTGCTACAGAAAAACTCATTTCAAGATTCTTGTATAAAAACAGTCCTTCAGAAAAACTCATTTCAAGACTCTTGTACAACAACAGTCCTTCAGAAAAACACATTTAAAAACTCATGCACAACAACAGTCCTTCACAGAAACACATTTCAAGACTCTTGTACAACAACAGTCCTTCAGAAAAACTCATTTCAAGATTCTTGTACAACAACGGTCCTTCAGAAAAACACATTTCAAGACTCTTGTACAACAACGCTCCTTCAGAAAAACAAATTTAAAAACTCATGTGCAACGACAGTAATTTACAGAAACGCATTTCAAAACTCATGTACAACGACAGTTGTTTACAGAAACACATTTCAAAACTCTTGCACTACAACACTGCTACAGAAAAACTCATTTCAAGATTCTTGTACAACAACGGTCCTTCAGAAAAGCTCATTTCAAGATTCTTGTACAACAACGGTCCTTCAGAAAAACACATTTCAAGACTCTTGTACAACAACGGTCCTTCAGAAAAACACATTTCAAGACTCTTGTACAACAACACTCCTTCAGAAAAACACATTTAAAAACTCATGTACAACAACACTCCTTCAGCGAAACACATTTAAAAACTCATGTACAACGACAGTCCTTTACAGAAACACATTTCAAAACTCTTGCACTACAACACTGCTACAGAAAAACTCATTTCAAGATTCTTGTATAAAAACAGTCCTTCAGAAAAACTCATTTCAAGACTCTTGTACAACAACACTCCTTCAGAGAAACACATTTAAAAACTCATGTACAACGACAGTTGTTTACAGAAACACATTTCAAAACTCTTGCACTACAACACTGCTACAGAAAAACTCATTTCAAGATTCTTGTACAACAACGGTCCTTCAGAAAAACACATTTCAAGACTCTTGTACAACAACAGTCCTTCAGAAAAACACATTTCAAGACTCTTGTACAACAACGCTCCTTCAGAAAAACACATTTAAAAACTCATGTGCAACAACACTCCTTCAGAGAAACACATTTAAAAACTCATGTGCAACGACAGTCCTTTACAGAAACGCATTTCAAAACTCATGTACAACGACAGTTGTTTACAGAAACACATTTCAAAACTCTTGCACTACAACACTGCTACAGAAAAACTCATTTCAAGATTCTTGTACAACAACGGTCCTTCAGAAAAACACATTTAAAAACTCATGCACAACAACAGTCCTTCACAGAAACACATTTCAAGACTCTTGTACAACAACAGTCCTTCAGAAAAACTCATTTCAAGATTCTTGTACAACAACGGTCCTTCAGAAAAACACATTTCAAGACTCTTGTACAACAACGCTCCTTCAGAAAAACAAATTTAAAAACTCATGTGCAACGACAGTCCTTTACAGAAACGCATTTCAAAACTCATGTACAACGACAGTTGTTTACAGAAACACATTTCAAAACTCTTGCACTACAACACTGCTACAGAAAAACTCATTTCAAGATTCTTGTACAACAACGGTCCTTCAGAAAAGCTCATTTCAAGATTCTTGTACAACAACGGTCCTTCAGAAAAATACATTTCAAGACTCTTGTACAACAACAGTCCTTCAGAAAAACACATTTAAAAACTCATGTACAACGACAGTTGTTTACAGAAACACATTTCAAAACTCTTGCACTACAACACTGCTACAGAAAAACTCATTTCAAGATTCTTGTACAACAACGGTCCTTCAGAAAAGCTCATTTCAAGACTCTTGTACAACAACAGTCCTTCAGAAAAACACATTTCAAGACTCTTGTACAACAACGCTCCTTCAGAAAAACACATTTAAAAACTCATGTACAACGACAGTTGTTTACAGAAACACATTTCAAAACTCTTGCACTACAACACTGCTACAGAAAAACTCATTTCAAGATTCTTGTACAACAACGGTCCTTCAGAAAAGCTCATTTCAAGACTCTTGTACAACAACGGTCCTTCAGAAAAACACATTTCAAGACTCTTGTACAACAACAGTCCTTCAGAAAAACACATTTAAAAACTCATGTGCAGCGACAGTCCTTTACAGAAACGCATTTCAAAACTCATGTACAACGACAGTTGTTTACAGAAACACATTTCAAAACTCTTGCACTACAACACTGCTACAGAAAAACTCATTTCAAGACTCTTGTACAACAACGCTCCTTCAGAAAAACAAATTTAAAAACTCATGTGCAACGACAGTCCTTTACAGAAACGCATTTCAAAACTCATGTACAACGACAGTTGTTTACAGAAACACATTTCAAAACTCTTGCACTACAACACTGCTACAGAAAAACTCATTTCAAGATTCTTGTACAACAACGGTCCTTCAGAAAAACACATTTCAAGACTCTTGTACAACAACAGTCCTTCAGAAAAACACATTTCAAGACTCTTGTACAACAACACTCCTTCAGAGAAACACATTTAAAAACTCATGTACAACGACAGTTGTTTACAGAAACACATTTCAAAACTCTTGCACTACAACACTGCTACAGAAAAACTCATTTCAAGATTCTTGTACAACAACGGTCCTTCAGAAAAACACATTTCAAGACTCTTGTACAACAACAGTCCTTCAGAAAAACACATTTCAAGACTCTTGTACAACAACGCTCCTTCAGAAAAACACATTTAAAAACTCATGTGCAACGACAGTTGTTTACAGAAACACATTTCAAAACTCTTGCACTACAACACTGCTACAGAAAAACTCATTTCAAGATTCTTGTACAACAACGGTCCTTCAGAAAAACACATTTCAAGACTCTTGTACAACAACAGTCCTTCAGAAAAACACATTTCAAGACTCTTGTACAACAACACTCCTTCAGAGAAACACATTTAAAAACTCATGTACAACGACAGTTGTTTACAGAAACACATTTCAAAACTCTTGCACTACAACACTGCTACAGAAAAACTCATTTCAAGATTCTTGTACAACAACGGTCCTTCAGAAAAACACATTTCAAGACTCATGTGCAACAACACTCCTTCAGAGAAACACATTTAAAAACTCATGTGAAACGACAGTCCTTTACAGAAACACATTACAATACTCTTGCACTACAACACTGCTACAGAAAAACTCATTTCAAGATTCTTGTACAACAACGGTCCTTCAGAAAAACACATTTCAAGACTCTTGTACAACAACGGTCCTTCAGAAAAACACATTTCAAGACTCTTGTACAACAACACTCCTTCAGAAAACGCATTTAAAAACTCATGTACAACAACACTCCTTGAGAGAAACACATTTAAAAACTCATGTACAACGACAGTCCTTTACAGAAACACATTTCAAAACTCTTGCACTAAAACACTGCTACAGAAAAACTCATTTCAAGATTCTTGTATAAAAACAGTCCTTCAGAAAAACAAATTTAAAAACTCATGCACAACAACAGTCCTTCACAGAAACACATTTCAAGACTCTTCTACAACAACAGTCCTTCAGAAAACTCATTTCAAGATTCTTGTACAACAACGGTCCTTCAGAAAAACTCATTTCAAGATTCTTGTACAACAACGGTCCTTCAGAAAAACACATTTCAAGACTCTTGTACAACAACGCTCCTTCAGAAAAACACATTTAAAAACTCATGTGCAACGACAGTCCTTTACAGAAACGCATTTCAAAACTCATGTACAACGACAGTTGTTTACAGAAACACATTTCAAAACTCTTGCACTACAACACTGCTACAGAAGAACTCATTTCAAGATTCTTGTACAACAACACTCCTTCAGAAAAACGTATTTCAAGACTCTTGTACAACAACACTCCTTCAGAAAACGCATTTAAAAACTCATGTACAACAACACTCCTTCAGAGAAACACATTTAAAAACTCATGTACAACGGCAGTCCTTTACAGAGACGCATTTCAAAACTCATGTACAACGACAGTTGTTTACAGAAACACATTTCAAAACTCTTGCACTACAACGGTCCTTCAGAAAAACACATTTCAAGACTCTTGTACAACAACGGTCCTTCAGAAAAACACATTTAAAAACTCATGCACAACAAGAGTCCTTCACAGAAACACATTTCAAGACTCTTGTACAACAACAGTCCTTCAGAAAAACTCATTTCAAGATTCTTGTACAACAACGGTCCTTCAGAAAAACACATTTCAAGACTCATGTGCAACAACACTCCTTCAGAGAAACACATTTAAAAACTCATGTGAAACGACAGTCCTTTACAGAAACACATTTCAATACTCTTGCACTACAACACTGCTACAGAAAAACTCATTTCAAGATTCTTGTACAACAACGGTCCTTCAGAAAAACACATTTCAAGACTCTTGTACAACAACGGTCCTTCAGAAAAACACATTTAAAAACTCATGCACAACAAGAGTCCTTCACAGAAACACATTTCAAGACTCTTGTACAACAACAGTCCTTCAGAAAAACTCATTTCAAGATTCTTGTTTGCATTTAAAAACTCATGTACAATAACACTCCTTCAGAGAAACACATTTAAAAACTCATGTGAAACGACAGTCCTTTACAGAAAAACATATCAAAACTCTTGCACTACAACACTGCTACAGAAAAACTCATTTCAAGATTCTTGTACAACAACGGTCCTTCAGAAAAACACATTTCAAGACTCTTGTACAACAACGGTCCTTCAGAAAAACACATTTCAAGACTCTTGTACAACAACACTCCTTCAGAAAAACGCATTTAAAAACTCATGTACAACAACACTCCTTCAGAGAAACACATTTAAAAACTCATGTGCAACGACAGTCCTTTACAGAAACGCATTTCAAAACTCATGTACAACGACATTTTTTTACAAAAACACAGTTCAAAACTCTTGCACTACAACACTGCTACAGAAAAACTCATTTCAAGATTCTTGTACAACAACGGTCCTTCAGAAAAACACATTTCAA
This sequence comes from Xylota sylvarum, assembly GCA_905220385.1. Lineage (NCBI taxonomy): Eukaryota > Metazoa > Arthropoda > Insecta > Diptera > Syrphidae > Xylota > Xylota sylvarum. The sequence goes on from LR999957.1 coordinate 57,074,872, forward strand.
GACTCTTGTACAACAACACTCCTTCAGAAAACGCATTTAAAAACTCATGTACAACAACACTCCTTCAGAGAAACACATTTAAAAACTCATGTACAACGACAGTCCTTTACAGAAACACATATCAAAACTCTTGCACTACAACACTGCTACAGAAAAACTCATTTCAAGATTCTTGTACAACAGCAGTCCTTCAGAAAAACTCATTTCAAGATTCTTGTACAACAACGGTCCTTCAGAAAAAAACATTTCAAGACTCTTGTACAACAACGGTCCTTCAGAAAAACACATTTCAAGACTCATGTGCAACAACACTCCTTCAGAGAAACACATTTAAAAACTCATGTGAAACGACAGTCCTTTACAGAAACACATTTCAATACTCTTGCACTACAACACTGCTACAGAAAAACTCATTTCAAGATTCTTGTACAACAACGGTCCTTCAGAAAAACACATTTCAAGACTCTTGTACAACAACGGTCCTTCAGAAAAACACATTTAAAAACTCATGCACAACAAGAGTCCTTCACAGAAACACATTTCAAGACTCTTGTACAACAACAGTCCTTCAGAAAAACTCATTTCAAGATTCTTGTTTGCATTTAAAAACTCATGTACAATAACACTCCTTCAGAGAAACACATTTAAAAACTCATGTGAAACGACAGTCCTTTACAGAAAAACATATCAAAACTCTTGCACTACAACACTGCTACAGAAAAACTCATTTCAAGATTCTTGTACAACAACGGTCCTTCAGAAAAACACATTTCAAGACTCTTGTACAACAACGGTCCTTCAGAAAAACACATTTCAAGACTCTTGTACAACAACACTCCTTCAGAAAAACGCATTTAAAAACTCATGTACAACAACACTCCTTCAGAGAAACACATTTAAAAACTCATGTGCAACGACAGTCCTTTACAGAAACGCATTTCAAAACTCATGTACAACGACATTTTTTTACAAAAACACAGTTCAAAACTCTTGCACTACAACACTGCTACAGAAAAACTCATTTCAAGATTCTTGTACAACAACGGTCCTTCAGAAAAACACATTTCAAGACTCTTGTACAACAACACTCCTTCAGAAAACGCATTTAAAAACTCATGTACAACAACACTCCTTCAGAGAAACACATTTAAAAACTCATGTACAACGACAGTCCTTTACAGAAACACATATCAAAACTCTTGCACTACAACACTGCTACAGAAAAATTCATTTCAAGATTCTTGTACAACAGCAGTCCTTCAGAAAAACTCATTTCAAGATTCTTGTACAACAACGGTCCTTCAGAAAAAAACATTTCAAGACTCTTGTACAACAACGGTCCTTCAGAAAAACACATTTCAAGATTCTTGTACAACAACGGTCCTTCAGAAAAACATATTTCAAGACTCTTGTACAACAACACTCCTTCAGAAAACGCATTTAAAAACTCATATACAACAACACTCCTTCAGAGAAACACATTTAAAAACTCATGTGAAACGACAGTCCTTTACAGAAACACATATCAAAACTCTTGCACTACAACACTGCTACAGAAAAACTCATTTCAAGATTCTTGTACAACAACGGTCCTCCACAAAAACACATTTCAAGACTCTTGTACAACAACGGTCCTTCAGAAAAACACATTTCAAGACTCTTGTACAACAACACTCCTTCAGAAAACGCATTTAAAAACTCATGTACAACAACACTCCTTCAGAGAAACACATTTAAAAACAACAACAGTCCTTCAGAAAAACTCATTTCAAGATTCTTGTACAACAACGGTACTTCAGAAAAACACATTTCAAGACTCTTGTACAACAACGCTCCTTCAGAAAAACACATTTAAAAACTCATGTGCAACAACACTCCTTCAGAGAAACACATTTAAAAACTCATGTGCAACGACAGTTATTTACAGAAACGCATTTCAAAACTCATGTACAACGACAGTTGTTTACAGAAACACATTTCAAAACTCTTGCACTACAACACTGCTACAGAAAAACTCATTTCAAGACTCTTGTACAACAACGGTCCTTCAGAAAAACACATTTCAAGACTCTTGTACAACAACACTCCTTCAGAAAACGCATTTAAAAACTCATGTACAACAACACTCCTTCAGAGAAACACATTTAAAAACAACAACAGTCCTTCAGAAAAACTCATTTCAAGATTCTTGTACAACAACGGTACTTCAGAAAAACACATTTCAAGACTCTTGTACAACAACGCTCCTTCAGAAAAACACATTTAAAAACTCATGTGCAACAACACTCCTTCAGAGAAACACATTTAAAAACTCATGTGCAACGACAGTTATTTACAGAAACGCATTTCAAAACTCATGTACAACGACAGTTGTTTACAGAAACACATTTCAAAACTCTTGCACTACAACACTGCTACAGAAAAACTCATTTCAAGATTCTTGTACAACAACGGTCCTTCAGAAAAACACATTTCAAGACTCTTGTACAACAACGCTCCTTCAGAAAAACACATTTAAAAACTCATGTGCAACGACAGTCCTTTACAGAAACGCATTTCAAAACTCATGTACAACGACAGTTGTTTACAGAAACACATTTCAAAACTCTTGCACTACAACACTGCTACAGAAAAACTCATTTCAAGATTCTTGTACAACAACGGTCCTTCAGAAAAACACATTTCAAGACTCTTGTACAACAACACTCCTTCAGAAAACGCATTTAAAAACTCATGTACAACAACACTCCTTCAGAGAAACACATTTAAAAACTCTTGTACAACGACAGTCCTTTACAGAAACACATTTCAAGACTCCTGTACAACAACAGTCCTTCAGAAAAACTCATTTCAAGATTCTTGTACAACAACGGTCCTTCAGAAAAACACATTTAAAAACTCATGTGCAACAACACTCCTTCAGAGAAACACATTTAAAAACTCATGTGCAACGACAGTCCTTTACAGAAACGCATTTCAAAACTCATGTACAACGACAGTTGTTTACAGAAACACATTTCAAAACTCTTGCACTACAACACTGCTACAGAAAAACTCATTTCAAGATTCTTGTACAACAACGGTCCTTCAGAAAAACACATTTCAAGACTCTTGTACAACAACGCTCCTTCAGAAAAACACATTTAAAAACTCATGTGCAACGACAGTCCTTTACAGAAACGCATTTCAAAACTCATGTACAACGACAGTTGTTTACAGAAACACATTTCAAAACTCTTGCACTACAACACTGCTACAGAAAAACTCATTTCAAGATTCTTGTACAACAACGGTCCTTCAGAAAAACACATTTCAAGACTCTTGTACAACAACACTCCTTCAGAAAACGCATTTAAAAACTCATGTACAACAACACTCCTTCAGAGAAACACATTTAAAAACTCATGTACAACGACAGTAATTTACAGAAACACATATCAAAACTCTTGCACTACAACACTGCTACAGAAAAATTCATTTCAAGATTCTTGTACAACAGCAGTCCTTCAGAAAAACTCATTTCAAGATTCTTGTACAACAACGGTCCTTCAGAAAAAAACATTTCAAGACTCTTGTACAACAACGGTCCTTCAGAAAAACACATTTCAAGATTCTTGTACAACAACGGTCCTTCAGAAAAACATATTTCAAGACTCTTGTACAACAACACTCCTTCAGAAAACGCATTTAAAAACTCATATACAACAACACTCCTTCAGAGAAACACATTTAAAAACTCATGTGAAACGACAGTCCTTTACAGAAACACATATCAAAACTCTTGCACTACAACACTGCTACAGAAAAACTCATTTCAAGATTCTTGTACAACAACGGTCCTCCAGAAAAACACATTTCAAGACTCTTGTACAACAACGGTCCTTCAGAAAAACACATTTCAAGACTCTTGTACAACAACACTCCTTCAGAAAACGCATTTAAAAACTCATGTACAACAACACTCCTTCAGAGAAACACATTTAAAAACAACAACAGTCCTTCAGAAAAACTCATTTCAAGATTCTTGTACAACAACGGTACTTCAGAAAAACACATTTCAAGACTCTTGTACAACAACGCTCCTTCAGAAAAACACATTTAAAAACTCATGTGCAACAACACTCCTTCAGAGAAACACATTTAAAAACTCATGTGCAACGACAGTTATTTACAGAAACGCATTTCAAAACTCATGTACAACGACAGTTGTTTACAGAAACACATTTCAAAACTCTTGCACTACAACACTGCTACAGAAAAACTCATTTCAAGATTCTTGTACAACAACGGTCCTTCAGAAAAACACATTTCAAGACTCTTGTACAACAACGCTCCTTCAGAAAAACACATTTAAAAACTCATGTGCAACGACAGTCCTTTACAGAAACGCATTTCAAAACTCATGTACAACGACAGTTGTTTACAGAAACACATTTCAAAACTCTTGCACTACAACACTGCTACAGAAAAACTCATTTCAAGATTCTTGTACAACAACGGTCCTTCAGAAAAACACATTTCAAGACTCTTGTACAACAACACTCCTTCAGAAAACGCATTTAAAAACTCATGTACAACAACACTCCTTCAGAGAAACACATTTAAAAACTCTTGTACAACGACAGTCCTTTACAGAAACACATTTCAAGACTCCTGTACAACAACAGTCCTTCAGAAAAACTCATTTCAAGATTCTTGTACAACAACGGTCCTTCAGAAAAACACATTTAAAAACTCATGTGCAACAACACTCCTTCAGAGAAACACATTTAAAAACTCATGTGCAACGACAGTCCTTTACAGAAACGCATTTCAAAACTCATGTACAACGACAGTTGTTTACAGAAACACATTTCAAAACTCTTGCACTACAACACTACTACAGAAAAACTCATTTCAAGATTCTTGTACAACAACGGTCCTTCAGAAAAACACATTTAAAAACTCATGCACAACAACATTCCTTCACAGAAACACATTTCAAGACTCTTGTACAACAACAGTCCTTCAGAAAAACTCATTTCAAGATTCTTGTACAACAACGGTCCTCCAGAAAAACACATTTCAAGACTCTTGTACAACAACGGTCCTTCAGAAAAACACATTTCAAGACTCTTGTACAACAACACTCCTTCAGAAAAACGCATTTAAAAACTCATGTACAACAACACTCCTTCAGAGAAACACATTTAAAAACTGATGTGCAACGACAGTCCTTTACAGAAACGCATTTCAAAACTCTTGCACTACAACACTGCTACAGAAAAACTCATTTCAAGATTCTTGTACAACAACGGTCCTCCAGAAAAACACATTTCAAGACTCTTGTACAACAACGGTCCTTCAGAAAAACACATTTCAAGACTCTTGTACAACAACACTCCTTCAGAAAACGCATTTAAAAACTCATGTACAACAACACTCCTTCAGAGAAACACATTTAAAAACGCATGTACAACGACAGTCCTTTACAGAAACACATTTCAAGACTCCTGTACAACAACAGTCCTTCAGAAAAACTCATTTCAAGATTCTTGTACAACAACACTCCTTCAGAAAAACACATTTCAAGACTCTTGTACAACAACGCTCCTTCAGAAAAGCACATTTAAAAACTCATGTGCAACAACACTCCTTCAGAGAAACACATTTAAAAACTCATGTGCAACGACAGTCCTTTACAGAAACGCATTTCAAAACTCATGTACAACGACAGTCCTTTACAGAAACGCATTTCAAAACTCATGTACAACGACAGTTGTTTACAGAAACACATTTCAAAACTCTTGCACTACAACACTGCTACAGAAAAACTCATTTCAAGATTCTTGTACAACAACGGTCCTCCAGAAAAACACATTTCAAGACTCTTGTACAACAACGGTCCTTCAGAAAAACACATTTCAAGACTCTTGTACAACAACACTCCTTCAGAAAACGCATTTAAAAACTCATGTACAACAACACTCCTTCAGAGAAACACATTTAAAAACGCATGTACAACGACAGTCCTTTACAGAAACACATTTCAAGCCTCCTGTACAACAACAGTCCTTCAGAAAAACTCATTTCAAGATTCTTGTACAACAACACTCCTTCAGAAAAACACATTTCAAGACTCTTGTACAACAACGCTCCTTCAGAAAAACACATTTAAAAACTCATGTGCAACAACACTCCTTCAGAGAAACACATTTAAAAACTCATGTGCAACGACAGTCCTTTACAGAAACGCATTTCAAAACTCATGTACAACGACAGTCCTTTACAGAAACGCATTTCAAAACTCATGTACAACGACAGTTGTTTACAGAAACACATTTCAAAACTCTTGCACTACAACACTGCTACAGAAAAACTCATTTCAAGATTCTTGTACAACAACGGTCCTTCAGAAAAACACATTTAAAAACTCATGTACAACGACAGTCCTTTACAGAAACACATTTCAAAACTCTTGCACTACAACACTGCTACAGAAAAACTCATTTCAAGATTCTTGTACAACAACGGTCCTCCAGAAAAACACATTTCAAGACTCTTGTACAACAACGGTCCTTCAGAAAAACACATTTCAAGACTCTTGTACAACAACACTCCTTCAGAAAACGCATTTAAAAACTCATGTACAACAACACTCCTTCAGAGAAACACATTTAAAAACGCATGTACAACGACAGTCCTTTACAGAAACACATTTCAAGACTCCTGTACAACAACAGTCCTTCAGAAAAACTTATTTCAAGATTCTTGTACAACAACACTCCTTCAGAAAAACACATTTCAAGACTCTTGTACAACAACGCTCCTTCAGAAAAACAAATTTAAAAACTCATGTGCAACAACACTCCTTCAGAGAAACACATTTAAAAACTCATGTGCAACGACAGTCCTTTACAGAAACGCATTTCAAAACTCATGTACAACGACAGTCCTTTACAGAAACGCATTTCAAAACTCATGTACAACGACAGTCCTTTACAGAAACACATTTCAAAACTCTTGCACTACAACACTGCTACAGAAAAACTCATTTCAAGATTCTTGTACAACAACGGTCCTCCAGAAAAACACATTTCAAGACTCTTGTACAACAACGGTCCTTCAGAAAAACACATTTCAAGACTCTTGTACAACAACACTCCTTCAGAAAACGCATTTAAAAACTTATGTACAACAACACTCCTTCAGAGAAACACATTTAAAAACGCATGTACAACGACAGTCCTTTACAGAAACACATTTCAAGACTCCTGTACAACAACAGTCCTTCAGAAAAACTCATTTCAAGATTCTTGTACAACAACACTCCTTCAGAAAAACACATTTCAAGACTCTTGTACAACAACGCTCCTTCAGAAAAACACATTTAAAAACTCATGTGCAACAACACTCCTTCAGAGAAACACATTTAAAAACTCATGTGCAACGACAGTCCTTTACAGAAACGCATTTCAAAACTCATGTACAACGACAGTCCTTTACAGAAACGCATTTCAAATCTCATGTACAACGACAGTTGTTTACAGAAACACATTTCAAAACTCTTGCACTACAACACTGCTACAGAAAAACTCATTTCAAGATTCTTGTACAACAGCGGTCCTTCAGAAAAACACATTTCAAGACTCTTGTACAACAACACTCCTTCAGAGAAACACATTTAAAAACTCATGTGCAACGACAGTCCTTTACAGAAACGCATTTCAAAACTCATGTACAACGACAGTTGTTTACAGAAACACATTTCAAAACTCTTGCACTACAACACTGCTACAGAAAAACTCATTTCAAGATTCTTGTACAACAACGGTCCTCCAGAAAAACACATTTCAAGACTCTTGTACAACAACGGTCCTTCAGAAAAACACATTTCAAGACTCTTGTACAACAACACTCCTTCAGAAAACGCATTTAAAAACTCATGTGCAACGACAGTCCTTTACAGAAACGCATTTCAAAACTCATGTACAACGACAGTTGTTTACAGAAACACATTTCAAAACTCTTGCACTACAACACTGCTACAGAAAAACTCATTTCAAGATTCTTGTACAACAACGGTCCTTCAGAAAAACACATTTAAAAACTCATGTACAACGACAGTCCTTTACAGAAACACATTTCAAAACTCTTGCACTACAACACTGCTACAGAAAAACTCATTTCAAGATTCTTGTACAACAACGGTCCTCCAGAAAAACACATTTCAAGACTCTTGTACAACAACGGTCCTTCAGAAAAACACATTTCAAGACTCTTGTACAACAACACTCCTTCAGAAAACGCATTTAAAAACTCATGTACAACAACACTCCTTCAGAGAAACACATTTAAAAACGCATGTACAACGACAGTCCTTTACAGAAACACATTTCAAGACTCCTGTACAACAACAGTCCTTCAGAAAAACTCATTTCAAGATTCTTGTACAACAACACTCCTTCAGAAAAACACATTTAAAAACTCATGTGCAACAACACTCCTTCAGAGAAACACATTTAAAAACTCATGTGCAACGACAGTCCTTTACAGAAACGCATTTCAAAACTCATGTACAACGACAGTCCTTTACAGAAACGCATTTCAAAACCCATGTACAACGACAGTTGTTTACAGAAACACATTTCAAAACTCTTGCACTACAACACTGCTACAGAAAAACTCATTTCAAGATTCTTGTACAACAACGGTCCTTCAGAAAAACACATTTCAAGACTCTTGTACAACAACGGTCCTTCAGAAAAACACATTTCAAGACTCTTGTACAACAACACTCCTTCAGAAAACGCATTTAAAAACTCATGTACAACAACACTCCTTCAGAGAAACACATTTAAAAACTCATATACAACGACAGTCCTTTACAGAAACACATTTCAAAACTCTTGCACTACAGCACTGCTACAGAAAATCTCATTTCAAGATTCGTGTACAACAACGGTCCTTCAGAAAAACACATTTCAAGACTCTTGTACAACAACATTCCTTCACAGAAACACATTTCAAGACTCTTGTACAACAACAGTCCTTCAGAAAAACTCATTTCAAGATTCTTGTACAACAACGGTCCTTCAGAAAAACACATTTCAAGACTCTTGTACAACGACAGTTGTTTACAAAAACACAGTTCAAAACTCTTGCACTACAACACTGCTACAGAAAAAATCACTTCAAGATTCTTGTACAACAACGGTCCTTCAGAAAAACACATTTCAAGACTCTTGTACAACAACATTCCTTCACAGAAACACATTTCAAGACTCTTGTACAACAACGCTCCTTCAGAAAAACACATTTAAAAACTCATGTGCAACGACAGTCCTTTACAGAAACGCATTTCAAAACTCATGTACAACGACAGTTGTTTACAGAAACACATTTCAAAACTCTTGCACTACAACACTGCTACAGAAAAACTCATTTCAAGATTCTTGTACAACAACGGTCCTTCAGAAAAACACATTTCAAGACTCTTGTACAACAACGGTCCTTCAGAAAAACACATTTCAAGACTCTTGTACAACAACACTCCTTCAGAAAACGCATTTAAAAACTCATGTACAACAACACTCCTTCAGAGAAACACATTTAAAAACTCATATACAACGACAGTCCTTTACCAAAACACAGTTCAAAACTCTTGCACTACAACACTGCTACAGAAAAAATCACTTCAAGATTCTTGTACAACAACGGTCCTTCAGAAAAACACATTTCAAGACTCTTGTACAACAACATTCCTTCACAGAAACACATTTCAAGACTCTTGTACAACAACAGTCCTTCAGAAAAACTCATTTCAAGATTCTTGTACAACAACGGTCCTTCAGAAAAACACATTTCAAGACTCTTGTACAACAACGCTCCTTCAGAAAAACGCATTTAAAAACTCATGTGCAACGACAGTCCTTTACAGAAACGCATTTCAAAACTCATGTACAACGACAGTCCTTTACAGAAACGCATTTCAAAACTCATGTACAACGACAGTTGTTTACAGAAACACATTTCAAAACTCTTGCACTACAACACTGCTACAGAAAAACTCATTTCAAGATTCTTGTACAACAACGGTCCTTCAGAAAAACACATTTCAAGACTCTTGTACAACAACGGTCCTTCAGAAAAACACATTTCAAGACTCTTGTACAACAACACTCCTTCAGAAAACGCATTTAAAAACTCATGTACAACAACACTCCTTCAGAGAAACACATTTAAAAACTCATATACAACGACAGTCCTTTACAGAAACACATTTCAAAACTCTTGCACTACAACACTGCTACAGAAAATCTCATTTCAAGATTCGTGTACAACAACGGTCCTTCAGAAAAACACATTTCAAGACTCTTGTACAACAACGGTCCTTCAGAAAAACTCATTTCAAGACTCTTGTACAACAACAGTCCTTCAGAAAAACACATTTAAAAACTCATGCACAACAACAGTCCTTCACAGAAACACATTTCAAGACTCTTGTACAACGACAGTTGTTTACAAAAACACAGTTCAAAACTCTTGCACTACAACACTGCTACAGAAAAAATCACTTCAAGATTCTTGTACAACAACGGTCCTTCAGAAAAACACATTTCAAGACTCTTGTACAACAACATTCCTTCACAGAAACACATTTCAAGACTCTTGTACAACAACGCTCCTTCAGAAAAACACATTTAAAAACTCATGTGCAACGACAGTCCTTTACAGAAACGCATTTCAAAACTCATGTACAACGACAGTTGTTTACAAAAACACAGTTCAAAACTCTTGCACTACAACACTGCTACAGAAAATCTCATTTCAAGATTCTTGTATAAAAACAGTCCTTCAGAAAAACTCATTTCAAGACTCTTGTACAACAACAGTCCTTCAGAAAAACACATTTAAAAACTCATGCACAACAACAGTCCTTCACAGAAACACATTTCAAGACTCTTGTACAACAACAGTCCTTCAGAAAAACTCATTTCAAGATTCTTGTACAACAACGGTCCTTCAGAAAAACACATTTCAAGACTCTTGTACAACAACGCTCCTTCAGAAAAACACATTTAAAAACTCATGTGCAACGACAGTCCTTTACAGAAACGCATTTCAAAACTCATGTACAACGACAGTTGTTTACAAAAACACAGTTCAAAACTCTTGCACTACAACACTGCTACAGAAAATCTCATTTCAAGATTCTTGTATAAAAACAGTCCTTCAGAAAAACACATTTAAAAACTCATGCACAACAACGCTCCTTCAGAAAAACACATTTAAAAACTCATGTGCAACAACACTCCTTCACAGAAACACATTTCAAGACTCTTGTACAACAACAGTCCTTCAGAAAAACTCATTTCAAGATTCTTGTACAACAACGGTCCTTCAGAAAAACACATTTCAAGACTCTTGTACAACAACGCTCCTTCAGAAAAACACATTTAAAAACTCATGTGCAACGACAGTCCTTTACAGAAACGCATTTCAAAACTCATGTACAACGACAGTTGTTTACAAAAACACAGTTCAAAACTCTTGCACTACAACACTGCTACAGAAAAAATCACTTCAAGATTCTTGTACAACAACGGTCCTTCAGAAAAACACATTTCAAGACTCTTGTACAACAACATTCCTTCACAGAAACACATTTCAAGACTCTTGTGCAACAACACTCCTTCAGAAAAACACATTTAAAAACTCATGCACAACAACATTCCTTCACAGAAACACATTTCAAGACTCTTGTACAACAACAGTCCTTCAGAAAAACTCATTTCTTGTACAACAACGGTCCTCCAGAAAAACACATTTCAAGACTCTTGTACAACAACATTCCTTCAGAAAAACACATTTCAAGACTCTTGTACAACAACACTCCTTCAGAGAAACACATTTAAAAACTCATGTGCAACGACAGTCCTTTACAGAAACGCATTTCAAAACTCATGTACAACGACAGTTGTTTACAGAAACACATTTCAAAACTCTTGCACTACAACACTACTACAGAAAAACTCATTTCAAGATTCTTGTACAACAACGGTCCTTCAGAAAAACACATTTAAAAACTCATGCACAACACATTTAAAAACTCATGCACAACAACATTCCTTCACAGAAACACATTTCAAGACTCTTGTACAACAACATTCCTTCACAGAAACACATTTCAAGACTCTTGTACAACAACAGTCCTTCAGAAAAACTCATTTCAAGATTCTTGTACAACAACGGTCCTCCAGAAAAACACATTTCAAGACTCTTGTACAACAACGGTCCTTCAGAAAAACACATTTCAAGACTCTTGTACAACAACATTCCTTCACAGAAACACATTTCAAAACTCTTGCACTGCAACACTGCTACAGAAAAACTCATTTCAAGATTCTTGTACAACAACGGTCCTTCAGAAAAACACATTTAAAAACTCATGTACAACGACAGTCCTTTACAGAAACACATTTCAAAACTCTTGCACTACAACACTGCTACAGAAAAACTCATTTCAAGATTCTTGTACAACAACGGTCCTCCAGAAAAACACATTTCAAGACTCTTGTACAACAACACTCCTTCAGAAAAACACATTTCAAGACTCTTGTACAACAACGCTCCTTCAGAAAAACACATTTAAAAACTCATGTGCAACAACACTCCTTCAGAGAAACACATTTAAAAACTCATGTGCAACGACAGTCCTTTACAGAAACGCATTTCAAAACTCATGTACAACGACAGTTGTTTACAAAAACACAGTTCAAAACTCTTGCACTACAACACTGCTACAGAAAAAATCAGTTCAAGATTCTTGTACAACAACGGTCCTTCAGAAAAACACATTTCAAGACTCATGTACAACAACATTCCTTCACAGAAACACATTTCAAGACTCTTGTACAACAACAGTCCTTCAGAAAAACTCATTTCAAGATTCTTGTACAACAACGGTCCTTCAGAAAAACACATTTCAAGACTCTTGTACAACAACGCTCCTTCAGAAAAAGACATTTAAAAACTCATGTGCAACGACAGTCCTTTACAGAAACGCATTTCAAAACTCATTTACAACGACAGTTGTTTACAGAAACACATTTCAAAACTCTTGCACTACAACACTGCTACAGAAAAACTCATTTCAAGATTCTTGTACAACAACGGTCCTTCAGAAAAACACATTTCAAGACTCTTGTACAACAACGCTCCTTCAGAAAAACACATTTAAAAACTCATGTGCAACGACAGTCCTTTACAGAAACGCATTTCAAAACTCATGTACAACGACAGTTGTTTACAGAAACACATTTCAAAACTCTTGCACTACAACACTGCTACAGAAAAACTCATTTCAAGATTCTTGTACAACAACGGTCCTTCAGAAAAACACATTTCAAGACTCTTGTACAACAACGGTCCTTCAGAAAAACACATTTCAAGACTCTTGTACAACAACACTCCTTCAGAAAACGCATTTAAAAACTCATGTACAACAACACTCCTTCAGAGAAACACATTTAAAAACTCATGTACAACGACAGTCCTTTACAGAAACACATTTCAAAACTCTTGCACTACAACACTGCTACAGAAAATCTCATTTCAAGATTCTTGTATAAAAACAGTCCTTCAGAAAAACTCATTTCAAGACTCTTGTACAACAACAGTCCGTCAGAGAAACACATTTCAAAACTCATGTACAACGACAGTTGTTTACAGAAACACATTTCAAAACTCTTGCACTACAACACTGCTACAGAAAAACTCATTTCAAGATTCTTGTACAACAACGGTCCTTCAGAAAAACACATTTCAAGACTCTTGTACAACAACGGTCCTTCAGAAAAACACATTTCAAGACTCTTGTACAACAACACTCCTTCAGAAAACGCATTTAAAAACTCATGTACAACAACACTCCTTCACAGAAACACATTTCAAGACTCTTGTACAACGACAGTTGTTTACAAAAACACAGTTCAAAACTCTTGCACTACAACACTGCTACAGAAAAAATCACTTCAAGATTCTTGTACAACAACGGTCCTTCAGAAAAACACATTTCAAGACTCTTGTACAACAACATTCCTTCACAGAAACACATTTCAAGACTCTTGTACAACAACGCTCCTTCAGAAAAACACATTTAAAAACTCATGTGCAACGACAGTCCTTTACAGAAACGCATTTCAAAACTCATGTACAACGACAGTTGTTTACAAAAACACAGTTCAAAACTCTTGCACTACAACACTGCTACAGAAAATCTCATTTCAAGATTCTTGTGTAAAAACAGTCCTTCAGAAAAACTCATTTCAAGACTCTTGTACAACAACAGTCCGTCAGAGAAACACATTTCAAAACTCATGTACAACGACAGTTGTTTACAGAAACACATTTCAAAACTCTTGCACTACAACACTGCTACAGAAAAACTCATTTCAAGATTCTTGTACAACAACGGTCCTTCAGAAAAACACATTTCAAGACTCTTGTACAACAACGGTCCTTCAGAAAAACACATTTCAAGACTCTTGTACAACAACACTCCTTCAGAAAACGCATTTAAAAACTCATGTACAACAACACTCCTTCACAGAAACACATTTCAAGACTCTTGTACAACGACAGTTGTTTACAAAAACACAGTTCAAAACTCTTGCACTACAACACTGCTACAAAAAATCTCATTTCAAGATTCTTGTATAAAAACAGTCCTTCAGAAAAACTCATTTCAAGACTTTTGTACAACAACAGTCCTTCAGAAAAACACATTTAAAAACTCATGCACAACAACAGTCCTTCACAGAAACACATTTCAAGACTCTTGTACAACGACAGTTGTTTACAAAAACACAGTTCAAAACTCTTGCACTACAACACTGCTACAGAAAAAATCACTTCAAGATTCTTGTACAACAACGGTCCTTCAGAAAAACACATTTCAAGACTCTTGTACAACAACGCTCCTTCAGAAAAACACATTTAAAAACTCATGTGCAACGACAGTCCTTTACAGAAACGCATTTCAAAACTCATGTACAACGACAGTTGTTTACAAAAACACAGTTCAAAACTCTTGCACTACAACACTGCTACAGAAAAAATCACTTCAAAATTCTTGTACAACAACGGTCCTTCAGAAAAACACATTTCAAGACTCTTGTACAACAACATTCCTTCACAGAAACACATTTCAAGACTCTTGTACAACAACGCTCCTTCAGAAAAACACATTTAAAAACTCATGTGCAACGACAGTCCTTTACAGAAACACATTTCAAGACTCCTGTACAACAACAGTCCTTCAGAAAAACTCATTTCAAGATCCTTGTACAACAACGGTCCTTCAGAAAAACACATTTCAAGACTCTTGTACAACAACGCTCCTTCAGAAAAACACATTTAAAAACTCATGTACAACAACACTCCTTCAGAGAAACACATTTAAAAACTCATGTACAACGACAGTCCTTTACAGAAACACATTTCAAGATTCCTGTACAACAACAGTCCTTCAGAAAAACTCATTTCAAGATTCTTGTACAACAACGGTCCTTCAGAAAAACACATTTCAAGACTCTTGTACAACAACGCTCCTTCAGAAAAACACATTTAAAAACTCATGTACAACAACACTCCTTCAGAGAAACACATTTAAAAACTCATGTACAACGACAGTCCTTTACAGAAACACATTTCAAGACTCTTGTACAACAACGCTCCTTCAGAAAAACACATTTAAAAACTCATGTACAACAACACTCCTTCAGAAAAACACATTTAAAAACTCATGCACAACAACAGTCCTTTACAGAAACGCATTTAAAAACTCATGTACAACAACACTCCTTCAGAGAAACACATTTAAAACTCATGTACAACGACAGTCCTTTACAGAAACACATTTCAAAACTCTTGCACTACAACACTGCTACAGAAAATCTCATTTCAAGATTCTTGTATAAAAACAGTCCTTCAGAAAAACTCATTTCAAGACTCTTGTACAACAACAGTCCTTCAGAAAAACACATTTAAAAACTCATGCACAACAACAGTCCTTCACAGAAACACATTTCAAGACTCTTGTACAACGACAGTTGTTTACAAAAACACAGTTCAAAACTCTTGCACTACAACACTGCTACAGAAAAAATCACTTCAAGATTCTTGTACAACAACGGTCCTTCAGAAAAACACATTTCAAGACTCTTGTACAACAACATTCCTTCACAGAAACACATTTCAAGACTCTTGTACAACAACGCTCCTTCAGAAAAACACATTTAAAAACTCATGTGCAACGACAGTCCTTTACAGAAACGCATTTCAAAACTCATGTACAACGACAGTTGTTTACAAAAACACAGTTCAAAACTCTTGCACTACAACACTGCTACAGAAAATCTCATTTCAAGATTCTTGTATAAAAACAGTCCTTCAGAAAAACTCATTTCAAGACTCTTGTACAACAACAGTCCTTCAGAAAAACACATTTAAAAACTCATGCACAACAACAGTCCTTCACAGAAACACATTTCAAGACTCTTGTACAACGACAGTTGTTTACAAAAACACAGTTCAAAACTCTTGCACTACAACACTGCTATAGAAAAAATCACTTCAAGATTCTTGTACAACAACGGTCCTTCAGAAAAACACATTTCAAGACTCTTGTACAACAACGCTCCTTCAGAAAAACACATTTAAAAACTCATGTGCAACGACAGTCCTTTACAGAAACGCATTTCAAAACTCATGTACAACGACAGTTGTTTACAAAAACACAGTTCAAAACTCTTGCACTACAACACTGCTACAGAAAAAATCACTTCAAGATTCTTGTACAACAACGGTCCTTCAGAAAAACACATTTCAAGACTCTTGTACAACAACATTCCTTCACAGAAACACATTTCAAGACTCTTGTACAACAACGCTCCTTCAGAAAAACACATTTAAAAACTCATGTGCAACGACAGTCCTTTACAGAAACACATTTCAAGACTCCTGTACAACAACAGTCCTTCAGAAAAACTCATTTCAAGATTCTTGTACAACAACGGTCCTTCAGAAAAACACATTTCAAGACTCTTGTACAACAACGCTCCTTCAGAAAAACACATTTAAAAACTCATGTACAACAACACTCCTTCAGAGAAACACATTTAAAAACTCATGTACAACGACAGTCCTTTACAGAAACACATTTCAAGACTCCTGTACAACAACAGTCCTTCAGAAAAACTCATTTCAAGATTCTTGTACAACAACGGTCCTTCAGAAAAACACATTTCAAGACTCTTGTACAACAACGCTGCTTCAGAAAAACACATTTAAAAACTCATGTACAACAACACTCCTTCAGAGAAACACATTTAAAAACTCATGTACAACGACAGTCCTTTACAGAAACACATTTCAAGACTCCTGTACAACAACAGTCCTTCAGAAAAACTCATTTCAAGATTCTTGTACAACAACGGTCCTTCAGAAAAACACATTTCAAGACTCTTGTACAACAACGCTGCTTCAGAAAAACACATTTAAAAACTCATGTACAACAACACTCCTTCAGAAAAACACATTTAAAAACTCATGTACAACAACACTCCTTCAGAAAAACACATTTAAAAACTCATGCACAACAACAGTCCTTTACAGAAACGCATTTAAAAACTCATGTACAACAACACTCCTTCAGAGAAACACATTTAAAAACTCATGTACAACGACAGTCCTTTACAGAAACACATTTCAAAACTCTTGCACTACAACACTGCTACAGAAAATCTCATTTCAAGATTCTTGTATAAAAACAGTCCTTCAGAAAAACTCATTTCAAGACTCTTGTACAACAACAGTCCTTCAGAAAAACACATTTAAAAACTCATGCACAACAACAGTCCTTCACAGAAACACATTTCAAGACTCTTGTACAACGACAGTTGTTTACAGAAACACATTTCAAAACTCTTGCACTACAACACTGCTACAGAAAAACTCATTTCAAGATTCTTGTACAACAACGGTCCTTCAGAAAAACACATTTCAAGATTCTTGTACAACAACGGTCCTTCAGAAAAACACATTTCAAGACTCTTGTACAACAACGCTCCTTCAGAAAAACACATTTAAAAACTCATGCACAACAACAGTCCTTCACAGAAATACATTTCAAGACTCTTGTACAACGACAGTTGTTTACAAAAACACAGTTCAAAACTCTTGCACTACAACACTGCTACAGAAAAAATCACTTCAAGATTCTTGTACAACAACGGTCCTTCAGAAAAACACATTTCAAGACTCTTGTACAACAACGCTCCTTCAGAAAAACACATTTAAAAACTCATGTGCAACGACAGTCCTTTACAGAAACGCATTTCAAAACTCATGTACAACGACAGTTGTTTACAAAAACACAGTTCAAAACTCTTGCACTACAACACTGCTACAGAAAAAATCACTTCAAGATTCTTGTACAACAACGGTCCTTCAGAAAAACACATTTCAAGACTCTTGTACAACAACATTATTTCACAGAAACCCATTTCAAGACTCTTGTACAACAACGCTCCTTCAGAAAAACACATTTAAAAACTCATGTGCAACGACAGTCCTTTACAGAAACACATTTCAAGACTCCTGTACAACAACAGTCCTTCAGAAAAACTCATTTCAAGATTCTTGTACAACAACGGTCCTTCAGAAAAACACATTTCAAGACTCTTGTACAACAACGCTCCTTCAGAAAAACACATTTAAAAACTCATGTACAACAACACTCCTTCAGAGAAACACATTTAAAAACTCATGTACAACAACACTCCTTCAGAGAAACACATTTAAAAACTCATGTACAACGACAGTCCTTTACAGAAACACATTTCAAGACTCCTGTACAACAACAGTCCTTCAGAAAAACTCATTTCAAGATTTTTGTACAACAACGGTCCTTCAGAAAAACACATTTCAAGACTCTTGTACAACAACGCTCCTTCAGAAAAACACATTTAAAAACTCATGTACAACAACACTCCTTCAGAGAAACACATTTAAAAACTCATGTACAACGACAGTCCTTTACAGAAACACATTTAAAAACTCACGTACAACAACACTCCTTCAGAGAAACACATTTAAAAACTCATGTACAACGACAGTCCTTTACAGAAACACATTTCAAAACTCTTGCACTACAATACTGCTACAGAAAATCTCATTTCAAGATTCTTGTATAAAAACAGTCCTTCAGAAAAACTCATTTCAAGACTCTTGTACAACAACAGTCCTTCAGAAAAACACATTTAAAAACTCATGCACAACAACAGTCCTTCACAGAAACACATTTCAAGACTCTTGTACAACGACAGTTGTTTACAAAAACACAGTTCAAAACTCTTGCACTACAACACTGCGACAGAAAAAATCACTTCAAGATTCTTGTACAACAACGGTCCTTCAGAAAAACACATTTCAAGACTCTTGTACAACAACATTCCTTCACAGAAACACATTTCAAGACTCTTGTACAACAACGCTCCTTCAGAAAAACACATTTAAAAACTCATGTGCAACGACAGTCCTTTACAGAAACGCATTTCAAAACTCATGTACAACGACAGTTGTTTACAAAAACACAGTTCAAAACTCTTGCACTACAACACTGCTACAGAAAATCTCATTTCAAGATTCTTGTATAAAAACAGTCCTTCAGAAAAACTCATTTCAAGACTCTTGTACAACAACAGTCCTTCAGAAAAACACATTTAAAAACTCATGCACAACAACAGTCCTTCACAGAAACACATTTCAAGACTCTTGTACAACGACAGTTGTTTACAAAAACACAGCTCAAAACTCTTGCACTACAACACTGCTACAGAAAAAATCACTTCAAGATTCTTGTACAACAACGGTCCTTCAGAAAAACACATTTCAAGACTCTTGTACAACAACGCTCCTTCAGAAAAACACATTTAAAAACTCATGTGCAACGACAGTCCTTTTGTTTACAAAAACACAGTTCAAAACTCTTGCACTACAACACTGTTACAGAAAAAATCACTTCAAGATTCTTGTACAACAACGGTCCTTCAGAAAAACACATTTCAAGACTCTTGTACAACAACATTCCTTCACAGAAACACATTTCAAGACTCTTGTACAACAACGCTCCTTCAGAAAAACACATTTAAAAACTCATGTGCAACGACAGTCCTTTACAGAAACACATTTCAAGACTCCTGTACAACAACAGTCCTTCAGAAAAACTCATTTCAAGATTCTTGTACAACAACGGTCCTTCAGAAAAACACATTTCAAGACTCTTGTACAACAACACTCCTTCAGAAAAACACATTTAAAAACTCATGTACAACAACACTCCTTCAGAGAAACACATTTAAAAACTCATGTACAACGACAGTCCTTTACAGAAACACATTTCAAGACTCCTGTACAACAACAGTCCTTCAGAAAAACTCATTTCAAGATTCTTGTACAACAACGGTCCTTCAGAAAAACACATTTCAAGACTCTTGTACAACAACGCTCCTTCAGAAAAACACATTTAAAAACTCATGTACAACAACACTCCTTCAGAGAAACACATTTAAAAACTCATGTACAACGACAGTCCTTTACAGAAACACATTTCAAGACTCTTGTACAACAACGCTCCTTCAGAAAAACACATTTAAAAACTCATGTACAACAACACTCCTTCAGAAAAACAAATTTAAAAACTCATGCACAACAACAGTCCTTTACAGAAACGCATTTAAAAACTCATGTACAACAACACTCCTTCAGAGAAACACATTTAAAAACTCATGTACAACGACAGTCCTTTACAGAAACACATTTCAAAACTCTTGCACTACAACACTGCTACAGAAAATCTCATTTCAAGATTCTTGTATAAAAACAGTCCTTCAGAAAAACTCATTTCAAGACTCTTGTACAACAACAGTCCTTCAGAAAAACACATTTAAAAACTCATGCACAACAACAGTCCTTCACAGAAACACATTTCAAGACTCTTGTACAACGACAGTTGTTTACAAAAACACAGTTCAAAACTCTTGCACTACAACACTGCTACAGAAAAAATCACTTCAAGATTCTTGTACAACAACAGTCCTTCAGAAAAACTCATTTCAAGATTCTTGTACAACAACGGTCCTTCAGAAAAACACATTTCAAGACTCTTGTACAACAACGCTCCTTCAGAAAAACACATTTAAAAACTCATGTGCAACAACAGTCCTTTACAGAAACGCATTTCAAAACTCATGTACAACGACAGTTGTTTACAGAAACACATTTCAAAACTCTTGCACTACAACACTGCTACAGAAAAACTCATTTCAAGATTCTTGTACAACAACGGTCCTTCAGAAAAACACATTTCAAGACTCTTGTACAACAACGCTCCTTCAGAAAAACACATTTAAAAACTCATGTGCAACGACAGTCCTTTACAGAAACGCATTTCAAAACTCATGTACAACGACAGTTGTTTACAGAAACACATTTCAAAACTCTTGCACTACAACACTGCTACAGAAAAACTCATTTCAAGATTCTTGTACAACAACGGTCCTTCAGAAAAACACATTTCAAGACTCTTGTACAACAACGGTCCTTCAGAAAAACACATGTCAAGACTCTTGTACAACAACACTCCTTCAGAAAACGCATTTAAAAACTCATGTACAACAACACTCCTTCAGAGAAACACATTTAAAAACTCATGTACAACGACAGTCCTTTACAGAAACACATTTCAAAACTCTTGCACTACAACACTGCTACAGAAAATCTCATTTCAAGATTCTTGTATAAAAACAGTCCTTCAGAAAAACTCATTTCAAGACTCTTGTACAACAACAGTCCTTCAGAAAAACACATTTAAAAACTCATGCACAACAACAGTCCTTCACAGAAACACATTTCAAGACTCTTGTACAACGACAGTTGTTTACAAAAACACAGTTCAAAACTCTTGCACTACAACACTGCTACAGAAAAAATCACTTCAAGATTCTTGTACAACAACGGTCCTTCAGAAAAACACATTTCAAGACTCTTGTACAACAACATTCCTTCACAGAAACACATTTCAAGACTCTTGTACAACAACGCTCCTTCAGAAAAACACATTTAAAAACTCATGTGCAACGACAGTCCTTTACAGAAACGCATTTCAAAACTCATGTACAACGACAGTTGTTTACAAAAACACAGTTCAAAACTCTTGCACTACAACACTGCTACAGAAAATCTCATTTCAAGATTCTTGTATAAAAACAGTCCTTCAGAAAAACTCATTTCAAGACTCTTGTACAACAACAGTCCTTCAGAAAAACACATTTAAAAACTCATGCACAACAACAGTCCTTCACAGAAACACATTTCAAGACTCTTGTACAACGACAGTTGTTTACAAAAACACAGTTCAAAACTCTTGCACTACAACACTGCTACAGAAAAAATCACTTCAAGATTCTTGTACAACAACGGTCCTTCAGAAAAACACATTTCAAGACTCTTGTACAACAACATTCCTTAACAGAAACACATTTCAAGACTCTTGTACAACAACGCTCCTTCAGAAAAACACATTTAAAAACTCATGTGCAACGACAGTCCTTTACAGAAACACATTTCAAGACTCCTGTACAACAACAGTCCTTCAGAAAAACTCATTTCAAGATTCTTGTACAACAACGGTCCTTCAGAAAAACACATTTCAAGACTCTTGTACAACAACGCTCCTTCAGAAAAACACATTTAAAAACTGATGTACAACAACACTCCTTCAGAGAAACACATTTAAAAACTCATGTACAACGACAGTCCTTTACAGAAACACATTTCAAGACTCCTGTACAACAACAGTCCTTCAGAAAAACTCATTTCAAGATTCTTGTACAACAACGGTCCTTCAGAAAAACACATTTCAAGACTCTTGTACAACAACGCTCCTTCAGAAAAACACATTTAAAAACTCATGTGCAACGACAGTCCTTTACAGAAACGCATTTCAAAACCCATTTACAACGACAGTTGTTTACAGAAACACATTTCAAAACTCCTGTACAACAACAGTCCTTCAGAAAAACTCATTTCAAGATTCTTGTACAACAACGGTCCTTCAGAAAAACACATTTCAAGACTCTTGTACAACAACACTCCTTCAGAAAACGCATTTAAAAACTCATGTACAACGACAGTCCTTTACAGAAACACATTTCAAAACTCTTGCACTACAACACTGCTACAGAAAATCTCATTTCAAGATTCTTGTATAAAAACAGTCCTTCAGAAAAACTCATTTCAAGACTCTTGTACAACAACAGTCCTTCAGAAAAACACATTTAAAAACTCATGCACAACAACAGTCCTTCACAGAAACACATTTCAAGACTCTTGTACAACAACAGTCCTTCAGAAAAACTCATTTCAAGATTCTTGTACAACAACGGTCCTTCAGAAAAACACATTTCAAGACTCTTGTACAACAACGCTCCTTCAGAAAAACACATTTAAAAACTCATGTGCAACGACAGTCCTTTACAGAAACGCATTTCAAAACTCATGTACAACGACAGTCCTTTACAGAAACACATTTCAAAACTCTTGCACTACAACACTACTACAGAAAAACTCATTTCAAGATCCTTGTACAACAACACTCCTTCATAAAAACGCATTTAAAAACTCATGTACAACAACAGTCCTTCACAGAAACACATTTCAAGACTCTTGTACAACAACAGTCCTTCAGGAAAACTTACTTCAAGATTCTTGTACAACAGCGGTCCTTCAGAAAAACACATTTCAAGACTCTTGTACAACAACGCTCCTTCAGAAAAACACATTTAAAAACTCATGTGCAACGACAGTCCTTTACAGAAACGCATTTCAAAACTCATGTACAACGACAGTCCTTTACAGAAACACATTTCAAAACTCTTGCACTACAACACTGCTACAGAAAAACTCATTTCAAGATTCTTGTACAACAACGGTTCTTCAGAAAAACACATTTCAAGACTCTTGTACAACAACGCTCCTTCAGAAAAACACATTTAAAAACTCATGTGCAACGACAGTCCTTTACAGAAACGCATTTCAAAACTCATGTACAACGACAGTCCTTTACAGAAACACATTTCAAAACTCTTGCACTACAACACTGCTACAGAAAAACTCATTTCAAGATTCTTGTACAACAACAGTCCATCAGAAAAACTCATTTCAAGATTCTTGTACAACAACGGTCCTTCAGAAAAACACATTTCAAGACTCTTGTACAACAACGCTCCTTCAGAAAAACACATTTAAAAACTCATGTGCAACGACAGTCCTTTACAGAAACGCATTTCAAAACTCATGTACAACGACAGTTGTTTACAGAAACACATTTCAAAACTCTTGCACTACAACACTGCTACAAAAAAACTCATTTCAAGATTCTTGTACAACAACGGTTCTTCAGAAAAACACATTTCAAGACTCTTGTACAACAACGCTCCTTCAGAAAAACACATTTAAAAACTCATGTGCAACGACAGTCCTTTACAGAAACGCATTTCAAAACTCATGTACAACGACAGTTGTTTACAGAAACACATTTCAAAACTCTTGCACTACAACACTGCTACAGCAAAACTCATTTCAAGATTCTTGTACAACAACGGTCCTTCAGAAAAACACATTTCAAGACTCTTGTACAACAACGGTCCTTCAGAAAAACACATTTCAAGACTCTTGCACAACAACACTCCTTCAGAAAACGCATTTAAAAACTCATGTTCAACAACACTCCTTCAGAGAAACACATTTAAAAACTCATGTACAACGACAGTCCTTTACAGAAACACATTTCAAAACTCTTGCACTACAACACTGCTACAGAAAAACTCATTTCAAGATTCTTGTATAAAAACAGTCCTTCAGAAAAACTAATTTCAAGACTCTTGTACAACAACAGTCCTTCAGAAAAACACATTTAAAAACTCATGCACAACAACAGTCCTTCACAGAAACACATTTCAAGACTCTTGTACAACAACAGTCCTTCAGAAAAACTTATTTCAAGATTCTTGTACAACAACGGTCCTTCAGAAAAACACATTTCAAGACTCTTGTACAACAACGCTCCTTCAGAAAAACACATTTAAAAACTCATGTGCAACGACAGTCCTTTACAGAAACGCATTTCAAAACTCATGTACAACGACAGTCCTTTACAGAAACACATTTCAAAACTCTTGCACTACAACACTGCTACAGAAAAACTCATTTCAAGATTCTTGTACAACAACAGTCCTTCAGAAAAACCCATTCCAAGATTCTTGTACAACAACAGTCCTTCAGAAAAACACATTTCAAGACTCTTGTGCAACAACACTCCTTCAGAGAAACACATTTAAAAACTCATGTGCAACGACAGTCCTTTACAGAAACGCATTTCAAAACTCATGTACAACGACAGTTGTTTACAGAAACACATTTCAAAACTCTTGCACTACAACACTGCTACAGAAAAACTCACGGAACTCATGTGCAACGACAGTCCTTTACAGAAACGCATTTCAAAACTCATGTACAACGACAGTTGTTTACAGAAACACATTTCAAGACTCTTGCACTACAACACTGCTACAGAAAAACTCATTTCAAGATTCTTGTACAACAACGGTCCTTCAGAAAAACATATTTCAAGACTCTTGTACAACAACAATCCTTCAGAAAACGCATTTAAAAACTCATGTACAATAACACTCCTTCAGAGAAACACATTTAAAAACTCATGTGAAACGACAGTCCTTTACAGAAAAACATATCAAAACTCTTGCACTACAACACTGCTACAGAAAAACTCATTTCAAGTTTCTTGTACAACAACGGTCCTTCAGAAAAATACATTTAAAAACTCATGTGCAACGACAGTCCTTTACAGAAACGCATTTCAAAACTCATGTACAACGACAGTTGTTTACAGAAACACATTTCAAAACTCTTGCACTACAACACTGCTACAGAAAAACTCATTTCAAGATTCTTGTACAACAACGGTTATTCAGAAAAACACATTTCAAGACTCTTGTACAACAACGCTAATTCAGAAAAACACATTTAAAAACTCATGTGCAACGACAGTCCTTTACAGAAACGCATTTCAAAACTCATGTACAACGACAGTTGTTTACAGAAACACATTTCAAAACTCTTGCACTACAACACTGCTACAGAAAAACTCATTTCAAGATTCTTGTACAACAACGGTCCTTCAGAAAAACACATTTCAAGACTCTTGTACAACAACACTCCTTCAGAAAACGCATTTAAAAACTCATGTGCAACGACAGTCCTTTACAGAAACGCATTTCAAAACTCATGTGCAACGACAGTCCTTTACAGAAACGCATTTCAAAACTCATGTACAACGACAGTTGTTTACAGAAACACATTTCAAAACTCTTGCACTACAACACTGCTACAGAAAAACTCATTTCAAGATTCTTGTACAACAACGGTCCTTCAGAAAAATACATTTAAAAACTCATGTGCAACGACAGTCCTTTACAGAAACGCATTTCAAAACTCATGTACAACGACAGTTGTTTACAGAAACACATTTCAAAACTCTTGCACTACAACACTGCTACAGAAAAACTCATTTCAAGATTCTTGTACAACAACGGTTATTCAGAAAAACACATTTCAAGACTCTTGTACAACAACGCTAATTCAGAAAAACACATTTAAAAACTCATGTGCAACGACAGTCCTTTACAGAAACGCATTTCAAAACTCATGTACAACGACAGTTGTTTACAGAAACACATTTCAAAACTCTTGCACTACAACACTGCTACAGAAAAACTCATTTCAAGATTCTTGTACAACAACGGTTATTCAGAAAAACACATTTCAAGACTCTTGTACAACAACGCTAATTCAGAAAAACACATTTAAAAACTCATGTGCAACGACAGTCCTTTACAGAAACGCATTTCAAAACTCATGTACAACGACAGTCCTTTACAGAAACACATTTCAAAACTCTTGCACTACAACACTGCTACAGAAAAACTCATTTCAAGATTCTTGTACAACAACAGTCCTTCAGAAAAACCCATTCCAAGATTCTTGTACAACAACAGTCCTTCAGAAAAACACATTTCAAGACTCTTGTGCAACAACACTCCTTCAGAGAAACACATTTAAAAACTCATGTGCAACGACAGTCCTTTACAGAAACGCATTTCAAAACTCATGTACAACGACAGTTGTTTACAGAAACACATTTCAAAACTCTTGCACTACAACACTGCTACAGAAAAACTCACGGAACTCATGTGCAACGACAGTCCTTTACAGAAACGCATTTCAAAACTCATGTACAACGACAGTTGTTTACAGAAACACATTTCAAGACTCTTGCACTACAACACTGCTACAGAAAAACTCATTTCAAGATTCTTGTACAACAACGGTCCTTCAGAAAAACATATTTCAAGACTCTTGTACAACAACAATCCTTCAGAAAACGCATTTAAAAACTCATGTACAATAACACTCCTTCAGAGAAACACATTTAAAAACTCATGTGAAACGACAGTCCTTTACAGAAAAACATATCAAAACTCTTGCACTACAACACTGCTACAGAAAAACTCATTTCAAGATTCTTGTACAACAACGGTCCTTCAGAAAAACACATTTCAAGACTCTTGTACAACAACGGTCCTTCAGAAAAACACATTTCAAGACTCTTGTACAACAACACTCCTTCAGAAAAACGCATTTAAAAACTCATGTACAACAACACTCCTTCAGAGAAACACATTTAAAAACTCATGTGCAACGACAGTCCTTTACAGAAACGCATTTCAAAACTCATGTACAACGACATTTTTTTACAAAAACACAGTTCAAAACTCTTGCACTACAACACTGCTACAGAAAAACTCATTTCAAGATTCTTGTACAACAACGGTCCTTCAGAAAAACACATTTCAAGACTCTTGTACAACAACACTCCTTCAGAAAACGCATTTAAAAACTCATGTACAACAACACTCCTTCAGAGAATCACATTTAAAAACTCATGTACAACGACAGTCCTTTACAGAAACACATATCAAAACTCTTGCACTACAACACTGCTACAGAAAAACTCATTTCAAGATTCTTGTACAACAACGGTCCTTCAGAAAAAAACATTTGAAGACTCTTGTACAACAACGGTCCTTCAGAAAAACACATTTCAAGATTCTTGTACAACAACGGTCCTTCAGAAAAACATATTTCAAGACTCTTGTACAACAACACTCCTTCAGAAAACGCATTTAAAAACTCATGTACAACAACACTATTTCAGAGAAACACATTTAAAAACTCATGTGAAACGACAGTCCTTTACAGAAACACATATCAAAACTCTTGCACTACAACACTGCTACAGAAAAACTCATTTCAAGATTCTTGTACAACAACGGTCCTCCAGAAAAACACATTTCAAGACTCTTGTACAACAACGGTCCTTCAGAAAAACACATTTCAAGACTCTTGTACAACAACACTCCTTCAGAAAACGCATTTAAAAACTCATGTACAACAACACTCCTTCAGAGAAACACATTTAAAAACTCGTGTGAAACGACAGTCCTTTACAGAAACACATATCAAAACTCTTGCACTACAACACTGCTACAGAAAAACTCATTTCAAGATTCTTGTACAACAACGGTCCTTCAGAAAAACACATTTCAAGACTCTTGTACAACAACCCTCCTTCAGAAAAACACATTTAAAAACTCATGTGCAACAACACTCCTTCAGAGAAACACATTTAAAAACTCATGTGCAACGACAGTCCTTTACAGAAACGCATTTCAAAACTCATGTACAACGACAGTTGTTTACAGAAACACATTTCAAAACTCTTGCACTACAACACTGCTACAGAAAAACTCATTTCAAGATTCTTGTACAACAACGGTCCTTCAGAAAAACACATTTCAAGACTCTTGTACAACAACGCTCCTTCAGAAAAACACATTTAAAAACTCATGTGCAACGACAGTCCTTTACAGAAACGCATTTCAAAACTCATGTACAACGACAGTTGTTTACAGAAACACATTTCAAAACTCTTGCACTACAACACTGCTACAGAAAAACTCATTTCAAGATTCTTGTACAACAACGGTCCTTCAGAAAAACACATTTCAAGACTCTTGTACAACAACACTCCTTCAGAAAACGCATTTAAAAACTCATGTACAACAACACTCCTTCAGAGAAACACATTTAAAAACTCATGTACAACGACAGTCCTTTACAGAAACACATTTCAAGACTCCTGTACAACAACAGTCCTTCAGAAAAACTCATTTCAAGATTCTTGTACAACAACGGTCCTTCAGAAAAACACATTTAAAAACTCATGTGCAACAACACTCCTTCAGAGAAACACATTTAAAAACTCATGTGCAACGACAGTCCTTTACAGAAACGCATTTCAAAACTCATGTACAACGACAGTTGTTTACAGAAACACATTTCAAAACTCTTGCACTACAACACTGCTACAGAAAAACTCATTTCAAGATTCTTGTACAACAACGGTCCTTCAGAAAAATACATTTAAAAACTCATGTGCAACGACAGTCCTTTACAGAAACGCATTTCAAAACTCATGTACAACGACAGTTGTTTACAGAAACACATTTCAAAACTCTTGCACTACAACACTGCTACAGAAAAACTCATTTCAAGATTCTTGTACAACAACGGTTATTCAGAAAAACACATTTCAAGACTCTTGTACAACAACGCTAATTCAGAAAAACACATTTAAAAACTCATTACAGAAACGCATTTCAAAACTCATGTACAACGACAGTTGTTTACAGAAACACATTTCAAAACTCTTGCACTACAACACTGCTACAGAAAAACTCATTTCAAGATTCTTGTACAACAACGGTCCTTCAGAAAAACACATTTCAAGACTCTTGTACAACAACACTCCTTCAGAAAACGCATTTAAAAACTCATGTACAACAACACTCCTTCAGAGAAACACATTTAAAAACTCATGTACAACGACAGTCCTTTACAGAAACACATTTCAAGACTCCTGTACAACAACAGTCCTTCAGAAAAACTCATTTCAAGATTCTTGTACAACAACGGTCCTTCAGAAAAACACATTTAAAAACTCATGTGCAACAACACTCCTTCAGAGAAACACATTTAAAAACTCATGTGCAACGACAGTCCTTTACAGAAACGCATTTCAAAACTCATGTACAACGACAGTTGTTTACAGAAACACATTTCAAAACTCTTGCACTACAACACTGCTACAGAAAAACTCATTTCAAGATTCTTGTACAACAACGGTCCTTCAGAAAAACACATTTAAAAACTCATGTGCAACGACAGTCCTTTACAGAAACGCATTTCAAAACTCATGTACAACGACAGTTGTTTACAGAAACACATTTCAAAACTCTTGCACTACAACACTGCTACAGAAAAACTCATTTCAAGATTCTTGTACAACAACGGTCCTTCAGAAAAACACATTTCAAGACTCTTGTACAACAACACTCCTTCAGAAAACGCATTTAAAAACTCATGTACAACAACACTCCTTCAGAGAAACACATTTAAAAACTCATGTACAACGACAGTCCTTTACAGAAACACATTTCAAGACTCCTGTACAACAACAGTCCTTCAGAAAAACTCATTTCAAGATTCTTGTACAACAACGGTCCTTCAGAAAAACACATTTAAAAACTCATGTGCAACAACACTCCTTCAGAGAAACACATTTAAAAACTCATGTGCAACGACAGTCCTTTACAGAAACGCATTTCAAAACTCATGTACAACGACAGTTGTTTACAGAAACACATTTCAAAACTCTTGCACTACAACACTGCTACAGAAAAACTCATTTCAAGATTCTTGTACAACAACGGTCCTTCAGAAAAACACATTTAAAAACTCATGCACAACAACATTCCTTCAGAGAAACACATTTCAAGACTCTTGTACAACAACAGTCCTTCAGAAAAACTCATTTCAAGATTCTTGTACAACAACGGTCCTCCAGAAAAACACATTTCAAGACTCTTGTACAACAACGGTCCTTCAGAAAAACACATTTCAAGACTCTTGTACAACAACACTCCTTCAGAAAAACGCATTTAAAAACTCATGTACAACAACACTCCTTCAGAGAAACACATTTAAAAACTCATGTGCAACGACAGTCCTTTACAGAAACGCATTTCAAAACTCATGTACAACGACAGTTGTTTACAGAAACACATTTCAAAACTCTTGCACTACAACACTGCTACAGAAAAACTCATTTCAAGATTCTTGTACAACAACGGTCCTTCAGAAAAACACATTTAAAAACTCATGTACAACGACAGTCCTTTACAGAAACACATTTCAAAACTCTTGCACTACAACACTGCTACAGAAAAACTCATTTCAAGATTCTTGTACAACAACGGTCCTCCAGAAAAACACATTTCAAGACTCTTGTACAACAACGGTCCTTCAGAAAAACACATTTCAAGACTCTTGTACAACAACACTCCTTCAGAAAACGCATTTAAAAACGCATGTACAACGACAGTCCTTTACAGAAACACATTTCAAGACTCCTGTACAACAACAGTCCTTCAGAAAAACTCATTTCAAGATTCTTGTACAACAACGGTCCTTCAGAAAAACACATTTAAAAACTCATGTGCAACAACACTCCTTCAGAGAAACACATTTAAAAACTCATGTGCAACGACAGTCCTTTACAGAAACGCATTTCAAAACTCATGTACAACGACAGTTGTTTACAGAAACACATTTCAAAACTCTTGCACTACAACACTGCTACAGAAAAACTCATTTCAAGATTCTTGTACAACAACGGTCCTTCAGAAAAACACATTTAAAAACTCATGCACAACAACATTCCTTCAGAGAAACACATTTCAAGACTCTTGTACAACAACAGTCCTTCAGAAAAACTCATTTCAAGATTCTTGTACAACAACGGTCCTCCAGAAAAACACATTTCAAGACTCTTGTACAACAACGGTCCTTCAGAAAAACACATTTCAAGACTCTTGTACAACAACACTCCTTCAGAAAAACGCATTTAAAAACTCATGTACAACAACACTCCCTCAGAGAAACACATTTAAAAACTCATGTGCAACGACAGTCCTTTACAGAAACGCATTTCAAAACTCATGTACAACGACAGTTGTTTACAGAAACACATTTCAAAACTCTTGCACTACAACACTGCTACAGAAAAACTCATTTCAAGATTCTTGTACAACAACGGTCCTTCAGAAAAACACATTTAAAAACTCATGCACAACAACATTCCTTCAGAGAAACACATTTCAAGACTCTTGTACAACAACAGTCCTTCAGAAAAACTCATTTCAAGATTCTTGTACAACAACGGTCCTCCAGAAAAACACATTTCAAGACTCTTGTACAACAACGGTCCTTCAGAAAAACACATTTCAAGACTCTTGTACAACAACACTCCTTCAGAAAAACGCATTTAAAAACTCATGTACAACAACACTCCTTCAGAGAAACACATTTAAAAACTCATGTGCAACGACAGTCCTTTACAGAAACGCATTTCAAAACTCATGTACAACGACAGTTGTTTACAGAAACACATTTCAAAACTCTTGCACTACAACACTGCTACAGAAAAACTCATTTCAAGATTCTTGTACAACAACGGTCCTTCAGAAAAACACATTTAAAAACTCATGTACAACGACAGTCCTTTACAGAAACACATTTCAAAACTCTTGCACTACAACACTGCTACAGAAAAACTCATTTCAAGATTCTTGTACAACAACGGTCCTCCAGAAAAACACATTTCAAGACTCTTGTACAACAACACTCCTTCAGAGAAACACATTTAAAAACGCATGTACAACGACAGTCCTTTACAGAAACACATTTCAAGACTCCTGTACAACAACAGTCCTTCAGAAAAACTCATTTCAAGATTCTTGTACAACAACACTCCTTCAGAAAAACACATTTCAAGACTCTTGTACAACAACGCTCCTTCAGAAAAACACATTTAAAAACTCATGTGCAACAACACTCCTTCAGAGAAACACATTTAAAAACTCATGTGCAACGACAGTCCTTTACAGAAACGCATTTCAAAACTCATGTACAACGACAGTTGTTTACAAAAACACAGTTCAAAACTCTTGCACTACAACACTGCTACAGAAAAAATCACTTCAAGATTCTTGTACAACAACGGTCCTTCAGAAAAACACATTTCAAGACTCTTGTACAACAACATTCCTTCACAGAAACACATTTCAAGACTCTTGTACAACAACAGTCCTTCAGAAAAACTCATTTCAAGATTCTTGTACAACAACGGTCCTTCAGAAAAACACATTTCAAGACTCTTGTACAACAACGCTCCTTCAGAAAAACACATTTAAAAACTCATGTGCAACGACAGTCCTTTACAGAAACGCATTTCAAAACTCATGTACAACGACAGTTGTTTACAGAAACACATTTCAAAACTCTTGCACTACAACACTGCTACAGAAAAACTCATTTCAAGATTCTTGTACAACAACGGTCCTTCAGAAAAACACATTTCAAGACTCTTGTACAACAACGCTCCTTCAGAAAAACACATTTAAAAACTCATGTGCAACGACAGTCCTTTACAGAAACGCATTTCAAAACTCATGTACAACGACAGTTGTTTACAGAAACACATTTCAAAACTCTTGCACTACAACACTGCTACAGAAAAACTCATTTCAAGATTCTTGTACAACAACGGTCCTTCAGAAAAACACATTTCAAGACTCTTGCACAACAACGGTCCTTCAGAAAAACACATTTCAAGACTCTTGTACAACAACACTCCTTCAGAAAACGCATTTAAAAACTCATGTACAACAACACTCCTTCAGAGAAACACATTTAAAAACTCATGTACAACGACAGTCCTTTACAGAAACACATTTCAAAACTCTTGCACTACAACACTGCTACAGAAAATCTCATTTCAAGATTCTTGTATAAAAACAGTCCTTCAGAAAAACTCATTTCAAGACTCTTGTACAACAACAGTCCTTCAGAAAAACACATTTAAAAACTCATGCACAACAACAGTCCTTCACAGAAACACATTTCAAGACTCTTGTACAACGACAGTTGTTTACAAAAACACAGTTCAAAACTCTTGCACTACAACACTGCTACAGAAAAAATCACTTCAGGATTCTTGTACAACAACGGTCCTTCAGAAAAACACATTTCAAGACTCTTGTACAACAACGCTCCTTCAGAAAAACACATTTAAAAACTCATGTGCAACGACAGTCCTTTACAGAAACGCATTTCAAAACTCATGTACAACGACAGTTGTTTACAAAAACACAGTTCAAAACTCTTGCACTACAACACTGCTACAGAAAATCTCATTTCAAGATTCTTGTATAAAAACAGTCCTTCAGAAAAACTCATTTCAAGACTCTTGTACAACAACAGTCCTTCAGAAAAACACATTTAAAAACTCATGCACAACAACAGTCCTTCACAGAAACACATTTCAAGACTCTTGTACAACGACAGTTGTTTACAAAAACACAGTTCAAAACTCTTGCACTACAACACTGCTACAGAAAATATCACTTCAAGATTCTTGTACAACAACGGTCCTTCAGAAAAACACATTTCAAGACTCTTGTACAACAACGCTCCTTCAGAAAAACACATTTAAAAACTCATGTGCAACGACAGTCCTTTACAGAAACGCATTTCAAAACTCATGTACAACGACAGTTGTTTACAAAAACACAGTTCAAAACTCTTGCACTACAACACTGCTACAGAAAAAATCACTTCAAGATTCTTGTACAACAACGGTCCTTCAGAAAAACACATTTCAAGACTCTTGTACAACAACATTCCTTCACAGAAACACATTTCAAGACTCTTGTACAACAACGCTATTTCAGAAAAACACATTTAAAAACTCATGTGCAACGACAGTCCTTTACAGAAACACATTTCAAGACTCCTGTACAACAACAGTCCTTCAGAAAAACTCATTTCAAGATTCTTGTACAACAACGGTCCTTCAGAAAAACACATTTCAAGACTCTTGTACAACAACGCTCCTTCAGAAAAACACATTTAAAAACTCATGTACAACAACACTCCTTCAGAGAAACACATTTAAAAACTCATGTACAACGACAGTCCTTTACAGAAACACATTTCAAGACTCCTGTACAACAACAGTCCTTCAGAAAAACTCATTTCAAGATTCTTGTACAACAACGGTCCTTCAGAAAAACACATTTCAAGACTCTTGTACAACAACGCTCCTTCAGAAAAACACATTTAAAAACTCATGTACAACAACACTCCTTCAGAGAAACACATTTAAAAACTCATGTACAACGACAGTCCTTTACAGAAACACATTTCAAGACTCTTGTACAACAACGCTCCTTCAGAAAAACACATTTAAAAACTCATGTACAACAACACTCCTTCAGAAAAACACATTTAAAACTCATGCACAACAACAGTCCTTTACAGAAACGCATTTAAAAACTCATGTACAACAACACTCCTTCAGAGAAACACATTTAAAAACTCATGTACAACGACAGTCCTTTACAGAAACACATTTCAAAACTCTTGCACTACAACACTGCTACAGAAAATCTCATTTCAAGATTCTTGTATAAAAACAGTCCTTCAGAAAAACTCATTTCAAGACTCTTGTACAACAACAGTCCTTCAGAAAAACACATTTAAAAACTCATGCACAACAACAGTCCTTCACAGAAACACATTTCAAGACTCTTGTACAACGACAGTTGTTTACAAAAACACAGTTCAAAACTCTTGCACTACAACACTGCTACAGAAAAAATCACTTCAAGATTCTTGTACAACAACGGTCCTTCAGAAAAACACATTTCAAGACTCTTGTACAACCACGCTCCTTCAGAAAAACACATTTAAAAACTCATGTGCAACGACAGTCCTTTACAGAAACGCATTTCAAAACTCATGTACAACGACAGTTGTTTACAAAAACACAGTTCAAAACTCTTGCACTACAACACTGCTACAGAAAAAATCACTTCAAGATTCTTGTACAACAACGGTCCTTCAGAAAAACACATTTCAAGACTCTTGTACAACAACATTCCTTCACAGAAACACATTTCAAGACTCTTGTACAACAACGCTCCTTCAGAAAAACACATTTAAAAACTCATGTGCAACGACAGTCCTTTACAGAAACACATTTCAAGACTCCTGTACAACAACAGTCCTTCAGAAAAACTCATTTCAAGATTCTTGTACAACAACGGTCCTTCAGAAAAACACATTTCAAGACTCTTGTACAACAACGCTCCTTCAGAAAAACACATTTAAAAACTCATGTACAACAACACTCCTTCAGAGAAACACATTTAAAAACTCATGTACAACGACAGTCCTTTACAGAAACACATTTCAAGACTCCTGTACAACAACAGTCCTTCAGAAAAACTCATTTCAAGATTCTTGTACAACAACGGTCCTTCAGAAAAACACATTTCAAGACTCTTGTACAACAACACTCCTTCAGAAAATGCATTTAAAAACTCATGTACAACAACACTCCTTCAGAGAAACATATTTAAAAACTCATGTACAACGACAGTCCTTTACAGAAACACATTTCAAGACTCCTGTACAACAACAGTCCTTCAGAAAAACTCATTTCAAGATTCTTGTACAACAACGGTCCTTCAGAAAAACACATTTCAAGACTCTTGTACAACAACACTCCTTCAGAAAATGCATTTAAAAACTCATGTACAACAACACTCCTTCAGAGAAACATATTTAAAAACTCATGTACAACGACAGTCCTTTACAGAAACACATTTCAAGACTCCTGTACAACAACAGTCCTTCAGAAAAACTCATTTCAAGATTCTTGTACAACAACGGTCCTTCAGAAAAACACATTTCAAGATTCTTGTACAACAACGGTCCTTCAGAAAAACACATTTCAAGACTCTTGTACAACAACGCTCCTTCAGAAAAACACATTTCAAAACTCTTGCACTACAACACTGCTACAGAAAAACTCATTTCAAGATTCTTGTACAACAACAGTCCTTCAGAAAAACTCATTTCAAGATTCTTGTACAACAACGGTCCTTCAGAAAAACACATTTCAAGACTCTTGTACAACAACGCTCCTTCAGAAAAACACATTTAAAAACTCATGTGCAACGACAGTCCTTTACAGAAACGCATTTCAAAACTCATGCACAACGACAGTTGTTTACAGAAACACATTTCAAAACTCTTGCACTACAACACTGCTACAGAAAAACTCATTTCAAGATTCTTGTACAACAACGGTTCTTCAGAAAAACACATTTCAAGACTCTTGTACAACAACGCTCCTTCAGAAAAACACATTTAAAAACTCATGTGCAACGACAGTCCTTTACAGAAACGCATTTCAAAACTCATGTACAACGACAGTTGTTTACAGAAACACATTTCAAAACTCTTGCACTACAACACTGCTACAGCAAAACTCATTTCAAGATTCTTGTACAACAACGGTCCTTCAGAAAAACACATTTCAAGACTCTTGTACAACAACGGTCCTTCAGAAAAACACATTTCAAGACTCTTGCACAACAACACTCCTTCAGAAAACGCATTTAAAAACTCATGTTCAACAACACTCCTTCAGAGAAACACATTTAAAAACTCATGTACAACGACAGTCCTTTACAGAAACACATTTCAAAACTCTTGCACTACAACACTGCTACAGAAAATCTCATTTCAAGATTCTTGTATAAAAACAGTCCTTCAGAAAAACTCATTTCAAGACTCTTGTACAACAACAGTCCTTCAGAAAAACACATTTAAAAACTCATGCACAACAACAGTCCTTCACAGAAACACATTTCAAGACTCTTGTACAACGACAGTTGTTTACAAAAACACAGTTCAAAACTCTTGCACTACAACACTGCTACAGAAAAAATCACTTCAAGATTCTTGTACAACAACGGTCCTTCAGAAAAACACATTTCAAGACTCTTGTACAACCACGCTCCTTCAGAAAAACACATTTAAAAACTCATGTGCAACGACAGTCCTTTACAGAAACGCATTTCAAAACTCATGTACAACGACAGTTGTTTACAAAAACACAGTTCAAAACTCTTGCACTACAACACTGCTACAGAAAAAATCACTTCAAGATTCTTGTACAACAACGGTCCTTCAGAAAAACACATTTCAAGACTCTTGTACAACCACGCTCCTTCAGAAAAACACATTTAAAAACTCATGTGCAACGACAGTCCTTTACAGAAACACATTTCAAGACTCCTGTACAACAACAGTCCTTCAGAAAAACTCATTTCAAGATTCTTGTACAACAACGGTCCTTCAGAAAAACACATTTCAAGACTCTTGTACAACAACACTCCTTCAGAAAATGCATTTAAAAACTCATGTACAACAACACTCCTTCAGAGAAACATATTTAAAAACTCATGTACAACGACAGTCCTTTACAGAAACACATTTCAAGACTCCTGTACAACAACAGTCCTTCAGAAAAACTCATTTCAAGATTCTTGTACAACAACGGTCCTTCAGAAAAACACATTTCAAGACTCTTGTACAACAACACTCCTTCAGAAAATGCATTTAAAAACTCATGTACAACAACACTCCTTCAGAGAAACATATTTAAAAACTCATGTACAACGACAGTCCTTTACAGAAACACATTTCAAGACTCCTGTACAACAACAGTCCTTCAGAAAAACTCATTTCAAGATTCTTGTACAACAACGGTCCTTCAGAAAAACACATTTCAAGATTCTTGTACAACAACGGTCCTTCAGAAAAACACATTTCAAGACTCTTGTACAACAACGCTCCTTCAGAAAAACACATTTCAAAACTCTTGCACTACAACACTGCTACAGAAAAACTCATTTCAAGATTCTTGTACAACAACAGTCCATCAGAAAAACTCATTTCAAGATTCTTGTACAACAACGGTCCTTCAGAAAAACACATTTCAAGACTCTTGTACAACAACGCTCCTTCAGAAAAACACATTTAAAAACTCATGTGCAACGACAGTCCTTTACAGAAACGCATTTCAAAACTCATGCACAACGACAGTTGTTTACAGAAACACATTTCAAAACTCTTGCACTACAACACTGCTACAGAAAAACTCATTTCAAGATTCTTGTACAACAACGGTTCTTCAGAAAAACACATTTCAAGACTCTTGTACAACAACGCTCCTTCAGAAAAACACATTTAAAAACTCATGTGCAACGACAGTCCTTTACAGAAACGCATTTCAAAACTCATGTACAACGACAGTTGTTTACAGAAACACATTTCAAAACTCTTGCACTACAACACTGCTACAGCAAAACTCATTTCAAGATTCTTGTACAACAACGGTCCTTCAGAAAAACACATTTCAAGACTCTTGTACAACAACGGTCCTTCAGAAAAACACATTTCAAGACTCTTGCACAACAACACTCCTTCAGAAAACGCATTTAAAAACTCATGTTCAACAACACTCCTTCAGAGAAACACATTTAAAAACTCATGTACAACGACAGTCCTTTACAGAAACACATTTCAAAACTCTTGCACTACAACACTGCTACAGAAAAACTCATTTCAAGATTCTTGTATAAAAACAGTCCTTCAGAAAAACTAATTTCAAGACTCTTGTACAACAACAGTCCTTCAGAAAAACACATTTAAAAACTCATGCACAACAACAGTCCTTCACAGAAACACATTTCAAGACTCTTGTACAACAACAGTCCTTCAGAAAAACTTATTTCAAGATTCTTGTACAACAACGGTCCTTCAGAAAAACACATTTCAAGACTCTTGTACAACAACGCTCCTTCAGAAAAACACATTTAAAAACTCATGTGCAACGACAGTCCTTTACAGAAACGCATTTCAAAACTCATGTACAACGACAGTCCTTTACAGAAACACATTTCAAAACTCTTGCACTACAACACTGCTACAGAAAAACTCATTTCAAGATTCTTGTACAACAACGGTCCTTCAGAAAAACTCATTTCAAGATTCTTGTACAACAACGGTCCTTCAGAAAAACACATTTCAAGACTCTTGTACAACAACACTCCTTCAGAAAACGCATTTAAAAACTCATGTACAACGACAGTCCTTTACAGAAACACATTTCAAAACTCTTGCACTACAACACTGCTACAGAAAATCTCATTTCAAGATTCTTGTATAAAAACAGTCCTTCAGAAAAACTCATTTCAAGACTCTTGTACAACAACAGTCCTTCAGAAAAACACATTTAAAAACTCATGCACAACAACAGTCCTTCACAGAAACACATTTCAAGACTCTTGTACAACAACAGTCCTTCAGAAAAACTCATTTCAAGATTCTTGTACAACAACGGTCCTTCAGAAAAACACATTTCAAGACTCTTGTACAACAACGCTCCTTCAGAAAAACACATTTAAAAACTCATGTGCAACGACAGTCCTTTACAGAAACGCATTTCAAAACTCATGTACAACGACAGTCCTTTACAGAAACACATTTCAAAACTCTTGCACTACAACACTGCTACAGAAAAACTCATTTCAAGATCCTTGTACAACAACACTCCTTCATAAAAACGCATTTAAAAACTCATGTACAACGACAGTCCTTTACAGAAACGCATTTCAAAACTCATGTACAACGACAGTTGTTTACAGAAACACATTTCAAAACTCTTGCACTACAACACTGCTACAGAAAAACTCATTTCAAGATTCTTGTACAACAACAGTCCATCAGAAAAACTCATTTCAAGATTCTTGTACA
Organism: Xylota sylvarum; assembly: GCA_905220385.1. Classification (NCBI taxonomy): domain Eukaryota; kingdom Metazoa; phylum Arthropoda; class Insecta; order Diptera; family Syrphidae; genus Xylota; species Xylota sylvarum. Next base: position 57,115,909 of record LR999957.1, read on the forward strand.
ACAACGGTCCTTCAGAAAAACACATTTCAAGACTCTTGTACAACAACGCTCCTTCAGAAAAACACATTTAAAAACTCATGTGCAACGACAGTCCTTTACAGAAACGCATTTCAAAACTCATGTACAACGACAGTTGTTTACAGAAACACATTTCAAAACTCTTGCACTACAACACTGCTACAGAAAAACTCATTTCAAGATTCTTGTACAACAACAGTCCTTCAGAAAAACCCATTCCAAGATTCTTGTACAACAACGGTCCTTCAGAAAAACACATTTCAAGACTCTTGTGCAACAACACTCCTTCAGAGAAACACATTTAAAAACTCATGTGCAACGACAGTCCTTTACAGAAACTCATTTCAAAACTCATGTACAACGACAGTTGTTTACAGAAACACATTTCAAAACTCTTGCACTACAACACTGCTACAGAAAAACTCATTTCAAGATTCTTGTACAACAACGGTCCTTCAGAAAAACACATTTCAAGACTCTTGCACAACAACACTCCTTCAGAAAACGCATTTAAAAACTCATGTTCAACAACACTCCTTCAGAGAAACACATTTAAAAACTCATGTACAACGACAGTCCTTTACAGAAACACATTTCAAAACTCTTGCACTACAACACTGCTACAGAAAAACTCATTTCAAGATTCTTGTATAAAAACAGTCCTCCAGAAAAACACATTTCAAGACTCTTGTACAACAACGGTCCTTCAGAAAAACACATTTCAAGACTGTTGTACAACAACACTCCTTCAGAAAAACGCATTTAAAAACTCATGTACAACAACACTCCTTCAGAGAAACACATTTAAAAACTCATGTGCAACGACAGTCCTTTACAGAAACGCATTTCAAAACTCATGTACAACGACAGTTGTTTACAGAAACACATTTCAAAACTCTTGCACTACAACACTGCTACAGAAAAACTCATTTCAAGATTCTTGTACAACAACGGTCCTTCAGAAAAACACATTTCAAGACTCCTGTACAACAACGCTCCTTCAGAAAAACACATTTCAAGACTCTTGTACAACAACACTCCTTCAGAAAAACACATTTAGAAACTCATGTGCTACGACAGTCCTTTACAGAAACGCATTTCAAAACTCATGTACAACGACAGTTGTTTACAGAAACACATTTCAAAACTCTTGCACTACAACGGTCCTTCAGAAAAACACATTTCAAGACTCTTGTACAACAACGGTCCTTCAGAAAACACATTTAAAAACTCATGTGCTACGACAGTCCTTTACAGAAACGCATTTCAAAACTCATGTACAACAACACTCCTTCAGAGAAACACATTTAAAAACTCATGTACAACGACAGTCCTTTACAGAAACACATTTCAAAACTCTTGCACTACAACACTGCTACATAGAAACTCATTTCAAGATTCTTGTACAACAACGGTCCTTCAGAAAAACACATTTCAAGACTCTTGTACAACAACGGTCCTTCAGAAAAACACCTTTAAAAACTCATGTGCAACAACAGTCCTCTACAGAAACGCATTTCAAAACTCATGTACAACGACAGTTGTTTACAGAAACACATTTCAAAACTCTTGCACTTGCACATGTACAACAACACTCCTTCAGCGAAACACATTTAAAAACTCATGTACAACGACAGTCCTTTACAGAAACACATTTCAAAACTCTTGCACTACAACACTGCTACAGAAAAACTCATTTCAAGATTCTTGTATAAAAACAGTCCTTCAGAAAAACTCATTTCAAGACTCTTGTACAACAACAGTCCTTCAGAAAAACACATTTAAAAACTCATGCACAACAACAGTCCTTCACAGAAACACATTTCAAGACTCTTGTACAACAACAGTCCTTCAGAAAAACTCATTTCAAGATTCTTGTACAACAACGGTCCTTCAGAAAAACACATTTCAAGACTCTTGTACAACAACAGTCCTTCAGAAAAACACATTTCAAGACTCTTGTACAACAACGGTCCTTCAGAAAAACACATTTAAAAACTCATGCACAACAACAGTCCTTCACAGAAACACATTTCAAGACTCTTGTACAACAACAGTCCTTCAGAAAAACTCATTTCAAGATTCTTGTACAACAACGCTCCTTCAGAAAAACACATTTAAAAACTCATGTGCAACGACAGTCCTTTACAGAAACGCATTTCAAAACCCATGTACAACGACAGTTGTTTACAGAAACAAATTTCAAAACTCTTGCACTACAACGGTCCTTCAGAAAAACACATTTCAAGACTCTTGTACAACAACGGTCCTTCAGAAAAACACATTTCAAGACTCTTGTACAACAACGCTCCTTCAGAAAAACACATTTAAAAACTCATGTGCAACGACAGTCCTTTACAGAAACGCATTTCAAAACCCATGTACAACGACAGTTGTTTACAGAAACAAATTTCAAAACTCTTGCACTACAACGGTCCTTCAGAAAAACACATTTCAAGACTCTTGTACAACAACGGCCCTTCAGAAAAACACATTTAAAAACTCATGCACAACAACAGTCCTTCACAGAAACACATTTCAAGACTCTTGTACAACAACAGTCCTTCAGAAAAACTCATTTCAAGATTCTTGTACAACAACGGTCCTTCAGAAAAACACATTTCAAGACTCTTGTACAACAACGCTCCTTCAGAAAAACACATTTCAAGACTCTTGTACAACTACACTCCTTCAGAAAAACACATTTAAAAACTCATGTACAACAACACTCCTTCAGAGAAACCCATTTAAAAACTCATGTACAACGACAGTCCTTTACAGAAACACATTTCAAAACTCTTGCACTACAACACTGCTACATAGAAACTCATTTCAAGATTCTTGTACAACAACGGTCCTTCAGAAAAACACATTTCAAGACTCTTGTACAACAACGGTCCTTCAGAAAAACACCTTTAAAAACTCATGTGCAACAACAGTCCTCTACAGAAACGCATTTCAAAACTCATGTACAACGACAGTTGTTTACAGAAACACATTTCAAAACTCTTGCACTTGCACATGTACAACAACACTCCTTCAGCGAAACACATTTAAAAACTCATGTACAACGACAGTCCTTTACAGAAACACATTTCAAAACTCTTGCACTACAACACTGCTACAGAAAAACTCATTTCAAGATTCTTGTATAAAAACAGTCCTTCAGAAAAACTCATTTCAAGACTCTTGTACAACAACAGTCCTTCAGAAAAACACATTTAAAAACTCATGCACAACAACAGTCCTTCACAGAAACACATTTCAAGACTCTTGTACAACAACAGTCCTTCAGAAAAACTCATTTCAAGATTCTTGTACAACAACGGTCCTTCAGAAAAACACATTTCAAGACTCTTGTACAACAACGGTCCTTCAGAAAAACACATTTCAAGACTCTTGTACAACAACGGTCCTTCAGAAAAACACATTTAAAAACTCATGCACAACAACAGTCCTTCACAGAAACACATTTCAAGACTCTTGTACAACAACAGTCCTTCAGAAAAACTCATTTCAAGATTCTTGTACAACAACGCTCCTTCAGAAAAACACATTTAAAAACTCATGTGCAACGACAGTCCTTTACAGAAACGCATTTCAAAACCCATGTACAACGACAGTTGTTTACAGAAACAAATTTCAAAACTCTTGCACTACAACGGTCCTTCAGAAAAACACATTTCAAGACTCTTGTACAACAACGGTCCTTCAGAAAAACACATTTCAAGACTCTTGTACAACAACGCTCCTTCAGAAAAACACATTTAAAAACTCATGTGCAACGACAGTCCTTTACAGAAACGCATTTCAAAACCCATGTACAACGACAGTTGTTTACAGAAACAAATTTCAAAACTCTTGCACTACAACGGTCCTTCAGAAAAACACATTTCAAGACTCTTGTACAACAACGGCCCTTCAGAAAAACACATTTAAAAACTCATGCACAACAACAGTCCTTCACAGAAACACATTTCAAGACTCTTGTACAACAACAGTCCTTCAGAAAAACTCATTTCAAGATTCTTGTACAACAACGGTCCTTCAGAAAAACACATTTCAAGACTCTTGTACAACAACGCTCCTTCAGAAAAACACATTTCAAGATTCTTGTACAACAACGGTCCTTCAGAAAAACACATTTCAAGACTCATGTGCTACGACAGTCCTTTACAGAAACGCATTTCAAAACTCATGTAGAACGACAGTTGTTTACAGAAACACATTTCAAAACTCTTGCACTACAACACTGCTACAGAAAAACTCATTTCAAGATTTTTGTACAACAACGGTCCTTCAGAAAAACACATTTCAAGACTCTTGTACAACAACGGTCCTTCAGAAAAACATTTCAAGATTATTGTATAAAAACAGTCCTTCAGAAAAACTAATTTCAAGACTCTTGTACAACAACAGTCCTTCAGAAAAACACATTTAAAAACTCATGCACAACAACAGTCCTTCACAGAAACAGATTTCAAGACTCTTGTACAACAACAGTCTTTCAGAAAAACTCATTTCAAGATTCTTGTACAACAACGGTCCTTCAGAAAAACACATTTCAAGACTCATGTGCTACGACAGTCCTTTACAGAAACGCATATCAAAACTCATGTACAACGACAGTTGTTTACAGAAACACATTTCAAAACTCTTGCACTACAACACTGCTACATAAAAACTCATTTCAAGACTCTTGTACAACAACGCTCCTTCAGAAAAACACATTTCAAGACTCTTGTACAACACCACTCCTTCAGAAAAACACCTTTAAAAACTCATGTGCAACGACAGTCCTTTACAGAAACGCATTTCAAAACTCATGTACAACGACAGTTGTTTACAGAAACACATTTCAAAACTCTTGCACTACAACACTGCTACAGAAAAACTCATTTCAAGATTCTTGTACAACAACGGTCCTTCAGAAAAACACTTTTCAAGACTCTTGTACAACAACGGTCCTTCAGAAAAACACATTTCAAGACTCTTGTGCAACAACACTCCTTCAGAAAACGCATTTAAAAACTAATGTACAACAACACTCCTTCAGCGAAACACATTTAAAAACTCATGTACAACGACAGTCCTTTACAGAAACACATTTCAAAACTCTTGCACTACAACACTGCTACAGAAAAACTCATTTCAAGATTATTGTATAAAAACAGTCCTTCAGAAAAACTCATTTCAAGACTCTTGTACAACAACGCTCCTTCAGAAAAACACATTTAAAAACTCATGCACAACAACAGTCCTTCACAGAAACACATTTCAAGACTCTTGTACAACAACAGTCCTTCAGAAAAACTCATTTCAAGATTCTTGTACAACAACGGTCCTTCAGAAAAACACATTTCAAGACTCTTGTACAACAACGCTCCTTCAGAAAAACAAATTTAAAAACTCATGTGCAACGACAGTCCTTTACAGAAACGCATTTCAAAACTCATGTACAACGACAGTTGTTTACAGAAACACATTTCAAAACTCTTGCACTACAACACTGCTACAGAAAAACTCATTTCAAGATTTTTGTACAACAACGGTCCTTCAGAAAAACACATTTCAAGACTCTTGTACAACAACGGTCCTTCAGAAAAACATTTCAAGATTATTGTATAAAAACAGTCCTTCAGAAAAACTAATTTCAAGACTCTTGTACAACAACAGTCCTTCAGAAAAACACATTTAAAAACTCATGCACAACAACAGTCCTTCACAGAAACACATTTCAAGACTCTTGTACAACAACAGTCCTTCAGAAAAACTCATTTCAAGATTCTTGTACAACAACGGTCCTTCAGAAAAACACATTTCAAGACTCTTGTACAACAACGCTCCTTCAGAAAAACACATTTCAAGACTCTTGTACAACAACACTCCTTCAGAAAAACACATTTAAAAACTCATGTGCTACGACAGTCCTTTACAGAAACGCATATCAAAACTCATGTACAACGACAGTTGTTTACAGAAACACATTTCAAAACTCTTGCACTACAACACTGCTACATAAAAACTCATTTCAAGACTCTTGTACAACAACGCTCCTTCAGAAAAACACATTTCAAGACTCTTGTACAACACCACTCCTTCAGAAAAACACCTTTAAAAACTCATGTGCAACGACAGTCCTTTACAGAAACGCATTTCAAAACTCATGTACAACGACAGTTGTTTACAGAAACACATTTCAAAACTCTTGCACTACAACACTGCTACAGAAAAACTCATTTCAAGATTCTTGTACAACAACGGTCCTTCAGAAAAACACTTTTCAAGACTCTTGTACAACAACGGTCCTTCAGAAAAACACATTTCAAGACTCTTGTGCAACAACACTCCTTCAGAAAACGCATTTAAAAACTAATGTACAACAACACTCCTTCAGCGAAACACATTTAAAAACTCATGTACAACGACAGTCCTTTACAGAAACACATTTCAAAACTCTTGCACTACAACACTGCTACAGAAAAACTCATTTCAAGATTATTGTATAAAAACAGTCCTTCAGAAAAACTCATTTCAAGACTCTTGTACAACAACGCTCCTTCAGAAAAACACATTTAAAAACTCATGCACAACAACAGTCCTTCACAGAAACACATTTCAAGACTCTTGTACAACAACAGTCCTTCAGAAAAACTCATTTCAAGATTCTTGTACAACAACGGTCCTTCAGAAAAACACATTTCAAGACTCTTGTACAACAACGCTCCTTCAGAAAAACAAATTTAAAAACTCATGTGCAACGACAGTCCTTTACAGAAACGCATTTCAAAACTCATGTACAACGACAGTTGTTTACAGAAACACATTTCAAAACTCTTGCACTACAACACTGCTACAGAAAAACTCATTTCAAGATTCTTGTACAACAACGGTCCTTCAGAAAAACTCATTTCAAGATTCTTGTACAACAACGGTCCTTCAGAAAAACTCATTTCAAGATTCTTGTACAACAACGGTCCTTCAGAAAAACACATTTCAAGACTCTTGTACAACAACGCTCCTTCAGAAAAACACATTTAAAAACTCATGTGCAACGACAGTCCTTTACAGAAACGCATTTCAAAACTCATGTACAACGACAGTTGTTTACAGAAACACATTTCAAAACTCTTGCACTACAACACTGCTACAGAAAAACTCATTTCAAGATTCTTGTACAACAACGGTCCTTCAGAAAAACTCATTTCAAGATTCTTGTACAACAACGGTCCTTCAGAAAAACTCATTTCAAGATTCTTGTACAACAACGGTCCTTCAGAAAAACACATTTCAAGACTCTTGTACAACAACGCTCCTTCAGCGAAACACATTTCAAGACTCTTGTACAACAACAGTCCTTCAGAAAAACTCATTTCAAGATTCTTGTACAACAACAGTCCTTCAGAAAAACTCATTTCAAGATTCTTGTACAACAACGGTCCTTCAGAAAAACACATTTCAAGACTCTTGTACAACAACGCTCCTTCAGAAAAACACATTTAAAAACTCATGTGCAACGACAGTCCTTTACAGAAACGCATTTCAAAACTCTTGCACTACAACACTGCTACAGAAAAACACATTTCAAGATTCTTGTATAAAAACAGTCCTTCAGAAAAACTCATTTCAAGACTCTTGTACAACAACAGTCCTTCAGAAAACGCATTTAAAAACTCATGTACAACAACACTCCTTCAGCGAAACACATTTAAAAACTCATGTACAACGACAGTCCTTTACAGAAACACATTTCAAAACTCTTGCACTACAACACTGCTACAGAAAAACTCATTTCAAGATTCTTGTATAAAAACAGTCCTTCAGAAAAACTCATTTCAAGACTCTTGTACAACAACAGTCCTTCAGAAAAACACATTTAAAAACTCATGTACAACAACAGTCCTTCACAGAAACTCATTTCAAGACTCTTGTACAACAACAGTCCTTCAGAAAAACATATTTAAAAACTCATGCACAACAACAGTCCTTCACAGAAACACATTTCAAGACTCTTGTACAACAACACTCCTTCAGAAAAACTCATTTCAAGATTCTTGTACAACAACGATCCTTCAGAAAAACACATTTCAAGACTCTTGTACAACAACGCTCCTTCAGAAAAACAAATTTAAAAACTCATGTGCAACGACAGTCCTTTACAGAAACGCATTTCAAAACTCATGTACAACGACAGTTGTTTACAGAAACACATTTCAAAACTCTTGCACTACAACACTGCTACAGAAAAACTCATTTCAAGATTCTTGTACAACAACGGTTATTCAGAAAAACTCATTTCAAGATTCTTGTACAACAACGGTCCTTCAGAAAAACACATTTCAAGACTCTTGTACAACAACACTCCTTCAGAAAACGCATTTAAATACTCATGTACAACAACACTCCTTCAGAGAAACACATTTAAAAACTCATGTACAACGACAGTTGTTTACAGAAACACATTTCAAAACTCTTGCACTACAACACTGCTACAGAAAAACTCATTTCAAGATTCTTGTACAACAACGGTCCTTCAGAAAAACACATTTCAAGACTCTTGTACAACAACGGTCCTTCAGAAAAACACATTTCAAGACTCTTGTACAACAACGCTCCTTCAGAAAAACACATTTAAAAACTCATGTGCAACAACACTCCTTCAGAGAAACACATTTAAAAACTCATGTGCAACGACAGTCCTTTACAGAAACACATTTCAAAACTCTTGCACAACAACACTGCTACAGAAAAACTCATTTCAAGATTCTTGTACAACAACGGTCCTTCAGAAAAACACATTTCAAGACTCATGTGCAACAACACTCCTTCAGAGAAACACATTTAAAAACTCATGTGAAACGACAGTCCTTTACAGAAACACATTTCAATACTCTTGCACTACAACACTGCTACAGAAAAACTCATTTCAAGATTCTTGTATAACAACGGTCCTTCAGAAAAACACATTTCAAGACTCTTGTACAACAACGGTATTTCAGAAAAACACATTTCAAGACTCTTGTACAACAACACTCCTTCAGAGAAACACATTTAAAAACTCATGTACAACGACAGTCCTTTACAGAAACACATTTCAAAACTCTTGCACTACAACACTGCTACTCATTTCAAGATTCTTGTATAAAAACAGTCCTTCAGAAAAACACATTTAAAAACTCATGCACAACAACAGTCCTTCACAGAAACACATTTCAAGACTCTTGTACAACAACAGTCCTTCAGAAAAACTCATTTCAAGATTCTTGTACAACAACGGTCCTTCAGAAAAACACATTTCAAGACTCTTGTACAACAACGCTCCTTCAGAAAAACACATTTAAAAACTCATGTGCAACGACAGTCCTTTACAGAAACGCATTTCAAAACTCATGTACAACGACAGTTGTTTACAGAAACACATTTCAAAACTCTTGCACTACAACACTGCTACAGAAAAACTCATTTCAAGATTCTTGTACAACAACACTCCTTCAGAAAAACGCATTTAAAAACTCATGTACAACGGCAGTCCTTTACAGAAACGCATTTCAAAACTCATGTACAACGACAGCTGTTTACAGAAACACATTTCAAAACTCTTGCACTACAACGGTCCTTCAGAAAAACACATTTCAAGACTCTTGTACAACAACACTCCTTCAGCGAAACACATTTAAAAACTCATGTACAACGACAGTCCTTTACAGAAACACATTTCAAAACTCTTGCACTACAACACTGCTTCAGAAAAACTCATTTCAAGATTCTTGTATAAAAACAGTCCTTCAGAAAAACTCATTTCAAGACTCTTGTACAACAACAGACCTTCAGAAAAACACATTTAAAAACTCATGCACAACAACAGTCCTTCACAGAAACACATTTCAAGACTCTTGTACAACAACACTCCTTCAGAAAAACTCATTTCAAGATTCTTGTACAACAACGGTCCTTCAGAAAAACACATTTCAAGACTCTTGTACAACAACGCTCCTTCAGAAAAACAAATTTAAAAACTCATGTGCAACGACAGTCCTTTACAGAAACGCATTTCAAAACTCATGTACAACGACAGTTGTTTACAGAAGCACATTTCAAAACTCTTGCACTACAACACTGCTACAGAAAAACTCATTTCAAGTTTCTTGTACAACAACGGTCCTTCAGAAAAACTCATTTCAAGATTCTTGTACAACAACGGTCCTTCAGAAAAACACATTTCAAGACTCTTGTACAACAACACTCCTTCAGAAAACGCATTTAAAAACTCATGTACAACAACACTCCTTCAGAGAAACACATTTAAAAACTCATGTACAACGACAGTTGTTTACAGAAACACATTTCAAAACTCTTGCACTACAACACTGCTACAGAAAAACTCATTTCAAGATTCTTGTACAACAACGGTCCTTCAGAAAAACACATTTCAAGACTCTTGTAAACCAACGGTCCTTCAGAAAAACACATTTCAAGACTCTTGTACAACAACGCTCCTTCAGAAAAACACATTTAAAAACTGATGTGCAATGACAGTCCTTTACAGAAACACATTTCAAAACTCTTGCACTACAACACTGCTACAGAAAAACTCACTTCAAGATTCTTGTACAACAACGGTCCTTCAGAAAAACACATTTCAAGACTCATGTGCAACAACACTCCTTCAGAGAAACACATTTAAAAACTCATGTGAAACGACAGTCCTTTACAGAAACACATTTCAATACTCTTGCACTACAACACTGCTACAGAAAAACTCATTTCAAGATTCTTGTACAACAACGGTCCTTCAGAAAAACACATTTCAAGACTCTTGTACAACAACGGTCCTTCAGAAAAACACATTTTAAGACTCTTGTACAACAACACTCCTTCAGAAAAACTCATTTCAAGATTCTTGTACAACAACAGTCCTTCAGAAAAACTCATTTCAAGATTCTTGTACAACAACGGTCCTTCAGAAAAACACATTTCAAGACTCTTGTACAACAACGCTCCTTCAGAAAAACACATTTAAAAACTCATGTGCAATGACAGTCCTTTACAGAAACGCATTTCAAAACTCATGTACAACGACAGTTGTTTACAGAAACACATTTCAAAACTCTTGCACTACAACACTGCTACAGAAAAACTCATTTCAAGATTCTTGTACAACAACACTCCTTCAGAAAAACGCATTTAAAAACTCATGTACAACGGCAGTCCTTTACAGAAACGCATTTCAAAACTCATGTACAACGACAGTTGTTTACAGAAACACATTTCAAAACTCTTGCACTACAACGGTCCTTCAGAAAAACACATTTCAAGACTCTTGTACAACAACGGTCCTTCAGAAAAACACATTTAAAAACTCATGCACAACAACAGTCCTTCACAGAAACACATTTCAAGACTCTTGTACAACAACAGTCCTTCAGAAAAACTCATTTCAAGATTCTTGTACAACAACGGTCCTTCAGAAAAACACATTTCAAGACTCTTGTACAACAACGCTCCTTCAGAAAAACACATTTAAAAACCCATGTGCAACGACAGTCCTTTACAGAAACGCATTTCAAAACTCATGTACAACGACAGTTGTTTACAGAAACACATTTCAAAACTCTTGCACTACAACACTGCTACAGAAAAACTTATTTCAAGATTCTTGTACAACAACACTCCTTCAGAAAAACGCATTTAAAAACTTATGTACAACGACAGTTCTTTACAGAAACGCATTTCAAAACTCATGTACAACGACAGTTGTTTACAGAAACAAATTTCAAAACTCTTGCACTACAACGGTCCTTCAGAAAAACACATTTCAAGACTCTTGTACAACAACGGTCCTTCAGAAAAACACATTTAAAAACTCATGCAGAACAACAGTCCTTCACAGAAACACATTTCAAGACTCTTGTACAACAACAGTCCTTCAGAAAAACTCATTTCAAGATTCTTGTACAACAACGGTCCTTCAGAAAAACACATTTCAAGACTCTTGTACAACAACGCTCCTTCAGAAAAACACATTTAAAAACTCATGTGCAACGACAGTCCTTTACAGAAACGCATTTCAAAACTCATGTACAACGACAGTTGTTTACAGAAACACATTTCAAAACTCTTGCACTACAACACTGCTACAGAAAAACTCATTTCAAGATTCTTGTACAACAACGGTCCTTCAGAAAAACTCATTTCAAGATTCTTGTACAACGACAGTTCTTTACAGAAACGCATTTCAAAACTCATGTACAACGACAGTTGTTTACAGAAACAAATTTCAAAACTCTTGCACTACAACGGTCCTTCAGAAAAACACATTTCAAGACTCTTGTACAACAACGGTCCTTCAGAAAAACACATTTAAAAACTCATGCAGAACAACAGTCCTTCACAGAAACACATTTCAAGACAGTTGTTTACAGAAACACATTTCAAAACTCTTGCACTACAACACTGCTACAGAAAAACTCATTTCAAGATTCTTGTACAACAACACTCCTTCAGAAAAACGCATTTAAAACTCATGTACAACGACAGTTCTTTACAGAAACGCATTTCAAAACTCATGTACAACGACAGTTGTTTACAGAAACAAATTTCAAAACTCTTGCACTACAACGGTCCTTCAGAAAAACACATTTCAAGACTCTTGTACAACAACGGTCCTTCAGAAAAACACATTTAAAAACTCATGCAGAACAACAGTCCTTCACAGAAACACATTTCAAGACTCTTGTACAACAACAGTCCTTCAGAAAAACTCATTTCAAGATTCTTGTACAACAACGGTCCTTCAGAAAAACACATTTCAAGACTCTTGTACAACAACGCTCCTTCAGAAAAACACATTTAAAAACTCATGTGCAACGACAGTCCTTTACAGAAACGCATTTCAAAACTCATGTACAACGACAGTTGTTTACAGAAACACATTTCAAAACTCTTGCACTACAACACTGCTACAGAAAAACTCATTTCAAGATTCTTGTACAACAACGGTCCTTCAGAAAAACTCATTTCAAGATTCTTGTACAACAACGGTCCTTCAGAAAAACACATTTCAAGACTCTTGTACAACAACACTCCTTCAGAAAACGCATTTAAAAACTCATGTACAACAACACTCCTTCAGAGAAACACATTTAAAAACTCATGTACAACGACAGTTTTTTACAGAAACACATTTCAAAACTCTTGCACTACAACACTGCTACAGAAAAACTCATTTCAAGATTCTTGTACAACAACGGTCCTTCAGAAAAACACATTTCAAGACTCTTGTACAACAACGGTCCTTCAGAAAAACACATTTCAAGACTCTTGTACAACAACGCTCCTTCAGAAAAACACATTTAAAAACTCATGTGCAACGACAGTCCTTTACAGAAACGCATTTCAAAACTCATGTACAACGACAGTTGTTTACAGAAACACATTTCAAAACTCTTGCACAACAACACTGCTACAGAAAAACTCATTTCAAGATTCTTGTACAACAACGGTCCTTCAGAAAAACACATTTCAAGACTCTTGTACAACAACACTCCTTCAGAAAACGCATTTAAAAACTCATGTACAACAACACTCCTTCAGAGAAACACATTTAAAAACTCATGTACAACGACAGTTTTTTACAGAAACACATTTCAAAACTCTTGCACTACAACACTGCTACATAAAAACTCATTTCAAGATTCTTGTACAACAACGGTCCTTCAGAAAAACACATTTCAAGACTCTTGTACAACAACGGTCCTTCAGAAAAACACCTTTAAAAACTCATGTGCAACGACAGTCCTTTACAGAAACGCATTTCAAAACTCATGTACAACGACAGTTGTTTACAGAAACACATTTCAAAACTCTTGCACTACAACACTGCTACAGAAAAACTCATTTCAAGATTCTTGTACAACAACGGTACTTCAGAAAAACACATTTCAAGACTCTTGTACAACAACGGTCCTTCAGAAAAACACATTTCAAGACTCTTGTACAACAACACTCCTTCAGAAAACGCATTTAAAAACTCATGTACAACAACACTCCTTCAGCGAAACACATTTAAAAACTCATGTACAACGACAGTCCTTTACAGAAACACATTTCAAAACTCTTGCACTACAACACTGCTACAGAAAAACTCATTTCAAGATTCTTGTATAAAAACAGTCCTTCAGAAAAACTCATTTCAAGACTCTTGTACAACAACAGTCCTTCAGAAAAACACTTTTAAAAACTCATGCACAACAACAGTTCTTCACAGAAACACATTTCAAGACTCTTGTACAACAACAGTCCTTCAGAAAAACTCATTTCAAGATTCTTGTACAACAACGGTCCTTCAGAAAAACACATTTCAAGACTCTTGTACAACAACGCTCCTTCAGAAAAACAAATTTAAAAACTCATGTGCAACGACAGTCCTTTACAAGAACGCATTTCAAAACTCATGTACAACGACAGTTGTTTACAGAAACACATATCAAAACTCTTGCACTACAACACTGCTACAGAAAAACTCATTTCAAGATTCTTGTACAACAACGGTCCTTCAGAAAAACTCATTTCAAGATTCTTGTACAACAACGGTCCTTCAGAAAAACACATTTCAAGACTCTTGTACAACAACACTCCTTCAGAAAACGCATTTAAAAACTTATGTACAACAACACTCCTTCAGAGAAACACATTTAAAAACTCATGTACAACGACAGTTGTTTACAGAAACACATTTCAAAACTCTTGCACTACAACACTGCTACAGAAAAACTCATTTCAAGATTTTTGTACAACAACGGTCCTTCAGAAAAACACATTTCAAGACTCTTGTACAACAACGGTCCTTCAGAAAAACACATTTCAAGACTCTTGTACAACAACGCTCCTTCAGAAAAACACATTTAAAAACTCATGTGCAACAACACTCCTTCAGAGAAACACATTTAAAAACTCATGTGCAACGACAGTTGTTTACAGAAACACATTTCAAAACTCTTGCACTACAACACTGCTACAGAAAAACTCATTTCAAGATTCTTGTACAACAACGGTCCTTCAGAAAAACACATTTCAAGACTCATGTGCAACAACACTCCTTCAGAGAAACACATTTAAAAACTCATGTACAACGACAGTCCTTTACAGAAACACATTTCAAAACTCTTGCACTACAACACTGCTACAGAAAAACTCATTTCAAGATTCTTGTATAAAAACAGTCCTTCAGAAAAACTCATTTCAAGACTCTTGTACAACAACAGTCCTTCAGAAAAACACTTTTAAAAACTCATGCACAACAACAGTTCTTCACAGAAACACATTTCAAGACTCTTGTACAACAACAGTCCTTCAGAAAAACTCATTTCAAGATTCTTGTACAACAACGGTCCTTCAGAAAAACACATTTCAAGACTCTTGTACAACAACACTCCTTCAGAAAACGCATTTAAAAACTTATGTACAACAACACTCCTTCAGAGAAACACATTTAAAAACTCATGTACAACGACAGTTGTTTACAGAAACACATTTCAAAACTCTTGCACTACAACACTGCTACAGAAAAACTCATTTCAAGATTTTTGTACAACAACGGTCCTTCAGAAAAACACATTTCAAGACTCTTGTACAACAACGGTCCTTCAGAAAAACACATTTCAAGACTCTTGTACAACAACGCTCCTTCAGAAAAACACATTTAAAAACTCATGTGCAACGACAGTTGTTTACAGAAACACATTTCAAAACTCTTGCACTACAACACTGCTACAGAAAAACTCATTTCAAGATTCTTGTACAACAACGGTCCTTCAGAAAAACACATTTCAAGACTCATGTGCAACAACACTCCTTCAGAGAAACACATTTAAAAACTCATGTGAAACGACAGTCCTTTACAGAAACACATTTCAATACTCTTGCACTACAACACTGCTACAGAAAAACTCATTTCAAGATTCTTGTACAACAACGGTCCTTCAGAAAAACACATTTCAAGGCTCTTGTACAACAACGGTCCTTCAGAAAAACACATTTCAAGACTCTTGTACAACAACACTCCTTCAGAAAACGCATTTAAAAACTCATGTACAACAACACTCCTTCAGAGAAACACATTTAAAAACTCATGTACAACGACAGTCCTTTACAGAAACACATTTCAAAACTCTTGCACTACAACACAGCTACAGAAAAACTCATTTCAAGATTCTTGTATAAAAACAGTCCTTCAAAAAAACACATTTAAAAACTCATGCACAACAACAGTCCTTCACAGAAACACATTTCAAGACTCTTGTACAACAACAGTCCTTCAGAAAAACTCATTTCAAGATTCTTGTACAACAACAGTCCTTTACAGAAACGCATTTCAAAACTCATGTACAACGACAATTGTTTACAGAAACACATTTCAAAACTCTTGCACTACAACACTGCTACAGAAAAACTCATTTCAAGATTCTTGTACAACAACGGTTATTCAGAAAAACTCATTTCAAGATTCTTGTACAACAACGGTCCTTCAGAAAAACACATTTCAAGACTCTTGTACAACAACACTCCTTCAGAAAACGCATTTAAAAACTCATGTACAACAACACTCCTTCAGAGAAACACATTTAAAAACTCATGTACAACGACAGCTGTTTACAGAAACACATTTCAAAACTCTTGCAGTACAACACTGCTACAGAAAAACTCATTTCAAGATTCTTGTACAACAACGGTCCTTCAGAAAAACACATTTCAAGACTCTTGTACAACAACGGTCCTTCAGAAAAACACATTTCAAGACTCTTGTACAACAACGCTATTTCAGAAAAACACATTTAAAAAGTCATGTGCAACAACACTCCTTCAGAGAAACACATTTAAAAACTCATTTACAACGACAGCTGTTTACAGAAACACATTTCAAAAATCTTGCAGTACAACACTGCTACAGAAAAACTCATTTCAAGATTCTTGTACAACAACGGTCCTTCAGAAAAACACATTTCAAGACTCTTGTACAACAACGGTCCTTCAGAAAAACACATTTCAAGACTCTTGTACAACAACGCTCCTTCAGAAAAACACATTTAAAAAGTCATGTGCAACAACACTCCTTCAGAGAAACACATTTAAAAACTCATGTGCAACAACAGTCCTTTACAGAAACGCATTTCAAAACTCATGTACAACGACAGTTGTTTACAGAAACACATTTCAAAACTCTTGCACTACAACACTGCTACAGAAAAACTCATTTCAAGATTCTTGTACAACAACGGTCCTTCAGAAAAACACATTTCAAGACTCATGTGCAACAACACTCCTTCAGAGAAACACATTTAAAAACTCATGTGAAACGACAGTCCTTTATAGAAACACATTTCAATACTCTTGCACTACAACACTGCTACAGAAAAACTCATTTCAAGATTCTTGTACAACAACGGTCCTTCAGAAAAACACATTTCAAGACTCTTGTACAACAACGGTCCTTCAGAAAAACACATTTCAAGACTCTTGTACAACAACACTCCTTCAGAAAACGCATTTAAAAACTCATGTACAACAACACTCCTTCAGAGAAACACATTTAAAAACTCATGTGAAACGACAGTCCTTTATAGAAACACATTTCAATACTCTTGCACTACAACACTGCTACAGAAAAACTCATTTCAAGATTCTTGTACAACAACGGTCCTTCAGAAAAACACATTTCAAGACTCATGTGCAACAACACTCCTTCAGAGAAACACATTTAAAAACTCATGTGAAACGACAGTCCTTTATAGAAACACATTTCAATACTCTTGCACTACAACACTGCTACAGAAAAACTCATTTCAAGATTCTTGTACAACAACGGTCCTTCAGAAAAACACATTTCAAGATTCTTGTACAACAACGGTCCTTCAGAAAAACACATTTCAAGACTCTTGTACAACAACGCTCCTTCAGAAGAACACATTTCAAGACTCTTGTACAACAACACTCCTTCAGAAAAACACATTTAAAAACTCATGTGCTACGACAGTCCTTTACAGAAACGCACTTCAAAACTCATGTACAACGACAGTTGTTTACAGAAACACATTTCAAAACTCTTGCACTACAACACTGCTACAGAAAAACTCATTTCAAGATTCTTGTACAACAACGGTCCTTCAGAAAAACACATTTCAAGACTCTTGTACAACAACGCTCCTTCAGAAGAACACATTTCAAGACTCTTGTACAACAACACTCCTTCAGAAAAACACATTTAAAAACTCATGTGCTACGACAGTCCTTTACAGAAACGCACTTCAAAACTCATGTACAACGACAGTCCTTTACAGAAACGCATTTCAAAACTCATGTACAACGACAGTTGTTTACAGAAACACATTTCAAAACTCTTGCACTACAACGGTCCTTCAGAAAAACACATTTCAAGACTCTTGTACAACAACGGTCCTTCAGAAAAACACATTTAAAACTCATGTGCTACGACAGTCCTTTACAGAAACGCATTTCAAAACTCATGTACGACGACAGTTGTTTACAGAAACACATTTCAAAACTCTTGCACTACAACACTGCTACAGAAAAACTCATTTCAAGATTCTTGTACAACAACGGTCCTTCAGAAAAACACATTTCAAGACTCTTGTACAACAACACTCCTTCAGAAAACGCATTTAAAAACTCATGTACAACAACACTCCTTCAGAGAAACACATTTAAAAACTCATGTACAACGACAGCTGTTTACAGAAACACATTTCAAAACTCTTGCACTACAACACTGCTACGGAAAAACCCATTTCAAGATTCTTGTACAACAACACTCCTTCAGAAAAACGCATTTAAAAACTCATTTACAACGACAGTCCTTTACAGAAACGCATTTCAAAACTCATGTACAACGACAGTTGTTTACAGAAACACATTTCAAAACTCTTGCACTACAACGGTCCTTCAGAAAAACACATTTCAAGACTCTTGTACAACAACGGTCCTTCAGAAAAACACATTTCAAGACTCTTGTACAACAACGCTCCTTCAGAAAAACACATTTCAAGACTCTTGTACAACAACACTCCTTCAGAAAAACACATTTAAAAACTCATGTGCTACGACAGTCCTATACAGAAACACATTTCAAAACTCTTGCACTACAACACTGCTACAGAAAAACTCATTTCAAGATTCTTGTACAACAACGGTCCTTCAGAAAAACTCATTTCAAGATTCTTGTACAACAACGGTCCTTCAGAAAAACACATTTCAAGACTCTTGTACAACAACACTCCTTCAGAAAAACAAATTTAAAAACTCATGTGCAACGACAGTCCTTCACAGAAACACATTTCAAGACTCATGTACAACGACAGTTGTTTACAGAAACACATTTCAAAACTCTTGCACTACAACACTGCTACAGAAAAACTCATTTCAAGATTCTTGTACAACAACGGTCCTTCAGAAAAACTCATTTCAAGATTCTTGTACAACAACGGTCCTTCAGAAAAACACATTTCAAGACTCTTGTACAACAACACTCCTTCAGAAAAACACATTTAAAAACTCATGTACAACGACAGTTGTTTACAGAAACACATTTCAAAACTCTTGCACTACAACGGTCCTTCAGAAAAACACATTTCAAGACTCTTGTACAACAACGCTCCTTCAGAAAAACACATTTCAAGACTCTTGTACAACAACACTCCTTCAGAAAAACACATTTAAAAACTCATGTGCTACGACAGTCCTTTACAGAAACACATTTCAAAACTCTTGCACTACAACACTGCTACAGAAAAACTCATTTCAAGATTCTTGTACAACAACGGTCCTTCAGAAAAACTCATTTCAAGATTCTTGTACAACAACGGTCCTTCAGAAAAACACATTTCAAGACTCTTGTACAACAACGGTCCTTCAGAAAAACACATTTCAAGACTCTTGTACAACAACGCTCCTTCAGAAAAACACATTTAAAAACTCATGTGCAACAACACTCCTTCAGAGAAACACATTTAAAAACTCATGTGCAACGACAGTTGTTTACAGAAACACATTTCAAAACTCTTGCACTACAACACTGCTACAGAAAAACTCATTTCAAGATTTTTGTACAACAACGGTCCTTCAGAAAAACACATTTCAAGACTCTTGTACAACAACGGTCCTTCAGAAAAACACATTTCAAGACTCTTGTACAACAACGCTCCTTCAGAAAAACACATTTAAAAACTCATGTGCAACAACACTCCTTCAGAGAAACACATTTAAAAACTCATGTGCAACGACAGTTGTTTACAGAAACACATTTCAAAACTCTTGCACTACAACACTGCTACAGAAAAACTCATTTCAAGATTCTTGTACAACAACGGTCCTTCAGAAAAACACATTTCAAGACTCATGTGCAACAACACTCCTTCAGAGAAACACATTTAAAAACTCATGTGAAACGACAGTCCTTTACAGAAACACATTTCAATACTCTTGCACTACAACACTGCTACAGAAAAACTCATTTCAAGATTCTTGTACAACAACGGTCCTTCAGAAAAACACATTTCAAGACTCTTGTACAACAACGGTCCTTCAGAAAAACACATTTCAAGACTCTTGTACAACAACACTCCTTCAGAAAACGCATTTAAAAACTCATGTACAACAACACTCCTTCAGAGAAACACATTTAAAAACTCATGTACAACGACAGTCCTTTACAGAAACACATTTCAAAACTCTTGCACTACAACACAGCTACAGAAAAACTCATTTCAAGATTCTTGTATAAAAACAGTCCTTCAAAAAAACACATTTAAAAACTCATGCACAACAACAGTCCTTCACAGAAACACATTTCAAGACTCTTGTACAACAACAGTCCTTCAGAAAAACTCATTTCAAGATTCTTGTACAACAACAGTCCTTCAGAAAAACTCATTTCAAGATTCTTGTACAACAACGGTCTTTCAGAAAAACACATTTCAAGACTCTTGTACAACAACGCTCCTTCAGAAAAATACATTTAAAAACTCATGTGCAACGACAGTCCTTTACAGAAACGCATTTCAAAACTCTTGCACAACAACACTGCTACAGAAAAACTCATTTCAAGATTCTTGTATAAAAACAGTCCTTCAGAAAAACTCATTTCAAGACTCTTGTACAACAACAGTCCTTCAGAAAACGCATTTAAAAACTCATGTACAAAAACACTCCTTCAGCGAAACACATTTAAAAATTCATGTACAACGACAGTCCTTTACAGAAACACATTTCAAAACTCTTGCACTACAACACTGCTACAGAAAAACTCATTTCAAGATTCTTGTATAAAAACAGTCCTTCAGAAAAACTCATTTCAAGACTCTTGTACAACAACAGTCCTTCAGAAAAACACATTTAAAAACTCATGCACAACAACAGTCCTTCACAGAAACACATTTCAAGACTCTTGCACAACAACAGTCCTTCAGAAAAACTCATTTCAAGATTCTTGTACAACAATGGTCCTTCAGAAAAACACATTTCAAGACTCTTGTACAACAACGCTCCTTCAGAAAAACAAATTTAAAAACTCATGTGCAACGACAGTCCTTTACAGAAACGCATTTCAAAACTCATGTACAACGACAGTTGTTTACAGAAACACATTTCAAAACTCTTGCACTACAACACTGCTACAGAAAAACTCATTTCAAGATTCTTGTACAACAACGGTTATTCAGAAAAACTCATTTCAAGATTCTTGTACAACAACGGTCCTTCAGAAAAACACATTTCAAGACTCTTGTACAACAACAGTCCTTCAGAAAAACTCATTTCAAGATTCTTGTACAACAACAGTCCTTCAGAAAAACTCATTTCAAGATTCTTGTACAACAACGGTCTTTCAGAAAAACACATTTCAAGACTCTTGTACAACAACGCTCCTTCAGAAAAACACATTTAAAAACTCATGTGCAACGACAGTCCTTTACAGAAACGCATTTCAAAACTCTTGCACAACAACACTGCTACAGAAAAACTCATTTCAAGATTCTTGTATAAAAACAGTCCTTCAGAAAAACTCATTTCAAGACTCTTGTACAACAACAGTCCTTCAGAAAACGCATTTAAAAACTCATGTACAAAAACACTCCTTCAGCGAAACACATTTAAAAATTCATGTACAACGACAGTCCTTTACAGAAACACATTTCAAAACTCTTGCACTACAACACTGCTACAGAAAAACTCATTTCAAGATTCTTGTATAAAAACAGTCCTTCAGAAAAACTCATTTCAAGACTCTTGTACAACAACAGTCCTTCAGAAAAACACATTTAAAAACTCATGCACAACAACAGTCCTTCACAGAAACACATTTCAAGACTCTTGCACAACAACAGTCCTTCAGAAAAACTCATTTCAAGATTCTTGTACAACAATGGTCCTTCAGAAAAACACATTTCAAGACTCTTGTACAACAACGCTCCTTCAGAAAAACAAATTTAAAAACTCATGTGCAACGACAGTCCTTTACAGAAACGCATTTCAAAACTCATGTACAACGACAGTTGTTTACAGAAACACATTTCAAAACTCTTGCACTACAACACTGCTACAGAAAAACTCATTTCAAGATTCTTGTACAACAACGGTTATTCAGAAA
Source organism: Xylota sylvarum (assembly GCA_905220385.1). Lineage (NCBI taxonomy): Eukaryota > Metazoa > Arthropoda > Insecta > Diptera > Syrphidae > Xylota > Xylota sylvarum. The sequence goes on from LR999957.1 coordinate 57,138,584, forward strand.
AACTCATTTCAAGATTCTTGTACAACAACGGTCCTTCAGAAAAACACATTTCAAGACTCTTGTACAACAACACTCCTTCAGAAAACGCATTTAAAAACTCATGTACAACAACACTCCTTCAGAGAAACACATTTAAAAACTCATGTACAACGACAGCTGTTTACAGAAACACATTTCAAAACTCTTGCAGTACAACACTGCTACAGAAAAACTCATTTCAAGATTCTTGTACAACAACGGTCCTTCAGAAAAACACATTTCAAGACTCTTGTACAACAACGGTCCTTCAGAAAAACACATTTCAAGACTCTTGTACAACAACGCTATTTCAGAAAAACACATTTAAAAAGTCATGTGCAACAACACTCCTTCAGAGAAACACATTTAAAAACTCATTTACAACGACAGCTGTTTACAGAAACACATTTCAAAACTCTTGCAGTACAACACTGCTACAGAAAAACTCATTTCAAGATTCTTGTACAACAACGGTCCTTCAGAAAAACACATTTCAAGACTCTTGTACAACAACGGTCCTTCAGAAAAACACATTTCAAGACTCTTGTACAACAACGCTCCTTCAGAAAAACACATTTAAAAAGTCATGTGCAACAACACTCCTTCAGAGAAACACATTTAAAAACTCATGTGCAACAACAGTCCTTTACAGAAACGCATTTCAAAACTCATGTACAACGACAGTTGTTTACAGAAACACATTTCAAAACTCTTGCACTACAACACTGCTACAGAAAAACTCATTTCAAGATTCTTGTACAACAACGGTCCTTCAGAAAAACACATTTCAAGACTCATGTGCAACAACACTCCTTCAGAGAAACACATTTAAAAACTCATGTGAAACGACAGTCCTTTATAGAAACACATTTCAATACTCTTGCACTACAACACTGCTACAGAAAAACTCATTTCAAGATTCTTGTACAACAACGGTCCTTCAGAAAAACACATTTCAAGACTCTTGTACAACAACGGTCCTTCAGAAAAACACATTTCAAGACTCTTGTACAACAACACTCCTTCAGAAAACGCATTTAAAAACTCATGTACAACAACACTCCTTCAGAGAAACACATTTCAAGACTCTTGTACAACAACACTCCTTCAGAAAAACACATTTAAAAACTCATGTGCTACGACAGTTGTTTACAGAAACACATTTCAAAACTCTTGCACTACAACACTGCTACAGAAAAACTCATTTCAAGATTCTTGTACAACAACGGTCCTTCAGAAAAACACATTTCAAGACTCTTGTACAACAACGCTCCTTCAGAAGAACACATTTCAAGACTCTTGTACAACAACACTCCTTCAGAAAAACACATTTAAAAACTCATGTGCTACGACAGTCCTTTACAGAAACGCACTTCAAAACTCATGTACAACGACAGTTGTTTACAGAAACACATTTCAAAACTCTTGCACTACAACACTGCTACAGAAAAACCCATTTCAAGATTCTTGTACAACAACACTCCTTCAGAAAAACGCATTTAAAAACTCATTTACAACGACAGTCCTTTACAGAAACGCATTTCAAAACTCATGTACAACGACAGTTGTTTACAGAAACACATTTCAAAACTCTTGCACTACAACGGTCCTTCAGAAAAACACATTTCAAGACTCTTGTACAACAACGGTCCTTCAGAAAAACACATTTAAAACTCATGTGCTACGACAGTCCTTTACAGAAACGCATTTCAAAACTCATGTACAACGACAGTTGTTTACAGAAACACATTTCAAAACTCTTGCACTACAACACTGCTACAGAAAAACTCATTTCAAGATTCTTGTACAACAACGGTCCTTCAGAAAAACACATTTCAAGACTCTTGTACAACAACACTCCTTCAGAAAACGCATTTAAAAACTCATGTACAACAACACTCCTTCAGAGAAACACATTTAAAAACTCATGTACAACGACAGCTGTTTACAGAAACACATTTCAAAACTCTTGCACTACAACACTGCTACGGAAAAACCCATTTCAAGATTCTTGTACAACAACACTCCTTCAGAAAAACGCATTTAAAAACTCATTTACAACGACAGTCCTTTACAGAAACGCATTTCAAAACTCATGTACAACGACAGTTGTTTACAGAAACACATTTCAAAACTCTTGCACTACAACTGTCCTTCAGAAAAACACATTTCAAGACTCTTGTACAACAACGGTCCTTCAGAAAAACACATTTAAAAACTCATGTGCTACGACAGTCCTTTACAGAAACGCATTTCAAAACTCATGTACAACGACAGTTGTTTACAGAAACACATTTCAAAACTCTTGCACTACAACACTGCTACAGAAAAACTCATTTCAAGATTCTTGTACAACAACGGTCCTTCAGAAAAACACATTTCAAGACTCTTGTACAACAACGGTCCTTCAGAAAAACACATTTCAAGACTCTTGTACAACAACGCTCCTTCAGAAAAACACATTTCAAGACTCTTGTACAACAACGGTCCTTCAGAAAAACATATTTAAAAACTCATGTGCTACGACAGTCCTTTACAGAAACGCATTTCAAAACTCATGTACAACGACAGTTGTTTACAGAAACACATTTCAAAACTCTTGCACTACAACACTGCTACAGAAAAACTCATTTCAAGATTCTTGTACAACAACGGTCCTTCAGAAAAACACATTTCAAGACTCTTGTACAACAACGGTCCTTCAGAAAAACACATTTCAAGACTCTTGTACAACAACGCTCCTTCAGAAAAACACATTTCAAGACTCTTGTACAACAACACTCCTTCAGAAAAACACATTTAAAAACTCATGTGCTACGACAGTCCTATACAGAAACACATTTCAAAACTCTTGCACTACAACACTGCTACAGAAAAACTCATTTCAAGATTCTTGTACAACAACGGTCCTTCAGAAAAACTCATTTCAAGATTCTTGTACAACAACGGTCCTTCAGAAAAACACATTTCAAGACTCTTGTACAACAACACTCCTTCAGAAAAACAAATTTAAAAACTCATGTACAACGACAGTTGTTTACAGAAACACATTTCAAAACTCTTGCACTACAACGGTCCTTCGGAAAAACACATTTCAAGACTCTTGTACAACAACGCTCCTTCAGAAAAACACATTTCAAGACTCTTGTACAACAACACTCCTTCAGAAAAACACATTTAAAAACTCATGTGCTACGACAGTCCTTTACAGAAACACATTTCAAAACTCTTGCACTACAACACTGCTACAGAAAAACTCATTTCAAGATTCTTGTACAACAACGGTCCTTCAGAAAAACTCATTTCAAGATTCTTGTACAACAACGGTCCTTCAGAAAAACACATTTCAAGACTCTTGTACAACAACACTCCTTCAGAAAAACAAATTTAAAAACTCATGTGCAGCGACAGTCCTTCACAGAAACACATTTCAAGACTCATGTACAACGACAGTTGTTTACAGAAACACATTTCAAAACTCTTGCACTACAACACTGCTACAGAAAAACTCATTTCAAGATTCTTGTACAACAACGGTCCTTCAGAAAAACACATTTCAAGACTCTTGTACAACAACGGTCCTTCAGAAAAACACATTTCAAGACTCTTGTACAACAACGCTCCTTCAGAAAAACACATTTCAAGACTCTTGTACAACAACGCTCCTTCAGAAAAACATATTTAAAAACTCATGTGCTACGACAGTCCTTTACAGAAACGCATTTCAAAACTCATGTACAACGACAGTTGTTTACAGAAACACATTTCAAAACTCTTGCACTACGACACTGCTACAGAAAAACTCATTTCAAGATTCTTGTACAACAACGGTCCTTCAGAAAAACACATTTCAAGACTCTTGTACAACAACACTCCTTCAGAAAACGCATTTAAAAACTCATGTACAACAACACTCCTTCAGAGAAACACATTTAAAAACTCATGTACAACGACAGTTTTTTACAGAAACACATTTCAAAACTCTTGCACTACAACACTGCTACAGAAAAACTCATTTCAAGATTCTTGTACAACAACGGTCCTTCAGAAAAACACATTTCAAGACTCTTGTACAACAACGGTCCTTCAGAAAAACACATTTCAAGACTCTTGTACAACAACGCTCCTTCAGAAAAACACATTTAAAAACTCATGTGCAACGACAGTCCTTTACAGAAACGCATTTCAAAACTCATGTACAACGACAGTTGTTTACAGAAACACATTTCAAAACTCTTGCACTACAACACTGCTACAGAAAAACTCATTTCAAGATTCTTGTACAACAACGGTCCTTCAGAAAAACACATTTCAAGACTCTTGTACAACAACACTCCTTCAGAAAACGCATTTAAAAACTCATGTACAACAACACTCCTTCAGAGAAACACATTTAAAAACTCATGTACAACGACAGTTTTTTACAGAAACACATTTCAAAACTCTTGCACTACAACACTGCTACATAAAAACTCATTTCAAGATTCTTGTACAACAACGGTCCTTCAGAAAAACACATTTCAAGACTCTTGTACAACAACGGTCCTTCAGAAAAACACCTTTAAAAACTCATGTGCAACGACAGTCCTTTACAGAAACGCATTTCAAAACTCATGTACAACGACAGTTGTTTACAGAAACACATTTCAAAACTCTTGCACTACAACACTGCTACAGAAAAACTCATTTCAAGATTCTTGTACAACAACGGTCCTTCAGAAAAACACATTTCAAGACTCTTGTACAACAACGGTCCTTCAGAAAAACACATTTCAAGACTCTTGTACAACAACACTCCTTCAGAAAACGCATTTAAAAACTCATGTACAACAACACTCCTTCAGCGAAACACATTTAAAAACTCATGTACAACGACAGTCCCTTACAAGATTCTTCAAGATTCTTGTACAACAACGGTCCTTCAGAAAAACACATTTCAAGACTCTTGTACAACAACGGTCCTTCAGAAAAACACATTTCAAGACTCTTGTACAACAACACTCCTTCAGAAAACGCATTTAAAAACTCATGTACAACAACACTCCTTCAGCGAAACACATTTAAAAACTCATGTACAACGACAGTCCTTTACAGAAACACATTTCAAAACTCTTGCACTACAACACTGCTACAGAAAAACTCATTTCAAGATTCTTGTATAAAAACAGTCCTTCAGAAAAACTCATTTCAAGACTCTTGTACAACAACAGTCCTTCAGAAAAACACTTTTAAAAACTCATGCACAACAACAGTTCTTCACAGAAACACATTTCAAGACTCTTGTACAACAACAGTCCTTCAGAAAAACTCATTTCAAGATTCTTGTACAACAACGGTCCTTCAGAAAAACACATTTCAAGACTCTTGTACAACAACGCTCCTTCAGAAAAACAAATTTAAAAACTCATGTGCAACGACAGTCCTTTACAGAAACGCATTTCAAAACTCATGTACAACGACAGTTGTTTACAGAAACACATATCAAAACTCTTGCACTACAACACTGCTACAGAAAAACTCATTTCAAGATTCTTGTACAACAACGGTCCTTCAGAAAAACTCATTTCAAGATTCTTGTACAACAACGGTCCTTCAGAAAAACACATTTCAAGACTCTTGTACAACAACACTCCTTCAGAAAACGCATTTAAAAACTCATGTACAACAACACTCCTTCAGAGAAACACATTTAAAAACTCATGTACAACGACAGTTGTTTACAGAAACACATTTCAAAACTCTTGCACTACAACACTGCTACAGAAAAACTCATTTCAAGATTTTTGTACAACAACGGTCCTTCAGAAAAACACATTTCAAGACTCTTGTACAACAACGGTCCTTCAGAAAAACACATTTCAATACTCTTGTACAACAACGCTCCTTCAGAAAAACACATTTAAAAACTCATGTGCAACAACACTCCTTCAGAGAAACACATTTAAAAACTCATGTGCAACGACAGTTGTTTACAGAAACACATTTCAAAACTCTTGCACTACAACACTGCTACAGAAAAACTCATTTCAAGATTCTTGTACAACAACGGTCCTTCAGAAAAACACATTTCAAGACTCATGTGCAACAACACTCCTTCAGAGAAACACATTTAAAAACTCATGTGAAACGACAGTCCTTTACAGAAACACATTTCAATACTCTTGCACTACAACACTGCTACAGAAAAACTCATTTCAAGATTCTTGTACAACAACGGTCCTTCAGAAAAACACATTTCAAGACTCTTGTACAACAACGGTCCTTCAGAAAAACACATTTCAAGACTCTTGTACAACAACACTCCTTCAGAAAACGCATTTAAAAACTCATGTACAACAACACTCCTTCAGAGAAACACATTTAAAAACTCATGTACAACGACAGTTGTTTACAGAAACACATTTCAAAACTCTTGCACTACGACACTGCTACAGAAAAACTCATTTCAAGATTCTTGTACAACAACGGTCCTTCAGAAAAACACATTTCAAGACTCATGTGCAACAACACTCCTTCAGAGAAACACATTTAAAAACTCATGTGAAACGACAGTCCTTTACAGAAACACATTTCAATACTCTTGCACTACAACACTGCTACAGAAAAACTCATTTCAAGATTCTTGTACAACAACGGTCCTTCAGAAAAACACATTTCAAGACTCTTGTACAACAACGGTCCTTCAGAAAAACACATTTCAAGACTCTTGTACAACAACGGTCCTTCAGAAAAACACATTTCAAGACTCTTGTACAACAACACTCCTTCAGAGAACGCATTTAAAAACTCATGCACAACAACAGTCCTTCACAGAAACACATTTCAAGACTCTTGTACAACAACAGTCCTTCAGAAAAACTCATTTCAAGATTCTTGTACAACAACAGTCCTTCAGAAAAACTCATTTCAAGATTCTTGTACAACAACGGTCCTTCAGAAAAACACATTTCAAGACTCTTGTACAACAACGCTCCTTCAGAAAAACACATTTAAAAACTCATGTGCAACGACAGTCCTTTACAGAAACGCATTTCAAAACTCTTGCACAACAACACTGCTACAGAAAAACTCATTTCAAGATTCTTGTATAAAAACAGTAATTCAGAAAAACTCATTTCAAGACTCTTGTACAACAACAGTCCTTCAGAAAACGCATTTAAAAACTCATGTACAACAACACTCCTTCAGCGAAACACATTTAAAAATTCATGTACAACGACAGTCCTTTACAGAAACACATTTCAAAACTCTTGCACTACAACACTGCTACAGAAAAACTCATTTCAAGATTCTTGTATAAAAACAGTCCTTCAGAAAAACTCATTTCAAGACTCTTGTACAACAACAGTCCTTCAGAAAAACACATTTAAAAACTCATGCGCAACAACAGTCCTTCACAGAAACACATTTCAAGACTCTTGCACAACAACAGTCCTTCAGAAAAACTCATTTCAAGATTCTTGTACAACAATGGTCCTTCAGAAAAACACATTTCAAGACTCTTGTACAACAACGCTCCTTCAGAAAAACAAATTTAAAAACTCATGTGCAACGACAGTCCTTTACAGAAACGCATTTCAAAACTCATGTACAACGACAGTTGTTTACAGAAACACATTTCAAAACTCTTGCACTACAACACTGCTACAGAAAAACTCATTTCAAGATTCTTGTACAACAACGGTTATTCAGAAAAACTCATTTCAAGATTTTTGTACAACAACGGTCCTTCAGAAAAACACATTTCAAGACTCTTGTACAACAACACTCCTTCAGAGAAACACATTTAAAAACTCATGTACAACGACAGCTGTTTACAGAAACACATTTCAAAACTCTTGCAGTACAACACTGCTACAGAAAAACTCATTTCAAGATTCTTGTACAACAACGGTCCTTCAGAAAAACACATTTCAAGACTCTTGTACAAAAACGGTCCTTCAGAAAAACACATTTCAAGACTCTTGTACAACAACGCTCCTTCAGAAAAACACATTTAAAAAGTCATGTGCAACAACACTCCTTCAGAGAAACACATTTAAAAACTCATTTACAACGACAGCTGTTTACAGAAACACATTTCAAAACTCTTGCAGTACAACACTGCTACAGAAAAACTCATTTCAAGACTCTTGTACAACAACGGTCCTTCAGAAAAACACATTTCAAGACTCTTGTACAACAACGCTCCTTCAGAAAAACACATTTAAAAAGTCATGTGCAACAACACTCCTTCAGAGAAACACATTTAAAAACTCATGTGCAACAACAGTCCTTTAGAGAAACGTTATTTCAAAACTCATGTACAACGACAGTTGTTTACAGAAACACATTTCAAAACTCTTGCACTACAACACTGCTACAGAAAAACTCATTTCAAGATTCTTGTACAACAACGGTCCTTCAGAAAAACACATTTCAAGACTCATGTGCAACAACACTCCTTCAGAGAAACACATTTAAAAACTCATGTGAAACGACAGTCCTTTATAGAAACACATTTCAATACTCTTGCACTACAACACTGCTACAGAAAAACTCATTTCAAGATTCTTGTACAACAACGGTCCTTCAGAAAAACACATTTCAAGACTCTTGTACAACAACGGTCCTTCAGAAAAACACATTTCAAGACTCTTGTACAACAACACTCCTTCAGAAAACGCATTTAAAAACTCATGTACAACAACACTCCTTCAGAGAAACACATTTAAAAACTCATGTATAACGACAGTCCTTTACAGAAACACATTCAAAACTCATGTACAACGACAGTTGTTTACAGAAACACATTTCAAAACTCTTGCACTACAACACTGCTACAGAAAAACTCATTTCAAGATTCTTGTACAACAACGGTCCTTCAGAAAAACACATTTCAAGACTCTTGTACAACAACGCTCCTTCAGAAGAACACATTTCAAGACTCTTGTACAACAACACTCCTTCAGAAAAACACATTTAAAAACTCATGTGCTACGACAGTCCTTTACAGAAACGCACTTCAAAACTCATGTACAACGACAGTTGTTTACAGAAACACATTTCAAAACTCTTGCACTACAACACTGCTACAGAAAAACCCATTTCAAGATTCTTGTACAACAACACTCCTTCAGAAAAACGCATTTAAAAACTCATTTACAACGACAGTCCTTTACAGAAACGCATTTCAAAACTCATGTACAACGACAGTTGTTTACAGAAACACATTTCAAAACTCTTGCACTACAACGGTCCTTCAGAAAAACACATTTCAAGACTTTTGTACAACAACGGTCCTTCAGAAAAACACATTTAAAAACTCATGTGCTACGACAGTCCTTTACAGAAACGCATTTCAAAACTCATGTACAACGACAGTTGTTTACAGAAACACATTTCAAAACTCTTGCACTACAACACTGCTACAGAAAAACTCATTTCAAGATTCTTGTACAACAACGGTCCTTCAGAAAAACACATTTCAAGACTCTTGTACAACAACACTCCTTCAGAAAACGCATTTAAAAACTCATGTACAACAACACTCCTTCAGAGAAACACATTTAAAAACTCATGTACAACGACAGCTGTTTACAGAAACACATTTCAAAACTCTTGCACTACAACACTGCTACGGAAAAACCCATTTCAAGATTCTTGTACAACAACACTCCTTCAGAAAAACGCATTTAAAAACTCATTTACAACGACAGTCCTTTACAGAAACGCATTTCAAAACTCATGTACAACGACAGTTGTTTACAGAAACACATTTCAAAACTCTTGCACTACAACGGTCCTTCAGAAAAACACATTTCAAGACTCTTGTACAACAACGGTCCTTCAGAAAAACACATTTAAAAACTCATGTGCTACGACAGTCCTTTACAGAAACGCATTTCAAAACTCATGTACAACGACAGTTGTTTACAGAAACACATTTCAAAACTCTTGCACTACAACACTGCTACAGAAAAACTCATTTCAAGATTCTTGTACAACAACGGTCCTTCAGAAAAACACATTTCAAGACTCTTGTAAAACAACGGTCGTTCAGAAAAACACATTTCAAGACTCTTGTACAACAACGCTCCTTCAGAAAAACACATTTCAAGACTCTTGTACAACAACGGTCCTTCAGAAAAACATATTTAAAAACTCATGTGCTACGACAGTCCTTTACAGAAACGCATTTCAAAACTCATGTACAACGACAGTTGTTTACAGAAACACATTTCAAAACTCTTGCACTACAACACTGCTACAGAAAAACTCATTTCAAGATTCTTGTACAACAACGGTCCTTCAGAAAAACACATTTCAAGACTCTTGTACAACAACGGTCCTTCAGAAAAACACATTTCAAGACTCTTGTACAACAACGCTCCTTCAGAAAAACACATTTCAAGACTCTTGTACAACAACACTCCTTCAGAAAAACACATTTAAAAACTCATGTGCTACGACAGTCCTTTACAGAAACACATTTCAAAACTCTTGCACTACAACACTGCTACAGAAAAACTCATTTCAAGATTCTTGTACAACAACGGTCCTTCAGAAAAACTCATTTCAAGATTCTTGTACAACAACGGTCCTTCAGAAAGACACATTTCAAGACTCTTGTACAACAACACTCCTTCAGAAAAACAAATTTAAAAACTCATGTGCAACGACAGTCCTTCACAGAAACACATTTCAAGACTCATGTACAACGACAGTTGTTTACAGAAACACATTTCAAAACTCTTGCACTACAACACTGCTACAGAAAAACTCATTTCAAGATTCTTGTACAACAACGGTCCTTCAGAAAAACTCATTTCAAGATTCTTGTACAACAACGGTCCTTCAGAAAAACACATTTCAAGACTCTTGTACAACAACACTCCTTCAGAAAAACAAATTTAAAAACTCATGTACAACGACAGTTGTTTACAGAAACACATTTCAAAACTCTTGCACTACAACGGTCCTTCAGAAAAACACATTTCAAGACTCTTGTACAACAACGCTCCTTCAGAAAAACACATTTCAAGACTCTTGTACAACAACACTCCTTCAGAAAAACACATTTAAAAACTCATGTGCTACGACAGTCCTTTACAGAAACACATTTCAAAACTCTTGCACTACAACACTGCTACAGAAAAACTCATTTCAAGATTCTTGTACAACAACGGTCCTTCAGAAAAACTCATTTCAAGATTCTTGTACAACAACGGTCCTTCAGAAAAACACATTTCAAGACTCTTGTATAACAACACTCCTTCAGAAAAACAAATTTAAAAACTCATGTGCAACGAAGGTCCTTCACAGAAACACATTTCAAGACTCATGTACAACGACAGTTGTTTACAGAAACACATTTCAAAACTCTTGCACTACAACACTGCTACAGAAAAACTCATTTCAAGATTCTTGTACAACAACGGTCCTTCAGAAAAACACATTTCAAGACTCTTGTACAACAACGGTCCTTCAGAAAAACACATTTCAAGACTCTTGTACAACAACGCTCCTTCAGAAAAACACATTTCAAGACTCTTGTACAACAACGGTCCTTCAGAAAAACATATTTAAAAACTCATGTGCTACGACAGTCCTTTACAGAAACGCATTTCAAAACTCATGTACAACGACAGTTGTTTACAGAAACACATTTCAAAACTCTTGCACTACAACACTGCTACAGAAAAACTCATTTCAAGATTCTTGTACAACAACGGTCCTTCAGAAAAACACATTTCAAGACTCTTGTACAACAACGGTCCTTCAGAAAAACACATTTCAAGACTCTTGTACAACAACGCTCCTTCAGAAAAACACATTTCAAGACTCTTGTACAACAACACTCCTTCAGAAAAACACATTTAAAAACTCATGTGCTACGACAGGCCTTTACAGAAACACATTTCAAAACTCTTGCACTACAACACTGCTACAGAAAAACTCATTTCAAGATTCTTGTACAACAACGGTCCTTCAGAAAAACTCATTTCAAGATTCTTGTACAACAACGGTCCTTCAGAAAAACACATTTCAAGACTCTTGTACAACAACACTCCTTCAGAAAAACAAATTTAAAAACTCATGTGCAACGACAGTCCTTCACAGAAACACATTTCAAGACTCATGTACAACGACAGTTGTTTACAGAAACACATTTCAAAACTCTTGCACTACAACGGTCCTTCAGAAAAACACATTTCAAGACTCTTGTACAACAACGGTCCTTCAGAAAAACACATTTAAAAACTCATGTGCTACGACAGTCCTTTACAGAAACGCATTTCAAAACTCATGTACAACGACAGTTGTTTACAGAAACACATTTCAAAACTCTTGCACTACAACACTGCTACAGAAAAACTCATTTCAAGATTCTTGTACAACAACGGTCCTTCAGAAAAACTCATTTCAAGATTCTTGTATAAAAACAGTCCTTCAGAAAAACTCATTTCAAGACTCTTGTACAACAACAGTCCTTCAGAAAAACACATTTAAAAACTCATGCACAACAACAGTCCTTCACAGAAACACATTTCAAGACTCTTGTACAACAACAGTCCTTCAGAAAAACTCATTTCAAGATTCTTGTACAACAACGGTCCTTCAGAAAAACACATTTCAAGACTCTTGTACAACAACGCTCCTTCAGAAAAACAAATTTAAAAACTCATGTGCAACGACAGTCCTTTACAGAAACGCATTTCAAAACTCATGTACAATGACAGTTGTTTACAGAAACACATTTCAAAATTCTTGCACTACAACACTGCTACAGAAAAACTCATTTCAAGATTCTTGTACAACAACGGTCCTTCAGAAAAACTCATTTCAAGATTCTTGTACAACAACGGTCCTTCAGAAAAACACATTTCAAGACTCTTGTACAACAACACTCCTTCAGAAAAACAAATTTAAAAACTCATGTGCAACGACAGTCCTTTACAGAAACGCATTTCAAAACACATGTACAACGACAGTTGTTTACAGAAACACATTTCAAAACTCTTGCACTACAACACTGCTACAGAAAAACTCATTTCAAGATTCTTGTATAAAAACAGTCCTTCAGAAAAACTCATTTCAAGACTCTTGTACAACAACAGTCCTTCAGAAAAACACATTTAAAAACTCATGCACAACAACAGTCCTTCACAGAAACACATTTCAAGACTCTTGTACAACAACACTCCTTCAGAAAAACTCATTTCAAGATTCTTGTACAACAACGGTCCTTCAGAAAAACACATTTCAAGACTCTTGTACAACAACGCTCCTTCAGAAAAACAAATTTAAAAACTCATGTGCAACAACACTCCTTCAGAGAAACACATTTAAAAACTCATGTACAACGACAGTCCTTTACAGAAACACATTTCAAAACTCTTGCACTACAACACTGCTACATAAAAACTCATTTCAAGATTCTTGTACAACAACGGTCCTTCAGAAAAACACATTTCAAGACTCTTGTACAACAACGGTCCTTCAGAAAAACACATTTCAAGACTCTTGTACAACAACGCTCCTTCAGAAAAACACATTTAAAAACTCATGTGCAACGACAGTCCTTTACAGAAACGCATTTCAAAACTCATGTACAACGACAGTTGTTTACAGAAACACATTTCAAAACTCTTGCACTACAACACTGCTACAGAAAAACTCATTTCAAGATTCTTGTACAACAACGGTCCTTCAGAAAAACACATTTCAAGACTCTTGTACAACAACACTCCTTCAGAAAACGCATTTAAAAACTCATGTACAACAACACTCCTTCAGAGAAACACATTTAAAAACTCATGTACATCGACAGTTGTTTACAGAAACACATTTCAAAACTCTTGCACTACAACACTGCTACAGAAAAACTCATTTCAAGATTCTTGTACAACAACACTCCTTCAGAAAAACGCATTTAAAAACTCATGTACAACGACAGTCCTTTACAGAAACGCATTTCAAAACTCATGTACAACGACAGTTGTTTACAGAAACACATTTCAAAAACTCTTGCACTACAACGGTCCTTCAGAAAAACACATTTCAAGACTCTTGTACAACAACGGTCCTTCAGAAAAACACATTTAAAAACTCATGCACAACAACAGTCCTTCACAGAAACACATTTCAAGACTCTTGTACAACAACAGTCCTTCAGAAAAACTCATTTCAAGATTCTTGTACAACAACGGTCCTTCAGAAAAACACATTTCAAGACTCTTGTACAACAACGCTCCTTCAGAAAAACACATTTAAAAACTCATGTGCAACGACAGTCCTTTACAGAAACGCATTTCAAAACTCATGTACAACGACAGTTGTTTACAGAAACACATTTCAAAACTCTTGCACTACAACACTGCTACAGAAAAACTCATTTCAAGATTCTTGTACAACAACGGTCCTTCAGAAAAACACATTTCAAGACTCTTGTACAACAACGCTCCTTCAGAAAAACACATTTCAAGACTCTTGTACAACAACGGTCCTTCAGAAAAACACATTTCAAGACTCTTGTACAACAACGCTCCTTCAGAAAAACACATTTCAAGACTCTTGTACAACAACACTCCTTCAGAAAAACACATTTAAAAACTCATGTGCTACGACAGTCCTTTACAGAAACACATTTCAAAACTCATGTACAACGACAGTTGTTTACAGAAACACATTTCAAAACTCTTGCACTACAACACTGCTACAGAAAAACTCATTTCAAGACTCTTGTACAACAACACTCCTTCAGAAAAACACATTTAAAAACTCATGTGCTACGACAGTCCTTTACAGAAACACATTTCAAAACTCTTGCACTACAACACTGCTACAGAAAAACTCATTTCAAGATTCTTGTACAACAACGGTCCTTCAGAAAAACTCATTTCAAGATTCTTGTACAACAACGGTCCTTCAGAAAAACACATTTCAAGACTCTTGTACAACAACACTCCTTCAGAAAAACAAATTTAAAAACTCATGTACAACGACAGTTGTTTACAGAAACACATTTCAAAACTCTTGCACTACAACGGTCCTTCAGAAAAACACATTTCAAGACTCTTGTACAACAACGCTCCTTCAGAAAAACACATTTCAAGACTCTTGTACAACAACACTCCTTCAGAAAAACACATTTAAAAACTCATGTGCTACGACAGTCCTTTACAGAAACACATTTCAAAACTCTTGCACTACAACACTGCTACAGAAAAACTCATTTCAAGATTCTTGTACAACAACGGTCCTTCAGAAAAACTCATTTCAAGATTCTTGTACAACAACGGTCCTTCAGAAAAACACATTTCAAGACTCTTGTACAACAACACTCCTTCAGAAAAACAAATTTAAAAACTCATGTGCAACGACAGTCCTTCACAGAAACACATTTCAAGACTCATGTACAACGACAGTTGTTTACAGAAACACATTTCAAAACTCTTGCACTACAACACTGCTACAGAAAAACTCATTTCAAGATTCTTGTACAACAACGGTCCTTCAGAAAAACACATTTCAAGACTCTTGTACAACAACGGTCCTTCAGAAAAACACATTTCAAGACTCTTGTACAACAACGCTCCTTCAGAAAAACACATTTCAAGACTCTTGTACAACAACGGTCCTTCAGAAAAACATATTTAAAAACTCATGTGCTACGACAGTCCTTTACAGAAACGCATTTCAAAACTCATGTACAACGACAGTTGTTTACAGAAACACATTTCAAAACTCTTGCACTACAACACTGCTACAGAAAAACTCATTTCAAGATTCTTGTACAACAACGGTCCTTCAGAAAAACTCATTTCAAGATTCTTGTACAACAACGGTCCTTCAGAAAAACACATTTCAAGACTCTTGTACAACAACACTCCTTCAGAAAAACAAATTTAAAAACTCATGTACAACGACAGTTGTTTACAGAAACACATTTCAAAACTCTTGCACTACAACGGTCCTTCAGAAAAACACATTTCAAGACTCTTGTACAACAACGCTCCTTCAGAAAAACACATTTCAAGACTCTTGTACAACAACACTCCTTCAGAAAAACACATTTAAAAACTCATGTGCTACGACAGTCCTTTACAGAAACACATTTCAAAACTCTTGCACTACAACACTGCTACAGAAAAACTCATTTCAAGATTCTTGTACAACAACGGTCCTTCAGAAAAACTCATTTCAAGATTCTTGTACAACAACGGTCCTTCAGAAAAACACATTTCAAGACTCTTGTACAACAACACTCCTTCAGAAAAACAAATTTAAAAACTCATGTGCAACGACAGTCCTTCACAGAAACACATTTCAAGACTCATGTACAACGACAGTTGTTTACAGAAACACATTTCAAAACTCTTGCACTACAACACTGCTACAGAAAAACTCATTTCAAGATTCTTGTACAACAACGGTCCTTCAGAAAAACACATTTCAAGACTCTTGTACAACAACGGTCCTTCAGAAAAACACATTTCAAGACTCTTGTACAACAACGCTCCTTCAGAAAAACACATTTCAAGACTCTTGTACAACAACGGTCCTTCAGAAAAACATATTTAAAAACTCATGTGCTACGACAGTCCTTTACAGAAACGCATTTCAAAACTCATGTACAACGACAGTTGTTTACAGAAACACATTTCAAAACTCTTGCACTACAACACTGCTACAGAAAAACTCATTTCAAGATTCTTGTACAACAACGGTCCTTCAGAAAAACACATTTCAAGACTCTTGTACAACAACGGTCCTTCAGAAAAACACATTTCAAGACTCTTGTACAACAACGCTCCTTCAGAAAAACACATTTCAAGACTCTTGTACAACAACACTCCTTCAGAAAAACACATTTAAAAACTCATGTGCTACGACAGTCCTTTACAGAAACACATTTCAAAACTCTTGCACTACAACACTGCTACAGAAAAACTCATTTCAAGATTCTTGTACAACAACGGTCCTTCAGAAAAACTCATTTCAAGATTCTTGTACAACAATGGTCCTTCAGAAAAACACATTTCAAGACTCTTGTACAACAACACTCCTTCAGAAAAACAAATTTAAAAACTCATGTGCAACGACAGTCCTTCACAGAAACACATTTCAAGACTCATGTACAAAGACAGTTGTTTACAGAAACACATTTCAAAACTCTTGCACTACAACGGTCCTTCAGAAAAACACATTTCAAGACTCTTGTACAACAACGGTCCTTCAGAAAAACACATTTAAAAACTCATGTGCTACGACAGTCCTTTACAGAAACGCATTTCAAAACTCATGTACAACGACAGTTGTTTACAGAAACACATTTCAAAACTCTTGCACTACAACACTGCTACAGAAAAACTCATTTCAAGATTCTTGTACAACAACGGTCCTTCAGAAAAACTCATTTCAAGATTCTTGTATAAAAACAGTCCTTCAGAAAAACTCATTTCAAGACTCTTGTACAACAACAGTCCTTCAGAAAAACACATTTAAAAACTCATGCACAACAACAGTCCTTCACAGAAACACATTTCAAGACTCTTGTACAACAACAGTCCTTCAGAAAAACTCATTTCAAGATTCTTGTACAACAACGGTCCTTCAGAAAAACACATTTCAAGACTCTTGTACAACAACGCTCCTTCAGAAAAACAAATTTAAAAACTCATGTGCAACGACAGTCCTTTACAGAAACGCATTTCAAAACTCATGTACAACGACAGTTGTTTACAGAAACACATTTCAAAATTCTTGCACTACAACACTGCTACAGAAAAACTCATTTCAAGATTCTTGTACAACAACGGTCCTTCAGAAAAACTCATTTCAAGATTCTTGTACAACAACGGTCCTTCAGAAAAACACATTTCAAGACTCTTGTACAACAACACTCCTTCAGAAAAACAAATTTAAAAACTCATGTGCAACGACAGTCCTTTACAGAAACGCATTTCAAAACACATGTACAACGACAGTTGTTTACAGAAACACATTTCAAAACTCTTGCACTACAACACTGCTACAGAAAAACTCATTTCAAGATTCTTGTATAAAAACAGTCCTTCAGAAAAACTCATTTCAAGACTCTTGTACAACAACAGTCCTTCAGAAAAACACATTTAAAAACTCATGCACAACAACAGTCCTTCACAGAAACACATTTCAAGACTCTTGTACAACAACACTCCTTCAGAAAAACTCATTTCAAGATTCTTGTACAACAACGGTCCTTCAGAAAAACACATTTCAAGACTCTTGTACAACAACGCTCCTTCAGAAAAACAAATTTAAAAACTCATGTGCAACAACACTCCTTCAGAGAAACACATTTAAAAACCCATGTACAACGACAGTCCTTTACAGAAACACATTTCAAAACTCTTGCACTACAACACTGCTACATAAAAACTCATTTCAAGATTCTTGTACAACAACGGTCCTTCAGAAAAACACATTTCAAGACTCTTGTACAACAACGGTCCTTCAGAAAAACACATTTCAAGACTCTTGTACAACAACGCTCCTTCAGAAAAACACATTTAAAAACTCATGTGCAACGACAGTCCTTTACAGAAACGCATTTCAAAACTCATGTACAACGACAGTTGTTTACAGAAACACATTTCAAAACTCTTGCACTACAACACTGCTACAGAAAAACTCATTTCAAGATTCTTGTACAACAACGGTCCTTCAGAAAAACACATTTCAAGACTCTTGTACAACAACACTCCTTCAGAAAACGCATTTAAAAACTCATGTACAACAACACTCCTTCAGAGAAACACATTTAAAAACTCATGTACAACGACAGTTGTTTACAGAAACACATTTCAAAACTCTTGCACTACAACACTGCTGCAGAAAAACTCATTTCAAGATTCTTGTACAACAACACTCCTTCAGAAAAACGCATTTAAAAACTCATGTACAACGACAGTCCTTTACAGAAACGCATTTCAAAACTCATGTACAACGACAGTTGTTTACAGAAACACATTTCAAAATTCTTGCACTACAACACTGCTACAGAAAAACTCATTTCAAGATTCTTGTACAACAACGGTCCTTCAGAAAAACTCATTTCAAGATTCTTGTACAACAACGGTCCTTCAGAAAAACACATTTCAAGACTCTTGTACAACAACACTCCTTCAGAAAAACAAATTTAAAAACTCATGTGCAACGACAGTCCTTTACAGAAACGCATTTCAAAACACATGTACAACGACAGTTGTTTACAGAAACACATTTCAAAACTCTTGCACTACAACACTGCTACAGAAAAACTCATTTCAAGATTCTTGTATAAAAACAGTCCTTCAGAAAAACTCATTTCAAGATTCTTGTACAACAACGGTCCTTCAGAAAAACTCATTTCAAGATTCTTGTACAACAACGGTCCTTCAGAAAAACACATTTCAAGACTCTTGTACAACAACACTCCTTCAGAAAAACAAATTTAAAAACTCATGTGCAACGACAGTCCTTTACAGAAACGCATTTCAAAACACATGTACAACGACAGTTGTTTACAGAAACACATTTCAAAACTCTTGCACTACAACACTGCTACAGAAAAACTCATTTCAAGATTCTTGTATAAAAACAGTCCTTCAGAAAAACTCATTTCAAGACTCTTGTACAACAACAGTCCTTCAGAAAAACACATTTAAAAACTCATGCACAACAACAGTCCTTCACAGAAACACATTTCAAGACTCTTGTACAACAACACTCCTTCAGAAAAACTCATTTCAAGATTCTTGTACAACAACGGTCCTTCAGAAAAACACATTTCAAGACTCTTGTACAACAACGCTCCTTCAGAAAAACAAATTTAAAAACTCATGTGCAACAACACTCCTTCAGAGAAACACATTTAAAAACTCATGTACAACGACAGTCCTTTACAGAAACACATTTCAAAACTCTTGCACTACAACACTGCTACATAAAAACTCATTTCAAGATTCTTGTACAACAACGGTCCTTCAGAAAAACACATTTCAAGACTCTTGTACAACAACGGTCCTTCAGAAAAACACATTTAAAAACTCATGTGCTACGACAGTCCTTTACAGAAACGCATTTCAAAACTCATGTACAACGACAGTTGTTTACAGAAACACATTTCAAAACTCTTGCACTACAACACTGCTACAGAAAAACTCATTTCAAGATTCTTGTACAACAACGGTCCTTCAGAAAAACTCATTTCAAGATTCTTGTATAAAAACAGTCCTTCAGAAAAACTCATTTCAAGACTCTTGTACAACAACAGTCCTTCAGAAAAACACATTTAAAAACTCATGCACAACAACAGTCCTTCACAGAAACACATTTCAAGACTCTTGTACAACAACAGTCCTTCAGAAAAACTCATTTCAAGATTCTTGTACAACAACGGTCCTTCAGAAAAACACATTTCAAGACTCTTGTACAACAACGCTCCTTCAGAAAAACAAATTTAAAAACTCATGTGCAACGACAGTCCTTTACAGAAACGCATTTCAAAACTCATGTACAACGACAGTTGTTTACAGAAACACATTTCAAAATTCTTGCACTACAACACTGCTACAGAAAAACTCATTTCAAGATTCTTGTACAACAACGGTCCTTCAGAAAAACTCATTTCAAGATTCTTGTACAACAACGGTCCTTCAGAAAAACACATTTCAAGACTCTTGTACAACAACACTCCTTCAGAAAAACAAATTTAAAAACTCATGTGCAACGACAGTCCTTTACAGAAACGCATTTCAAAACACATGTACAACGACAGTTGTTTACAGAAACACATTTCAAAACTCTTGCACTACAACACTGCTACAGAAAAACTCATTTCAAGATTCTTGTATAAAAACAGTCCTTCAGAAAAACTCATTTCAAGACTCTTGTACAACAACAGTCCTTCAGAAAAACACATTTAAAAACTCATGCACAACAACAGTCCTTCACAGAAACACATTTCAAGACTCTTGTACAACAACACTCCTTCAGAAAAACTCATTTCAAGATTCTTGTACAACAACGGTCCTTCAGAAAAACACATTTCAAGACTCTTGTACAACAACGCTCCTTCAGAAAAACAAATTTAAAAACTCATGTGCAACAACACTCCTTCAGAGAAACACATTTAAAAACTCATGTACAACGACAGTCCTTTACAGAAACACATTTCAAAACTCTTGCACTACAACACTGCTACATAAAAACTCATTTCAAGATTCTTGTACAACAACGGTCCTTCAGAAAAACACATTTCAAGACTCTTGTACAACAACGGTCCTTCAGAAAAACACATTTCAAGACTCTTGTACAACAACGCTCCTTCAGAAAAACACATTTAAAAACTCATGTGCAACGACAGTCCTTTACAGAAACGCATTTCAAAACTCATGTACAACGACAGTTGTTTACAGAAACACATTTCAAAACTCTTGCACTACAACACTGCTACAGAAAAACTCATTTCAAGATTCTTGTACAACAACGGTCCTTCAGAAAAACACATTTCAAGACTCTTGTACAACAACACTCCTTCAGAAAACGCATTTAAAAACTCATGTACAACAACACTCCTTCAGAGAAACACATTTAAAAACTCATGTACAACGACAGTTGTTTACAGAAACACATTTCAAAACTCTTGCACTACAACACTGCTACAGAAAAACTCATTTCAAGATTCTTGTACAACAACACTCCTTCAGAAAAACGCATTTAAAAACTCATGTACAACGACAGTCCTTTACAGAAACGCATTTCAAAACTCATGTACAACGACAGTTGTTTACAGAAACACATTTCAAAAACTCTTGCACTACAACGGTCCTTCAGAAAAACACATTTCAAGACTCTTGTACAACAACGGTCCTTCAGAAAAACACATTTCAAGACTCTTGTACAACAACGCTCCTTCAGAAAAACACATTTCAAGACTCTTGTACAACAACACTCCTTCAGAAAAACACATTTAAAAACTCATGTGCTACGACAGTCCTTTACAGAAACGCATTTCAAAACTCATGTACAACGACAGTTGTTTACAGAAACACATTTCAAAACTCTTGCACTACAACACTGCTACAGAAAAACTCATTTCAAGATTCTTGTACAACAACGGTCCTTCAGAAAAACACATTTCAAGACTCTTGTACAACAACACTCCTTCAGAAAACGCATTTAAAAACTCATGTACAACAACACTCCTTCAGAGAAACACATTTAAAAACTCATGTACAACGACAGTTGTTTACAGAAACACATTTCAAAACTCTTGCACTGCAACACTGCTACAGAAAAACTCATTTCAAGATTCTTGTACAACAACACTCGTTCAGAAAAACGCATTTAAAAACTCATGTACAACGACAGTCCTTTACAGAAACGCATTTCAAAACTCATGTACAACGACAGTTGTTTACAGAAACACATTTCAAAAACTCTTGCACTACAACGGTCCTTCAGAAAAACACATTTAAAAACTCATGCACAACAACAGTCCTTCACAGAAACACATTTCAAGACTCTTGTACAACAACAGTCCTTCAGAAAAACTCATTTCAAGATTCTTGTACAACAACGGTCCTTCAGAAAAACACATTTCAAGACTCTTGTACAACAACGCTCCTTCAGAAAAACACATTTAAAAACTCATGTGCAACGACAGTCCTTTACAGAAACGCATTTCAAAACTCATGTACAACGACAGTTGTTTACAGAAACACATTTCAAAACTCTTGCACTACAACACTGCTACAGAAAAACTCATTTCAAGATTCTTGTACAACAACGGTCCTTCAGAAAAACACATTTCAAGACTCTTGTACAACAACGCTCCTTCAGAAAAACACATTTCAAGACTCTTGTACAACAACACTCCTTCAGAAAAACACATTTAAAAACTCATGTGCTACGACAGTCCTTTACAGAAACGCATTTCAAAACTCATGTACAACGACAGTTGTTTACAGAAACACATTTCAAAACTCTTGCACTACAACACTGCTACAGAAAAACTCATTTCAAGATTCTTGTACAACAACACTCCTTCAGAAAAACGCATTTAAAAACTCATGTACAACGACAGTTGTTTACAGAAACACATTTCAAAACTCTTGCACTACAACGGTCCTTCAGAAAAACACATTTCAAGACTCTTGTACAACAACACTCCTTCAGAAAAACACATTTAAAAACTCATGTGCTACGACAGTCCTTTACAGAAACGCATTTCAAAACTCATGTACAACGACAGTTGTTTACAGAAACACATTTCAAAACTCTTGCACTACAACACTGCTACAGAAAAACTCATTTCAAGATTCTTGTACAACAACGGTCCTTCAGAAAAACACATTTCAAGACTCTTGTACAACAACACTCCTTCAGAAAACGCATTTAAAAACTCATGTACAACAACACTCCTTCAGAGAAACACATTTAAAAACTCATGTACAACGACAGTCCTTTACAGAAACATATTTCAAAACTCTTGCACTACAACACTGCTACATAAAAACTCATTTCAAGATTCTTGTACAACAACGGTCCTTCAGAAAAACACATTTCAAGACTCTTGTACAACAACGGTCCTTCAGAAAAACACCTTTAAAAACTCATGTGCAGCGACAGTCCTTTACAGAAACGCATTTCAAAACTCATGTACAAGGACAGTTGTTTACAGAAACACATTTCAAAACTCTTGCACTACAACACTGCTACAGAAAAACTCATGTCAAGATTCTTGTACAACAACGGTCCTTCAGAACAACACATTTCAAGACTCTTGTACAACAACGGTCCTTCAGAAAAACACATTTCAAGACTCTTGTACAACAACACTCCTTCAGAAAACGCATTTAAAAACTCATGTACAACAACACTCCTTCAGCGAAACACATTTAAAAACTCATGTACAACGACAGTCCTTTACAGAAACACATTTCAAAACTCTTGCACTACAACACTGCTACAGAAAAACTCATTTCAAGATTCTTGTATAAAAACAGTCCTTCAGAAAAACTCATTTCAAGACTCTTGTACAACAACAGTCCTTCAGAAAAACACATTTAAAAACTCATGCACAACAACAGTCCTTCACAGAAACACATTTCAAGACTCTTGTACAACAACAGTCCTTCAGAAAAACTCATTTCAAGATTCTTGTACAACAACGGTCCTTCAGAAAAACACATTTCAAGACTCTTGTACAACAACGCTCCTTCAGAAAAACAAATTTAAAAACTCATGTGCAACGACAGTCCTTTACAGAAACGCATTTCAAAACTCATGTACAACGACAGTTGTTTACAGAAACACATTTCAAAACTCTTGCACTACAACACTGCTACAGAAAAACTCATTTCAAGATTCTTGTACAACAACGGTCCTTCAGAAAAGCTCATTTCAAGATTCTTGTACAACAACGGTCCTTCAGAAAAACACATTTCAAGACTCTTGTACAACAACGCTCCTTCAGAAAAACACATTTCAAGACTCTTGTACAACAACGCTCCTTCAGAAAATCACATTTAAAAACTCATGTACAACAACACTCCTTCAGCGAAACACATTTAAAAACTCATGTACAACGACAGTCCTTTACAGAAACACATTTCAAAACTCTTGCACTACAACACTGCTACAGAAAAACTCATTTCAAGATTCTTGTATAAAAACAGTCCTTCAGAAAAACTCATTTCAAGACTCTTGTACAACAACACTCCTTCAGAGAAACACATTTAAAAACTCATGTACAACGACAGTCCTTTACAGAAACACATTTCAAAACTCTTGCACTACAACACTGCTATAGAAAAACTCATTTCAAGATTCTTGTACAACAACGGTCCTTCAGAAAAACACATTTCAAGACTCTTGTACAACAACGGTCCTTCAGAAAAACCCATTTCAAGACTCTTGTACAACAACGCTCCTTCAGAAAAACACATTTAAAAACTCATGTGCAACAACACTCCTTCAGAGAAACACATTTAAAAACTCATGTGCAACGACAGTCCTTTACAGAAACGCATTTCAAAACTCATGTACAACGACAGTTGTTTACAGAAACACATTTCAAAACTCTTGCACTACAACACTGCTACAGAAAAACTCATTTCAAGATTCTTGTACAACAACGGTCCTTCAGAAAAACACATTTCAAGACTCATGTGCAACAACACTCCTTCAGAGAAACACATTTAAAAAGTCATGTGAAACGACAGTCCTTTACAGAAACACATTTCAATACTCTTGCACTACAACACTGCTACAGAAAAACTCATTTCAAGATTCTTGTACAACAACGGTCCTTCAGAAAAACACATTTCAAGACTCTTGTACAACAACGGTCCTTCAGAAAAACACATTTCAAGACTCTTGTACAACAACACTCCTTCAGAAAACGCATTTAAAAACTCATGTACAACAACACTCCTTCAGAGAAACACATTTAAAAACTCATGTACAACGACAGTCCTTTACAGAAACACATTTCAAAACTCTTGCACTAAAACACTGCTACAGAAAAACTCATTTCAAGATTCTTGTATAAAAACAGTCCTTCAGAAAAACAAATTTAAAAACTCATGCACAACAACAGTCCTTCACAGAAACACATTTCAAGACTCTTGTACAACAACAGTCCTTCAGAAAACTCATTTCAAGATTCTTGTACAACAACGGTCCTTCAGAAAAACACATTTCAAGACTCTTGTACAACAACGCTCCTTCAGAAAAACACATTTCAAGACTCTTGTACAACAACACTCCTTCAGAAAAACGCATTTAAAAACTCATGTACAACGACAGTCCTTTAGAGAAACGCATTTCAAAACTCATGTACAACGACAGTTGTTTACAGAAACACATTTCAAAACTCTTGCACTACAACGGTCCTTCAGAAAAACACATTTCAAGACTCTTGTACAACAACGGTCCTTCAGAAAAACACATTTAAAAACTCATGCACAACAACAGTCCTTCACAGTAACACATTTCAAGACTCTTGTACAACAACAGTCCTTCAGAAAAACTCATTTCAAGATTCTTGTACAACAACGGTCCTTCAGAAAAACACATTTCAAGACTCTTGTACAACAACGCTCCTTCAGAAAAACACATTTAAAAACTCATGTGCAACGACAGTGCTTTACAGAAACACATTTCAAAACTCTTACACTACAACACTGCTACAGAAAAACTCATTTCAAGATTCTTGTACAACAACGGTCCTTCAGAAAAACACATATCAAGACTCTTGTACAACAACGCTCCTTCAGAAAAACACATTTCAAGACTCTTGTACAACAACAGTCCTTTACAGAAACGCATTTCAAAACTCATGTACAACGACAGTTGTTTACAGAAACACATTTCAAAACTCTTGCACAACAACGGTCCTTCAGAAAAACTCATTTCAAGATTCTTGTACAACAACGCTCCTTCAGAAAAACACATTTCAAGACTCATGTGCAACAACACTCCTTCAGAGAAACACATTTAAAAACTCATGTGAAACGACAGTCCTTTACAGAAACACATTTCAATACTCTTGCACTACAACACTGCTACAGAAAAACTCATTTCAAGATTCTTGTTCAACAACGGTCCTTCAGAAAAACACATTTCAAGACTCTTGTACAACAACGGTCCTTCAGAAAAACACATTTCAAGACTCTTGTACAACAACACTCCTTCAGAAAACAAATTTAAAAACTCATGTACAACAACACTCCTTCAGAGAAACACATTTAAAAACTCATGTACAACGACAGTCCTTTACAGAAACACATTTCAAAACTCTTGCACTACAACACTGCTACATAAAAACTTATTTCAAGATTCTTGTACAACAACGGTCCTTCAGAAAAACACATTTCAAGACTCTTGTACAACAACGGTCCTTCAGAAAAACACATTTCAAGACTCTTGTACAACAACGCTCCTTCAGAAAAACACATTTAAAAACTCATGTGCAACGACAGTCCTTTACAGAAACGCATTTCAAAACTCATGTACAACGACAGTTGTTTACAGAAACACATTTCAAAACTCTTGCACTACAAGACTGCTACAGAAAAACTCATTTCAAGATTCTTGTACAACAACGGTCCTTCAGAAAAACACATTTCAAGACTCTTGTACAACAACACTCCTTCAGAAAACGCATTTAAAAACTCATGTACACCAACACTCCTTCAGAGAAACACATTTAAAAACTCATGTACAACGACAGTCCTTTACAGAAACACATTTCAAAACTCTTGCACTACAACACTGCTACATAAAAACTCATTTCAAGATTCTTGTACAACAACGGTCCTTCAGAAAAACACATTTCAAGACTCTTGTACAACAACACTCCTTCAGAAAACGCATTTAAAAACTCATGTACAACAACACTCCTTCAGAGAAACACATTTAAAAACTCATGTACAACGACAGTCCTTTACAGAAACGCATTTCAAAACTCATGTACAACGACAGTTGTTTACAGAAACACATTTCAAAACTCTTGCACTACAAGACTGCTACAGAAAAACTCATTTCAAGATTCTTGTACAACAACGGTCCTTCAGAAAAACACATTTCAAGACTCATGTACAACAACACTCCTTCAGAGAAACACATTTAAAAACTCATGTACAACGACAGTTGTTTACAGAAACACATTTCAAAACTCTTGCACTACAACACTGCTACAGAAAAACTCATTTCAAGATTCTTGTACAACAACGGTCCTTCAGAAAAACACATTTCAAGACTCTTGTACAACAACACTCCTTCAGAAAACGCATTTAAAAACTCATGTACAACAACACTCCTTCAGAGAAACACATTTAAAAACTCATGTACAACGACAGTCCTTTACAGAAACACATTTCAAAACTCTTGCACTACAACACTGCTACATAAAAACTCATTTCAAGATTCTTGTACAACAACGGTCCTTCAGAAAAACACATTTCAAGACTCTTGTACAACAACACTCCTTCAGAAAACGCATTTAAAAACTCATGTACAACAACACTCCTTCAGAGAAACACATTTAAAAACTCATGTACAACGACAGTTGTTTACAGAAACACATTTCAAAACTCTTGCACTACAACACTGCTACAGAAAAACACATTTCAAGACTCTTGTACAACAACGCTCCTTCAGAAAAACAAATTTAAAAACTCATGTGCAACGACAGTCCTTTACAGAAACGCATTTCGAAACTCATGTACAACGACAGTTGTTTACAGAAACACATTTCAAAACTCTTGCACTACAACACTGCTACAGAAAAACTCATTTCAAGATTCTTGTACAACAACGGTCCTTCAGAAAAACACATTTCAAGACTCTTGTACAACAACACTCCTTCAGAAAACGCATTTAAAAACTCATGTACAACAACACTCCTTCAGAGAAACACATTTAAAAACTCATGTACAACGACAGTTGTTTACAGAAACACATTTCAAAACTCTTGCACTACAACACTGCTACAGAAAAACTCATTTCAAGATTCTTGTACAACAACACTCCTTCAGAAAAACGCATTTAAAAACTCATGTACAACGACAGTCCTTTACAGAAACGCATTTCAAAACTCATGTACAACGACAGTTGTTTACAGAAACACATTTCAAAAACTCTTGCACTACAACGGTCCTTCAGAAAAACACATTTCAAGACTCTTGTACAACAACGGTCCTTCAGAAAAACACATTTAAAAACTCATGCACAACAACAGTCCTTCACAGAAACACATTTCAAGACTCTTGTACAACAACAGTCCTTCAGAAAAACTCATTTCAAGATTCTTGTACAACAACGGTCCTTCAGAAAAACACATTTCAAGACTCTTGTACAACAACGCTCCTTCAGAAAAACACATTTAAAAACTCATGTGCAACGACAGTCCTTTACAGAAACGCATTTCAAAACTCATGTATAACGACAGTTGTTTACAGAAACACATTTCAAAACTCTTGCACTACAACACTGCTACAGAAAAACTCATTTCAAGATTCTTGTACAACAACGGTCCTTCAGAAAAACACATTTCAAGACTCTTGTACAACAACGCTCCTTCAGAAAAACACATTTCAAGACTCTTGTACAACAACACTCCTTCAGAAAAACACATTTAAAAACTCATGTGCTACGACAGTCCTTTACAGAAACGCATTTCAAAACTCATGTACAACTACAGTTGTTTACAGAAACACATTTCAAAACTCTTGCACTACAACACTGCTACAGAAAAACTCATTTCAAGATTCTTGTACAACAACACTCCTTCAGAAAAACGCATTTAAAAACTCATGTACAACGACAGTTGTTTACAGAAACACATTTCAAAACTCTTGCACTACAACGGTCCTTCAGAAAAACACATTTCAAGACTCTTGTACAACAACGCTCCTTCAGAAAAACACATTTAAAAACTCATGTGCAACGACAGTCCTTTACAGAAACGAATTTCACAACTCATGTACAACGACAGTTGTTTACAGAAACACATTTCAAAACTCTTGCACTACAACACTGCTACAGAAAAACTCATTTCAAGATTCTTGTACAACAACGGTCCTTCAGAAAAACACATTTCAAGACTCTTGTACAACAACACTCCTTCAGAAAACGCATTTAAAAACTCATGTACAACAACACTCCTTCAGAGAAACACATTTAAAAACTCATGTACAACGACAGTCCTTTACAGAAACACATTTCAAAACTCTTGCACTACAACACTGCTACATAAAAACTCATTTCAAGATTCTTGTACAACAACGGTCCTTCAGAAAAACACATTTCAAGACTCTTGTACAACAACGGTCCTTCAGAAAAACACCTTTAAAAACTCATGTGCAGCGACAGTCCTTTACAGAAACGCATTTCAAAACTCATGTACAAGGACAGTTGTTTACAGAAACACATTTCAAAACTCTTGCACTACAACACTGCTACAGAACAACTCATTTCAAGATTCTTGTACAACAACGGTCCTTCAGAACAACACATTTTAAGACTCTTGTACAACAACGGTCCTTCAGAAAAACACATTTCAAGACTCTTGTACAACAACACTCCTTCAGAAAACGCATTTAAAAACTCATGTACAACAACACTCCTTCAGCGAAACACATTTAAAAACTCATGTACAACGACAGTCCTTTACAGAAACACATTTCAAAACTCTTGCACTACAACACTGCTACAGAAAAACTCATTTCAAGATTCTTGTATAAAAACAGTCCTTCAGAAAAACTCATTTCAAGACTCTTGTACAACAACAGTCCTTCAGAAAAACACATTTAAAAACTCATGCACAACAACAGTCCTTCACAGAAACACATTTCAAGACTCTTGTACAACAACAGTCCTTCAGAAAAACTCATTTCAAGATTCTTGTACAACAACGGTCCTTCAGAAAAACACATTTCAAGACTCTTGTACAACAACGCTCCTTCAGAAAAACAAATTTAAAAACTCATGTGCAACGACAGTCCTTTACAGAAACGCATTTCAAAACTCATGTACAACGACAGTTGTTTACAGAAACACATTTCAAAACTCTTGCACTACAACACTGCTACAGAAAAACTCATTTCAAGATTCTTGTACAACAACGGTCCTTCAGAAAAGCTCATTTCAAGATTCTTGTACAACAACGGTCCTTCAGAAAAACACATTTCAAGACTCTTGTACAACAACGGTCCTTCAGAAAAACACATTTCAAGACTCTTGTACAACAACGCTCCTTCAGAAAAACACATTTAAAAACTCATGTACAACAACACTCCTTCAGCGAAACACATTTAAAAACTCATGTACAACGACAGTCCTTTACAGAAACACATTTCAAAACTCTTGCACTACAACACTGCTACAGAAAAACTCATTTCAAGATTCTTGTATAAAAACAGTCCTTCAGAAAAACTCATTTCAAGACTCTTGTACAACAACACTCCTTCAGAGAAACACATTTAAAAACTCATGTACAACGACAGTTGTTTACAGAAACACATTTCAAAACTCTTGCACTACAACACTGCTACAGAAAAACTCATTTCAAGATTCTTGTACAACAACGGTCCTTCAGAAAAACACATTTCAAGACTCTTGTACAACAACAGTCCTTCAGAAAAACACATTTCAAGACTCTTGTACAACAACGCTCCTTCTGAAAAACACATTTAAAAACTCATGTGCAACAACACTCCTTCAGAGAAACACATTTAAAAACTCATGTGCAACGACAGTCCTTTACAGAAACGCATTTCAAAACTCATGTACAACGACAGTTGTTTACAGAAACACATTTCAAAACTCTTGCACTACAACACTGCTACAGAAAAACTCATTTCAAGATTCTTGTACAACAACGGTCCTTCAGAAAAACACATTTCAAGACTCATGTGCAACAACACTCCTTCAGAGAAACACATTTAAAAACTCATGTGAAACGACAGTCCTTTACAGAAACACATTTCAATACTCTTGCACTACAACACTGCTACAGAAAAACTCATTTCAAGATTCTTGTACAACAACGGTCCTTCAGAAAAACACATTTCAAGACTCTTGTACAACAACGGTCCTTCAGAAAAACACATTTCAAGACTCTTGTACAACAACACTCCTTCAGAAAATGCATTTAAAAACTCATGTACAACAACACTCCTTCAGAGAAACACATTTAAAAACTCATGTACAACGACAGTCCTTTACAGAAACACATTTCAAAACTCTTGCACTAAAACACTGCTACAGAAAAACTCATTTCAAGATTCTTGTATAAAAACAGTCCTTCAGAAAAACAAATTTAAAAACTCATGCACAACAACAGTCCTTCACAGAAACACATTTCAAGACTCTTGTACAACAACAGTCCTTCAGAAAACTCATTTCAAGATTCTTGTACAACAACAGTCCTTCAGAAAAACTCATTTCAAGATTCTTGTACAACAACGGTCCTTCAGAAAAACACATTTCAAGACTCTTGTACAACAACGCTCCTTCAGAAAAACACATTTAAAAACTCATGTGCAACGACAGTCCTTTACAGAAACGCATTTCAAAACTCATGTACAAAGACAGTTGTTTACAGAAACACATTTCAAAACTCTTGCACTACAACACTGCTACAGAAAAACTCATTTCAAGATTCTTGTACAACAACGGTCCTTCAGAAAAACACATTTCAAGACTCTTGTACAACAACACTCCTTCAGAAAACGCATTTAAAAACTCATGTGCAACGACAGTCCTTTACAGAAACGCATTTCAAAACTCATGTACAACGACAGTTGTTTACAGAAACACATTTCAAAACTCTTGCACTACAACACTGCTACAGAAAAACTCATTTCAAGATTCTTGTACAACAACGGTCCTTCAGAAAAACACATTTCAAGACTCTTGTACAACAACGCTCCTTCAGAAAAACACATTTAAAAACTCATGTGCAACGACAGTCCTTTACAGAAACGCATTTCAAAACTCATGTATAACGACAGTTGTTTACAGAAACACATTTCAAAACTCTTGCACTACAACACTGCTACAGAAAAACTCATTTCAAGATTCTTGTACAACAACGGTCCTTCAGAAAAACACATTTCAAGACTCTTGTACAACAACGCTCCTTCAGAAAAACACATTTAAAAACTCATGTGCAAAGACAGTCCTTTACAGAAACGCATTTCAAAACTCATGTACAACGACAGTTGTTTACAGAAACACATTTCAAAACTCTTGCACTACAACACTGCTACAGAAAAACTCATTTCAAGATTCTTGTACAACAACGGTCCTTCAGAAAAACACATTTCAAGACTCATGTGCAACAACACTCCTTCAGAGAAACACATTTAAAAACTCATGTGAAACGACAGTCTTTTACAGAAACACATTTCAATACTCTTGCACTACAACACTGCTACAGAAAAACTCATTTCAAGATTCTTGTACAACAACGGTCCTTCAGAAAAACACATTTCAAGACTCTTGTACAACAACGGTCCTTCAGAAAAACACATTTCAAGACTCTTGTACAACAACACTCCTTCAGAAAACGCATTTAAAAACTCATGTACAACAACACTCCTTCAGAGAAACACATTTAAAAACTCATGTACAACGACAGTCCTTTACAGAAACACATTTCAAAACTCTTGCACTAAAACACTGCTACAGCAAAACTCATTTCAAGATTCTTGTATAAAAACAGTCCTTCAGAAAAACAAATTTAAAAACTCATGCACAACAACAGTCCTTCACAGAAACACATTTCAAGACTCTTGTACAACAACAGTCCTTCAGAAAACTCATTTCAAGATTCTTGTACAACAACAGTCCTTCAGAAAAACTCATTTCAAGATTCTTGTACAACAACACTCCTTCAGAAAAACGTATTTCAAGACTCTTGTACAACAACACTCCTTCAGAAAACGCATTTAAAAACTCATGTACAACGACAGTCCTTTACAGAAACACATTTCAAAACTCTTGCACTACAACACTGCTACAGAAAAACTCATTTCAAGATTCTTGTACAACAACACTCCTTCAGAAAAACGCATTTAAAAACTCATGTACAACGGCAGTCCTTTACAGAGACGCATTTCAAAACTCATGTGCAACGACAGTTGTTTACAGAAACACATTTCAAAACTCTTGCACTACAACGGTCCTTCAGAAAAACACATTTCAAGACTCTTGTACAACAACGGTCCTTCAGAAAAACACATTTAAAAACTCATGCACAACAAGAGTCCTTCACAGAAACACATTTCAAGACTCTTGTACAACAACAGTCCTTCAGAAAAACTCATTTCAAGATTCTTGTACAACAACGGTCCTTCAGAAAAACACATTTCAAGACTCTTGTACAACAACGCTCCTTCAGAAAAACACATTTAAAAACTCATGTGCAACGACAGTCCTTTACAGAAACGCATTTCAAAACTCATGTACAACGACAGTTGTTTACAGAAACACATTTCAAAAACTCTTGCACTACAACGGTCCTTCAGAAAAACACATTTCAAGACTCTTGTACAACAACGGTCCTTCAGAAAAACACATTTAAAAACTCATGCACAACAACAGTCCTTCACAGAAACACATTTCAAGACTCTTGTACAACAACAGTCCTTCAGAAAAACTCATTTCAAGATTCTTGTACAACAACGGTCCTTCAGAAAAACACATTTCAAGACTCTTGTACAACAACGCTCCTTCAGAAAAACACATTTAAAAACTCATGTGCAACGACAGTCCTTTACAGAAACGCATTTCAAAACTCATGTACAACGACAGTTGTTTACAGAAACACATTTCAAAACTCTTGCACTACAACACTGCTACAGAAAAACTCATTTCAAGATTCTTGTACAACAACGGTCCTTCAGAAAAACACATTTCAAGACTCTTGTACAACAACGCTCCTTCAGAAAAACACATTTCAAGACTCTTGTACAACAACACTCCTTCAGAAAAACACATTTAAAAACTCATGTGCTACGACAGTCCTTTACAGAAACGCATTTCAAAACTCATGTACAAGGACAGTTGTTTACAGAAACACATTTCAAAACTCTTGCACTACAACACTGCTACAGAAAAACTCATTTCAAGATTCTTGTACAACAACACTCCTTCAGAAAAACGCATTTAAAAACTCATGTACAACGACAGTCCTTTACAGAAACGCATTTCAAAACTCATGTACAACGACAGTTGTTTACAGAAACACATTTCAAAACTCTTGCACTACAACGGTCCTTCAGAAAAACACATTTCAAGACTCTTGTACAACAACGGTCCTTCAGAAAAACACATTTAAAAACTCATGCACAACAACAGTCCTTCACAGAAAAACATTTCAAGACTCTTGTACAACAACAGTCCTTCAGAAAAACTCATTTCAAGATTCTTGTACAACAACGGTCCTTCAGAAAAACACATTTCAAGACTCATGTGCAACAACACTCCTTCAGAGAAACACATTTAAAAACTCATGTGAAACGACAGTCCTTTACAGAAACACATTTCAATACTCTTGCACTACAACACTGCTACAGAAAAACTCATTTCAAGATTCTTGTACAACAACGGTCCTTCAGAAAAACATATTTCAAGACTCTTGTACAACAACACTCCTTCAGAAAACGCATTTAAAAACTCATGTACAACAACACTCCTTCAGAGAAACACATTTAAAAACTCATGTACAACGACAGTTGTTTACAGAAACACATTTCAAAAACTCTTGCACTACAACGGTCCTTCAGAAAAACACATTTCAAGACTCTTGTACAACAACGGTCCTTCAGAAAAACACATTTAAAAACTCATGCACAACAACAGTCCTTCACAGAAACACATTTCAAGACTCTTGTACAACAACAGTCCTTCAGAAAAACTCATTTCAAGATTCTTGTACAACAACGGTCCTTCAGAAAAACACATTTCAAGACTCTTGTACAACAACGCTCCTTCAGAAAAACACATTTAAAAACTCATGTGCAACGACAGTCCTTTACAGAAACGCATTTCAAAACTCATGTACAACGACAGTTGTTTACAGAAACACATTTCAAAACTCTTGCACTACAACACTGCTACAGAAAAACTCATTTCAAGATTCTTGTACAACAACGGTCCTTCAGAAAAACACATTTCAAGACTCTTGTACAACAACGCTCCTTCAGAAAAACACATTTCAAGACTCTTGTACAACAACACTCCTTCAGAAAAACACATTTAAAAACTCATGTGCTACGACAGTCCTTTACAGAAACGCATTTCAAAACTCATGTACAAGGACAGTTGTTTACAGAAACACATTTCAAAACTCTTGCACTACAACACTGCTACAGAAAAACTCATTTCAAGATTCTTGTACAACAACACTCCTTCAGAAAAACGCATTTAAAAACTCATGTACAACGACAGTCCTTTACAGAAACGCATTTCAAAACTCATGTACAACGACAGTTGTTTACAGAAACACATTTCAAAACTCTTGCACTACAACGGTCCTTCAGAAAAACACATTTCAAGACTCTTGTACAACAACGGTCCTTCAGAAAAACACATTTAAAAACTCATGCACAACAACAGTCCTTCACAGAAAAACATTTCAAGACACTTGTACAACAACAGTCCTTCAGAAAAACTCATTTCAAGATTCTTGTACAACAACGGTCCTTCAGAAAAACACATTTCAAGACTCATGTGCAACAACACTCCTTCAGAGAAACACATTTAAAAACTCATGTGAAACGACAGTCCTTTACAGAAACACATTTCAATACTCTTGCACTACAACACTGCTACAGAAAAACTCATTTCAAGATTCTTGTACAACAACGGTCCTTCAGAAAAACATATTTCAAGACTCTTGTACAACAACGGTCCTTCAGAAAAACACATTTCAAGACTCTTGTACAACAACACTCCTTCAGAAAACGCATTTAAAAACTCATGTACAACAACACTCCTTCAGAGAAACACATTTAAAAACTCATGTACAACGACAGTCCTTTACAGAAACACATTTCAAAACTCTTGCACTAAAACACTGCTACAGAAAAACTCATTTCAAGATTCTTGTATAAAAACAGTCCTTCAGAAAAACAAATTTAAAAACTCATGCACAGCAACAGTCCTTCACAGAAACACATTTCAAGACTCTTGTACAACAACAGTCCTTCAGAAAAACTCATTTCAAGATTCTTGTACAACAACAGTCCTTCAGAAAAACTCATTTCAAGATTCTTGTACAACAACGGTCCTTCAGAAAAACACATTTCAAGACTCTTGTACAACAACGCTCCTTCAGAAAAACACATTTAAAAACTCATGTGCAACGACAGTCCTTTACAGAAACGCATTTCAAAACTCATGTACAACGACAGTTGTTTACAGAAACACATTTCAAAACTCTTGCACTACAACACTGCTACAAAAAAACTCATTTCAAGATTCTTGTACAACAACACTCCTTCAGAAAAACGCATTTCAAGACTCTTGTACAACAACACTCCTTCAGAAAACGCATTTAAAAACTCATGTACAACAACACTCCTTCAGAGAAACACATTTAAAAACTCATGTACAACGACAGTCCTTTACAGAAACACATTTCAAAACTCTTGCACTACAACACTGCTACAGAAAAACTCATTTCAAGATTCTTGTACAACAACACTCCTTCAGAAAAACGCATTTAAAAACTCATGTACAACGGCAGTCCTTTACAGAGACGCATTTCAAAACTCATGTACAACGACAGTTGTTTACAGAAACACATTTCAAAACTCTTGCACTACAACGGTCCTTCAGAAAAACACATTTCAAGACTCTTGTACAACAACGATCCTTCAGAAAAACACATTTAAAAACTCATGCACAACAAGAGTCCTTCACAGAAACACATTTCAAGACTCTTGTACAACAACAGTCCTTCAGAAAAACTCATTTCAAGATTCTTGTACAACAACGGTCCTTCAGAAAAACACATTTCAAGACTCTTGTACAACAACGCTCCTTCAGAAAAACACATTTAAAAACTCATGTGCAACGACAGTCCTTTACAGAAACGCATTTCAAAACTCATGTACAACGACAGTTGTTTACAGAAACACATTTCAAAAATTCTTGCACTACAACGGTCCTTCAGAAAAACACATTTCAAGACTCTTGTACAACAACGGTCCTTCAGAAAAACACATTTAAAAACTCATGCACAACAACAGTCCTTCACAGAAACACATTTCAAGACTCTTGTACAACAACAGTCCTTCAGAAAAACTCATTTCAAGATTCTTGTACAACAACGGTCCTTCAGAAAAACACATTTCAAGACTCTTGTACAACAACGCTCCTTCAGAAAAACACATTTAAAAACTCATGTGCAACGACAGTCCTTTACAGAAACGCATTTCAAAACTCATGTACAACGACAGTTGTTTACAGAAACACATTTCAAAACTCTTGCACTACAACACTGCTACAGAAAAACTCATTTCAAGATTCTTGTACAACAACGGTCCTTCAGAAAAACACATTTCAAGACTCTTGTACAACAACGCTCCTTCAGAAAAACACATTTCAAGACTCTTGTACAACAACACTCCTTCAGAAAAACACATTTAAAAACTCATGTGCTACGACAGTCCTTTACAGAAACGCATTTCAAAACTCATGTACAAGGACAGTTGCTTACAGAAACACATTTCAAAACTCTTGCACTACAACACTGCTACAGAAAAACTCATTTCAAGATTCTTGTACAACAACACTCCTTCAGAAAAACGCATTTAAAAACTCATGTACAACGACAGTCCTTTACAGAAACGCATTTCAAGACTCTTGTACAACAACGGTCCTTCAGAAAAACACATTTAAAAACTCATGCACAACAACAGTCCTTCACAGAAAAACATTTCAAGACTCTTGTACAACAACAGTCCTTCAGAAAAACTCATTTCAAGATTCTTGTACAACAACGGTCCTTCAGAAAAACACATTTCAAGACTCATGTGCAACAACACTCCTTCAGAGAAACACATTGAAAAACTCATGTACAACGACAGTCCTTTACAGAAACGCATTTCAAGACTCTTGTACAACAACGGTCCTTCAGAAAAACACATTTAAAAACTCATGCACAACAAGAGTCCTTCACAGAAACACATTTCAAGACTCTTGTACAACAACAGTCCTTCAGAAAAACTCATTTCAAGATTCTTGTACAACAACGGTCCTTCAGAAAAACACATTTCAAGACTCTTGTACAACAACGCTCCTTCAGAAAAACACATTTAAAAACTCATGTGCAACGACAGTCCTTTACAGAAACGCATTTCAAAACTCATGTACAACGACAGTTGTTTACAGAAACACATTTCAAAACTCTTGCACTACAACACTGCTACAGAAAAACTCATTTCAAGATTCTTGTACAACAACGGTCCTTCAGAAAAACACATTTCAAGACTCTTGTACAACAACGCTCCTTCAGAAAAACACATTTCAAGACTCTTGTACAACAACACTCCTTCAGAAAAACACATTTAAAAACTCATGTGCTACGACAGTCCTTTACAGAAACGCATTTCAAAACTCATGTACAAGGACAGTTGCTTAAAGAAACACATTTCAAAACTCTTGCACTACAACACTGCTACAGAAAAACTCATTTCAAGACTCTTGTACAACAACGCTCCTTCAGAAAAACACATTTAAAAACTCATGTGCAACGACAGTCCTTCACAGAAACACATTTCAAGACTCTTGTACAACAACAGTAATTCAGAAAAACTCATTTCAAGATTCTTGTACAACAACGGTCCTTCAGAAAAACACATTTCAAGACTCTTGTACAACAACGCTCCTTCAGAAAAACAAATTTAAAAACTCATGTGCAACGACAGTCCTTTACAGAAACGCATTTCAAAACTCATGTACAACGACAGTTGTTTACAGAAACACATTTCAAAACTCTTGCACTACAACACTGCTACAGAAAAACTCATTTCAAGATTCTTGTACAACAACGGTCCTTCAGAAAAGCTCATTTCAAGATTCTTGTACAACAACGGTCCTTCAGAAAAACACATTTCAAGACTCTTGTACAACAACACTCCTTCAGAAAACGCATTTAAAAACTCATGTACAATAACACTCCTTCAGAGAAACACATTTAAAAACTCATGTACAACGACAGTTGTTTACAGAAACACATTTCAAAACTCTTGCACTACAACACTGCTACAGAAAAACTCATTTCAAGATTCTTGTACAACAACGGTCCTTCAGAAAAACACATTTCAAGACTCTTGTACAACAACGGTCCTTCAGAAAAACACATTTCAAGACTCTTGTACAACAACGCTCCTTCAGAAAAACACATTTAAAAACTCATGTGCAACAACACTCCTTCAGAGAAACACATTTAAAAACTCATGTGCAACGACAGTCCTTTACAGAAACGCATTTCAAAACTCATGTACAACGACAGTTGTTTACAGAAACACATTTCAAAACTCTTGCACTACAACACTGCTACAGAAAAACTCATTTCAAGATTCTTGTACAACAACGGTCCTTCAGAAAAACACATTTCAAGACTCATGTGCAACAACACTCCTTCAGAGAAACACATTTAAAAACTCATGTGAAAAGACAGTCCTTTACAGAAACACATTTCAATACTCTTGCACTACAACACTGCTACAGAAAAACTCATTTCAAGATTCTTGTACAACAACGGTCCTTCAGAAAAACACATTTCAAGACTCTTGTACAACAACGCTCCTTCAGAAAAACACATTTCAAGACTCTTGTACAACAACACTCCTTCAGAAAACGCATTTAAAAACTCATGTACAACAACACTCCTTCAGAGAAACACATTTAAAAACTCATGTACAACGACAGTCCTTCACAGAAACACATTTCAAAACTCTTGCACTAAAACACTGCTACAGAAAAACTCATTTCAAGATTCTTGTATAAAAACAGTCCTTCAGAAAAACAAATTTAAAAACTCATGCACAACAACAGTCCTTCACAGAAACACATTTCAAGACTCTTGTACAACAACAGTCCTTCAGAAAAACTCATTTCAAGATTCTTGTACAACAACAGTCCTTCAGAAAAACTCATTTCAAGATTCTTGTACAACAACGGTCCTTCAGAAAAACACATTTCAAGACTTTTGTACAACAACGCTCCTTCAGAAAAACACATTTAAAAACTCATGTGCAACGACAGTCCTTTACAGAAACGCATTTCAAAACTCATGTACAACGACAGTTGTTTACAGAAACACATTTCAAAACTCTTGCACTACAACACTGCTACAGAAAAACTCATTTCAAGATTCTTGTACAACAACACTCCTTCAGAAAAACGCATCTCAAGACTCTTGTACAACAACACTCCTTCAGAAAACGCATTTAAAAACTCATGTACAACAACACTCCTTCAGAGAAACACATTTAAAAACTCATGTACAACGACAGTCCTTTACAGAAACACATTTCAAAACTCTTGCAATACAACACTGCTACAGAAAAACTCATTTCAAGATTCTTGTGCAACAACACTCCTTCAGAAAAACGCATTTAAAAACTCATGTACAACGGCAGTCCTTTACAGAGACGCATTTCAAAACTCATGTACAACGACAGTTGTTTACAGAAACACATTTCAAAACACTTGCACTACAACGGTCCTTCAGAAAAACACATTTCAAGACTCTTGTACAACAACGGTCCTTCAGAAAAACACATTTAAAAACTCATGCACAACAAGAGTCCTTCACAGAAACACATTTCAAGACTCTTGTACAACAACAGTCCTTCAGAAAACTCATTTCAAGATTCTTGTACAACAACGGTCCTTCAGAAAAACACATTTCAAGACTCTTGTACAACAACGCTCCTTCAGAAAAACACATTTAAAAACTCATGTGCAACGACAGTCCTTTACAGAAACGCATTTAAAAACTCATGTACAACGACAGTCCTTTACAGAAACGCATTTCAAGACTCTTGTACAACAACGGTCCTTCAGAAAAACACATTTAAAAACTCATGCACAACAAGAGTCCTTCACAGAAACACATTTCAAGACTCTTGTACAACAACAGTCCTTCAGAAAAACTCATTTCAAGATTCTTGTACAACAACGGTCCTTCAGAAAAACACATTTCAAGACTCTTGTACAACAACGCTCCTTCAGAAAAACACATTTAAAAACTCATGTGCAACGACAGTCCTTTACAGAAACGCATTTCAAAACTCATGTACAACGACAGTTGTTTACAGAAACACATTTCAAAAACTCTTGTACAACAACAGTCCTTCAGAAAAACTCATTTCAAGATTCTTGTACAACAACGGTCCTTCAGAAAAACACATTTCAAGACTCTTGTACAACAACGCTCCTTCAGAAAAACACATTTAAAAACTCATGTGCAACGACAGTCCTTCACAGAAACACATTTCAAGACTCTTGTACAACAACAGTAATTCAGAAAAACTCATTTCAAGATTCTTGTACAACAACAGTCCTTCAGAAAAACTCATTTCAAGATTCTTGTACAACAACGGTCCTTCAGAAAAACACATTTCAAGACTCTTGTACAACAACGCTAGTTCAGAAAAACACATTTAAAAACTCATGTGCAACGACAGTCCTTTACAGAAACGCATTTCAAAACTCATGTACAACGACAGTTGTTTACAGAAACACATTTAAAAACTCTTGCACTACAACACTGCTACAGAAAAACTCACTTCAAGATTCTTGTACAACAACACTCCTTCAGAAAAACGCATTTAAAAACTCATGTACAACGACAGTCCTTTACAGAAACGCATTTCAAGACTCTTGTACAACAACGGTCCTTCAGAAAAACACATTTAAAAACTCATGCACAACAAGAGTCCTTCACAGAAACACATTTCAAGACTCTTGTACAACAACAGTCCTTCAGAAAAACTCATTTCAAGATTCTTGTACAACAACGGTCCTTCAGAAAAACACATTTCAAGACTCTTGTACAACAACGCTCCTTCAGAAAAACACATTTAAAAACTCATGTGCAACGACAGTCCTTTACAGAAACGCATTTCAAAACTCATGTACAACGACAGTTGTTTACAGAAACGCATTTCAAGACTCTTGTACAACAACGGTCCTTCAGAAAAACACATTTAAAAACTCATGCACAACAAGAGTCCTTCACAGAAACACATTTCAAGACTCTTGTACAACAACAGTCCTTCAGAAAACTCATTTCAAGATTCTTGTACAACAACGGTCCTTCAGAAAAACACATTTCAAGACTCTTGTACAACAACGCTCCTTCAGAAAAACACATTTAAAAACTCATGTGCAACGACAGTCCTTTACAGAAACGCATTTAAAAACTCATGTACAACGACAGTCCTTTACAGAAACGCATTTCAAGACTCTTGTACAACAACGGTCCTTCAGAAAAACACATTTAAAAACTCATGCACAACAAGAGTCCTTCACAGAAACACATTTCAAGACTCTTGTACAACAACAGTCCTTCAGAAAAACTCATTTCAAGATTCTTGTACAACAACGGTCCTTCAGAAAAACACATTTCAAGACTCTTGTACAACAACGCTCCTTCAGAAAAACACATTTAAAAACTCATGTGCAACGACAGTCCTTTACAGAAACGCATTTCAAAACTCATGTACAACGACAGTTGTTTACAGAAACACATTTCAAAAACTCTTGTACAACAACAGTCCTTCAGAAAAACTCATTTCAAGATTCTTGTACAACAACGGTCCTTCAGAAAAACTCATTTCAAGACTCTTGTACAACAACGCTCCTTCAGAAAAACACATTTAAAAACTCATGTGCAACGACAGTCCTTCACAGAAACACATTTCAAGACTCTTGTACAACAACAGTAATTCAGAAAAACTCATTTCAAGATTCTTGTACAACAACGGTCCTTCAGAAAAACACATTTCAAGACTCTTGTACAACAACGCTCCTTCAGAAAAACAAATTTAAAAACTCATGTGCAACGACAGTCCTTTACAGAAACGCATTTCAAAACTCATGTACAACGACAGTTGTTTACAGAAACACATTTCAAAACTCTTGCACTACAACACTGCTACAGAAAAACTCATTTCAAGATTCTTGTACAACAACGGTCCTTCAGAAAAGCTCATTTCAAGATTCTTGTACAACAACGGTCCTTCAGAAAAACACATTTCAAGACTCTTGTACAACAACACTCCTTCAGAAAACGCATTTAAAAACTCATGTACAATAACACTCCTTCAGAGAAACACATTTAAAAACTCATGTACAACGACAGTTGTTTACAGAAACACATTTCAAAACTCTTGCACTACAACACTGCTACAGAAAAACTCATTTCAAGATTCTTGTACAACAACGGTCCTTCAGAAAA
Source organism: Xylota sylvarum (assembly GCA_905220385.1). Classification (NCBI taxonomy): domain Eukaryota; kingdom Metazoa; phylum Arthropoda; class Insecta; order Diptera; family Syrphidae; genus Xylota; species Xylota sylvarum. The sequence goes on from LR999957.1 coordinate 57,182,604, forward strand.
ACACATTTCAAGACTCTTGTACAACAACGGTCCTTCAGAAAAACACATTTCAAGACTCTTGTACAACAACGCTCCTTCAGAAAAACACATTTAAAAACTCATGTGCAACAACACTCCTTCAGAGAAACACATTTAAAAACTCATGTGCAACGACAGTCCTTTACAGAAACGCATTTCAAAACTCATGTACAACGACAGTTGTTTACAGAAACACATTTCAAAACTCTTGCACTACAACACTGCTACAGAAAAACTCATTTCAAGATTCTTGTACAACAACGGTCCTTCAGAAAAACACATTTCAAGACTCATGTGCAACAACACTCCTTCAGAGAAACACATTTAAAAACTCATGTGAAAAGACAGTCCTTTACAGAAACACATTTCAATACTCTTGCACTACAACACTGCTACAGAAAAACTCATTTCAAGATTCTTGTACAACAACGGTCCTTCAGAAAAACACATTTCAAGACTCTTGTACAACAACGCTCCTTCAGAAAAACACATTTCAAGACTCTTGTACAACAACACTCCTTCAGAAAACGCATTTAAAAACTCATGTACAACAACACTCCTTCAGAGAAACACATTTAAAAACTCATGTACAACGACAGTCCTTCACAGAAACACATTTCAAAACTCTTGCACTAAAACACTGCTACAGAAAAACTCATTTCAAGATTCTTGTATAAAAACAGTCCTTCAGAAAAACAAATTTAAAAACTCATGCACAACAACAGTCCTTCACAGAAACACATTTCAAGACTCTTGTACAACAACAGTCCTTCAGAAAAACTCATTTCAAGATTCTTGTACAACAACAGTCCTTCAGAAAAACTCATTTCAAGATTCTTGTACAACAACGGTCCTTCAGAAAAACACATTTCAAGACTTTTGTACAACAACGCTCCTTCAGAAAAACACATTTAAAAACTCATGTGCAACGACAGTCCTTTACAGAAACGCATTTCAAAACTCATGTACAACGACAGTTGTTTACAGAAACACATTTCAAAACTCTTGCACTACAACACTGCTACAGAAAAACTCATTTCAAGATTCTTGTACAACAACACTCCTTCAGAAAAACGCATCTCAAGACTCTTGTACAACAACACTCCTTCAGAAAACGCATTTAAAAACTCATGTACAACAACACTCCTTCAGAGAAACACATTTAAAAACTCATGTACAACGACAGTCCTTTACAGAAAGACATTTCAAAACTCTTGCAATACAACACTGCTACAGAAAAACTCATTTCAAGATTCTTGTACAACAACACTCCTTCAGAAAAACGCATTTAAAAACTCATGTACAACGGCAGTCCTTTACAGAGACGCATTTCAAAACTCATGTACAACGACAGTTGTTTACAGAAACACATTTCAAAACTCTTGCACTACAACGGTCCTTCAGAAAAACACATTTCAAGACTCTTGTACAACAACGGTCCTTCAGAAAAACACATTTAAAAACTCATGCACAACAAGAGTCCTTCAGAAAAACTCATTTCAAGACTCTTGTACAACAACAGTCCTTCAGAAAAACTCATTTCAAGATTCTTGTACAACAACGGTCCTTCAGAAAAACACATTTCAAGACTCTTGTACAACAACGCTCCTTCAGAAAAACAAATTTAAAAACTCATGTGCAACGACAGTCCTTTACAGAAACGCATTTCAAAACTCATGTACAACGACAGTTGTTTACAGAAACACATTTCAAAACTCTTGCACTACAACACTGCTACAGAAAAACGCATCTCAAGACTCTTGTACAACAACACTCCTTCAGAAAACGCATTTAAAAACTCATGTACAACAACACTCCTTCAGAGAAACACATTTAAAAACTCATGTACAACGACAGTCCTTTACAGAAACACATTTCAAAACTCTTGCAATACAACACAGCTACAGAAAAACTCATTTCAAGATTCTTGTACAACAACACTCCTTCAGAAAAACGCATTTAAAAACTCATGTACAACGACAGTCCTTTACAGAAACGCATTTCAAGACTCTTGTACAACAACGGTCCTTCAGAAAAACACATTTAAAAACTCATGCACAACAAGAGTCCTTCACAGAAACACATTTCAAGACTCTTGTACAACAACACTCCTTCAGAAAAACGCATTTAAAAACTCATGTACAACGACAGTCCTTTACAGAAACGCATTTCAAGACTCTTGTACAACAACGGTCCTTCAGAAAAACACATTTCAAGACTCTTGTACAACAACGCTCCTTCAGAAAAACACATTTAAAAACTCATGTGCAACGACAGTCCTTTACAGAAACGCATTTCAAAACTCATGTATAACGACAGTTGTTTACAGAAACACATTTCAAAACTCTTGCACTACAACACTGCTACAGAAAAACTCATTTCAAGATTCTTGTACAACAACGGTCCTTCAGAAAAGCTCATTTCAAGATTCTTGTACAACAACGGTCCTTCAGAAAAACACATTTCAAAAACTCTTGTACAACAACAGTCCTTCAGAAAAACTCATTTCAAGATTCTTGTACAACAACGGTCCTTCAGAAAAACACATTTCAAGACTCTTGTACAACAACGCTCCTTCAGAAAAACACATTTAAAAACTCATGTGCAACGACAGTCCTTCACAGAAACACATTTCAAGACTCTTGTACAACAACAGTAATTCAGAAAAACTCATTTCAAGATTCTTGTACAACAACGGTCCTTCAGAAAAACACATTTCAAGACTCTTGTACAACAACGCTCCTTCAGAAAAACAAATTTAAAAACTCATGTGCAACGACAGTCCTTTACAGAAACGCATTTCAAAACTCATGTACAACGACAGTTGTTTACAGAAACACATTTCAAAACTCTTGCACTACAACACTGCTACAGAAAAACTCATTTCAAGATTCTTGTACAACAACGGTCCTTCAGAAAAGCTCATTTCAAGATTCTTGTACAACAACGGTCCTTCAGAAAAACACATTTCAAGACTCTTGTACAACAACACTCCTTCAGAAAACGCATTTAAAAACTCATGTACAATAACACTCCTTCAGAGAAACACATTTAAAAACTCATGTACAACGACAGTTGTTTACAGAAACACATTTCAAAACTCTTGCACTACAACACTGCTACAGAAAAACTCATTTCAAGATTCTTGTACAACAACGGTCCTTCAGAAAAACACATTTCAAGACTCTTGTACAACAACGGTCCTTCAGAAAAACACATTTCAAGACTCTTGTACAACAACGCTCCTTCAGAAAAACACATTTAAAAACTCATGTGCAACAACACTCCTTCAGAGAAACACATTTAAAAACTCATGTGCAACGACAGTCCTTTACAGAAACGCATTTCAAAACTCATGTACAACGACAGTTGTTTACAGAAACACATTTCAAAACTCTTGCACTACAACACTGCTACAGAAAAACTCATTTCAAGATTCTTGTACAACAACGGTCCTTCAGAAAAACACATTTCAAGACTCATGTGCAACAACACTCCTTCAGAGAAACACATTTAAAAACTCATGTGAAAAGACAGTCCTTTACAGAAACACATTTCAATACTCTTGCACTACAACACTGCTACAGAAAAACTCATTTCAAGATTCTTGTACAACAACGGTCCTTCAGAAAAACAGATTTCAAGACTCTTGTACAACAACGCTCCTTCAGAAAAACACATTTCAAGACTCTTGTACAACAACACTCCTTCAGAAAACGCATTTAAAAACTCATGTACAACAACACTCCTTCAGAGAAACACATTTAAAAACTCATGTACAACGACAGTCCTTCACAGAAACACATTTCAAAACTCTTGCACTAAAACACTGCTACAGAAAAACTCATTTCAAGATTCTTGTATAAAAACAGTCCTTCAGAAAAACAAATTTAAAAACTCATGCACAACAACAGTCCTTCACAGAAACACATTTCAAGACTCTTGTACAACAACAGTCCTTCAGAAAAACTCATTTCAAGATTCTTGTACAACAACAGTCCTTCAGAAAAACTCATTTCAAGATTCTTGTACAACAACGGTCCTTCAGAAAAACACATTTCAAGACTTTTGTACAACAACGCTCCTTCAGAAAAACACATTTAAAAACTCATGTGCAACGACAGTCCTTTACAGAAACGCATTTCAAAACTCATGTACAACGACAGTTGTTTACAGAAACACATTTCAAAACTCTTGCACTACAACACTGCTACAGAAAAACTCATTTCAAGATTCTTGTACAACAACACTCCTTCAGAAAAACGCATCTCAAGACTCTTGTACAACAACACTCCTTCAGAAAACGCATTTAAAAACTCATGTACAACAACACTCCTTCAGAGAAACACATTTAAAAACTCATGTACAACGACAGTCCTTTACAGAAACACATTTCAAAACTCTTGCAATACAACACTGCTACAGAAAAACTCATTTCAAGATTCTTGTACAACAACACTCCTTCAGAAAAACGCATTTAAAAACTCATGTACAACGGCAGTCCTTTACAGAGACGCATTTCAAAACTCATGTACAACGACAGTTGTTTACAGAAACACATTTCAAAACTCTTGCACTACAACGGTCCTTCAGAAAAACACATTTCAAGACTCTTGTACAACAACGGTCCTTCAGAAAAACACATTTAAAAACTCATGCACAACAAGAGTCCTTCAGAAAAACTCATTTCAAGACTCTTGTACAACAACAGTCCTTCAGAAAAACTCATTTCAAGATTCTTGTACAGCAACGGTCCTTCAGAAAAACACATTTCAAGACTCTTGTACAACAACGCTAGTTCAGAAAAACACATTTAAAAACTCATGTGCAACGACAGTCCTTTACAGAAACGCATTTCAAAACTCATGTACAACGACAGTTGTTTACAGAAACACATTTAAAAACTCTTGCACTACAACACTGCTACAGAAAAACTCACTTCAAGATTCTTGTACAACAACACTCCTTCAGAAAAACGCATTTAAAAACTCATGTACAACGACAGTCCTTTACAGAAACGCATTTCAAAACTCATGTACAACGACAGTTGTTTACAGAAACAAATTTCAAAACTCTTGCACTACAACGGTCCTTCAGAAAAACACATTTCCAGACTCTTGTACAACAACGGTCCTTCAGAAAAACACATTTAAAAACTCATGCACAACAACAGTCCTTCACAGAAACACATTTCAAGACTCTTGTACAACAACAGTCCTTCAGAAAAACTCATTTCAAGATTCTTGTACAACAACGGTCCTTCAGAAAAACACATTTCAAGACTCTTGTACAACAACGCTCCTTCAGAAAAACACATTTAAAAACTCATGTGCAACGACAGTCCTTTACAGAAACGCATTTCAAAACTCATGTACAACGACAGTTGTTTACAGAAACACATTTCAAAACTCTTGCACTACAACACTGCTACAGAAAAACTCATTTCAAGATTCTTGTACAACAACGGTCCTTCAGAAAAACACATTTCAAGACTCTTGTACAACAACACTAGTTCAGAAAACGCATTTAAAAACTCATGTACAACAACACTCCTTCAGAGAAACACATTTAAAAACTCATGTACAACGACAGTCCTTTACAGAAACACATTTCAAAACTCTTGCACTACAACACTGCTACAGAAAAACTCATTTCAAGATTCTTGTACAACAACGGTCCTTCAGAAAAACACATTTCAAGACTCTTGTACAACAACACTCCTTCAGAAAACGCATTTAAAAACTCATGTACAACAGCACTCCTTCAGAGAAACACATTTAAAAACTCATGTACAACGACAGTCATTTACAGAAACACATTTCAAAACTCTTGCACTACAACACTGCTACAGAAAAACTCATTTCAAGATTGTTGTATAACAACACTCCTTCAGAAAAACGCATTTAAAAACTCATGTACAACGACAGTCCTTTACAGAAACGCATTTCAAAACTCATGTACAACGACAGTTGTTTACAGAAACATATTTCAAAACTCTTGCACTACAACGGTCCTTCAGAAAAACACATTTCAAGACTCATGTACAACAACACTCCTTCAGAGAAACACATTTAAAAACTCATGTACAACGACAGTCCTTTACAGAAACACATTTCAAAACTCTTGCACTACAACACTGCTACAGGAAAACTCATTTCAAGATTCTTGTACAACAACGGTCCTTCAGAAAAACACATTTCAAGACTCTTGTACAACAACACTCCTTCAGAAAACGCATTTAAAAACTCATGTACAACAACACTCCTTCAGAGAAACACATTTAAAAACTCATGTACAACGACAGTCCTTTACAGAAACGCATTTCAAAACTCATGTACAACGACAGTCCTTTACAGAAACACATTTCAAAACTCTTGCACTACAACACTGCTACAGAAAAACTCATTTCAAGATTCTTGTACAACAACACTCCTTCAGAAAAACGCATTTAAAAACTCATGTACAACGACAGTCCTTTACAGAAACGCATTTCAAAACTCATGTACAACGACAGTTGTTTACAGAAACATATTTCAAAACTCTTGCACTACAACGGTCCTTCAGAAAAACACATTTCAAGACTCATGTACAACAACACTCCTTCAGAGAAACACATTTAAAAACTCATGTACAACGACAGTCCTTTACAGAAACACATTTCAAAACTCTTGCACTACAACACTGCTACAGAAAAACTCATTTCAAGATTCTTGTACAACAACGGTCCTTCAGAAAAACACATTTCAAGACTCTTGTACAACAACACTCCTTCAGAAAACGCATTTAAAAACTCATGTACAACAACACTCCTTCAGAGAAACACATTTAAAAACTCATGTACAACGACAGTCCTTTACAGAAACACATTTCAAAACTCTTGCACTACAACACTGCTACAGAAAAACTCATTTCAAGATTCTTGTACAACAACGGTCCTTCAGAAAAACACATTTCAAGACTCTTGTACAACAACACTCCTTCAGAAAACGCATTTAAAAACTCATGAACAACAACACTCCTTCAGAAAAACGCATTTAAAAACTCATGTACAACGACAGTCCTTTACAGAAACGCATTTCAAAACTCATGTACAACGACAGTTGTTTACAGAAACATATTTCAAAACTCTTGCACTACAACGGTCCTTCAGAAAAACACATTTCAAGACTCATGTACAACAACACTCCTTCAGAGAAACACATTTAAAAACTCATGTACAACGACAGTCCTTTACAGAAACACATTTCAAAACTCTTGCACTACAACACTGCTACAGAAAAACTCATTTCAAGATTCTTGTACAACAACACTCCTTCAGAAAAACGCATTTAAAAACTCATGTACAACGACAGTCCTTTACAGAAACGCATTTCAAAACTCATGTACAACGACAGTTGTTTACAGAAACATATTTCAAAACTCTTGCACTACAACGGTCCTTCAGAAAAACACATTTCAAGACTCTTGTACAACAACGGTCCTTCAGAAAAACACATTTAAAAACTCATGCACAACAACAGTCCTTCACAGAAACACATTTCAAGACTCTTGTACAACAACAGTCCTTCAGAAAAACTCATTTCAAGATTCTTGTACAACAACGGTCCTTCAGAAAAACACATTTCAAGACCCTTGTACAACAACGCTCCTTCAGAAAAACACATTTAGAAACTCATGTGCAACGACAGTCCTTTACAGAAACGCATTTCAAAACTCATGTACAACGACAGTTGTTTACAGAAACACATTTCAAAACTCTTGCACTACAACACTGCTACAGAAAAACTCATTTCAAGATTCTTGTACAACAACGGTCCTTCAGAAAAACACATTTCAAGACTCTTGTACAACAACGCTCCTTCAGAAAAACACATTTCAAGACTCATGTACAACAACACTCCTTCAGAGAAACACATTTAAAAACTCATGTACAACGACAGTCCTTTACAGAAACACATTTCAAAACTCTTGCACTACAACACTGCTACATAAAAACTCATTTCAAGATTCTTGTACAACAACGGTCCTTCAGAAAAACACATTTCAAGATTCTTGTACAACAACGGTCCTTCAGAAAAACACATTTCAAAACTCTTGCACTACAACACTGCTACAGAAAAACTCATTTCAAGATTCTTGTACAACAACACTCCTTCAGAAAAACGCATTTAAAAACGCATGTACAACGACAGTCCTTTACAGAAACGCATTTCAAAACTCATGTACAACGACAGTTGTTTACAGAAACACATTTCAAAACTCTTGCACTACAACACTGCTACAGAAAAACTCATTTCAAGATTCTTGTACAACAACGGTCCTTCAGAAAAACACATTTCAAGACTCTTGTACAACAACGCTCCTTCAGAAAAACACATTTCAAGACTCATGTACAACAACACTCCTTCAGAGAAACACATTTAAAAACTCATGTACAACGACAGTCCTTTACAGAAACACATTTCAAAACTCTTGCACTACAACACTGCTACATAAAAACTCATTTCAAGATTCTTGTACAACAACGGTCCTTCAGAAAAACACATTTCAAGACTCTTGTACAACAACGCTCCTTCAGAAAAACAAATTTAAAAACTCATGTGCAACGACAGTCCTTTACAGAAAGGCATTTCAAAACTCATGTACAACGACAGTTGTTTACAGAAACACATTTCAAAACTCTTGCACTACAACACTGCTACAGAAAAACTCATTTCAAGATTCTTGTATAAAAACAGTCCTTCAGAAAAACTCATTTCAAGACTCTTGTACAACAACAGTCCTTCAGAAAAACACATTTAAAAACTCATGCACAAGAACAGTCCTTCACAGAAACACATTTCAAGACTCTTGTACAACAACAGTCCTTCAGAAAAACTCATTTCAAGATTCTTGTACAACAACGGTCCTTCAGAAAAACACATTTCAAGACTCTTGTACAACAACGCTCCTTCAGAAAAACAAATTTAAAAACTCATGTGCAACGACAGTCCTTTACAGAAACGCATTTCAAAACTCATGTACAACGACAGTTGTTTACAGAAACACATTTCAAAACTCTTGCACTACAACACTGCTACAGAAAAACTCATTTCAAGATTCTTGTACAACAACGCTCCTTCAGAAAAACACATTTCAAGACTCTTGTACAACAACGCTCCTTCAGAAAAACACATTTAAAAACTCATGTGCAACAACACTCCTTCAGAGAAACACATTTCAAAACTCTTGCACTACAACACTGCTACAGAAAAACTCATTTCAAGATTCTTGTACAACAACGGTCCTTCAGAAAAACACATTTCAAGACTCTTGTACAACAACGCTCCTTCAGAAAAACACATTTCAAGACTCTTGTACAACAACGCTCCTTCAGAAAAACACATTTAAAAACTCATGTGCAACAACACTCCTTCAGAGAAACACATTTCAAAACTCTTGCACTACAACACTGCTACAGAAAAACTCATTTCAAGATTCTTGTACAACAACGGTCCTTCAGAAAAACACATTTAAAAACTCATGTGCAACAACACTCCTTCAGAGAAACACATTTCAAAACTCTTGCACTACAACACTGCTACAGAAAAACTCATTTCAAGATTCTTGTACAACAACGGTCCTTCAGAAAAACACATTTCAAGACTCATGTGCAACAACACTCCTTCAGAGAAACACATTTAAAAACTCATGTGAAACGACAGTCCTTTACAGAAACACATTTCAATACTCTTGCACTACAACACTGCTACAGAAAAACTCATTTCAAGATTCTTGTACAACAACGGTCCTTCAGAAAAACACATTTCAAGACTCTTGTACAACAACGGTCCTTCAGAAAAACACATTTCAAGACTCTTGTACAACAACACTCCTTCAGAAAACGCATTTAAAAACTCATGTACAACGACAGTCCTTTACAGAAACACATTTCAAAACTCTTGCACTACAACACTGCTACAGAAAAACTCATTTCAAGATTCTTGTATAAAAACAGTCCTTCAGAAAAACACATTTAAAAACTCATGCACAACAACAGTCCTTCACAGAAACACATTTCACGACTCTTGTACAACAACAGTCCTTCAGAAAAACTCATTTCAAGATTCTTGTACAACAACAGTCCTTCAGAAAAACTCATTTCAAGATTCTTGTACAACAACGGTCCTTCAGAAAAACACATTTCAAGACTCTTGTACAACAACGCTCCTTCAGAAAAACACATTTCAAGACTCTTGTACAACAACGCTCCTTCAGAAAAACACATTTAAAAACTCATGTGCAACAACACTCCTTCAGAGAAACACATTTCAAAACTCTTGCACTACAACACTGCTACAGAAAAACTCATTGCAAGATTCTTGTACAACAACGGTCCTTCAGAAAAACACATTTCAAGACTCTTGTACAACAACGCTCCTTCAGAAAAACACATTTCAAGACTCTTGTACAACAACGCTCCTTCAGAAAAACACATTTAAAAACTCATGTGCAACAACACTCCTTCAGAGAAACACATTTCAAAACTCTTGCACTACAACACTGCTACAGAAAAACTCATTTCAAGATTCTTGTACAACAACGGTCCTTCAGAAAAACACATTTCAAGACTCATGTGCAACAACACTCCTTCAGAGAAACACATTTAAAAACTCATGTGAAACGACAGTCCTTTACAGAAACACATTTCAATACTCTTGCACTACAACACTGCTACAGAAAAACTCATTTCAAGATTCTTGTACAACAACGGTCCTTCAGAAAAACACATTTCAAGACTCTTGTACAACAACGGTCCTTCAGAAAAACACATTTCAAGACTCTTGTACAACAACACTCCTTCAGAAAACGCATTTAAAAACTCATGTACAACGACAGTCCTTTACAGAAACACATTTCAAAACTCTTGCACTACAACACTGCTACAGAAAAACTCATTTCAAGATTCTTGTATAAAAACAGTCCTTCAGAAAAACACATTTAAAAACTCATGCACAACAACAGTCCTTCACAGAAACACATTTCACGACTCTTGTACAACAACAGTCCTTCAGAAAAACTCATTTCAAGATTCTTGTACAACAACAGTCCTTCAGAAAAACTCATTTCAAGATTCTTGTACAACAACGGTCCTTCAGAAAAACACATTTCAAGACTCTTGTACAACAACGCTCCTTCAGAAAAACACATTTAAAAACTCATGTGCAACTACAACACTGCTACAGAAAAACTCATTTCAAGATTCTTGTATAAAAACAGTCTTTCAGAAAAACTCATTTCAAGACTCTTGTACAACAACAGTCCTTCAGAAAACGCATTTAAAAACTCATGTACAACAACACTCCTTCAGCGAAACACATTTAAAAACTCATGTACAACGACAGTCCTTTACAGAAACACATTTCAAAACTCTTGCACTACAACACTGCTACAGAAAAACGCATTTCAAGATTCTTGTATAAAAACAGTCCTTCAGAAAAACTCATTTCAAGACTCTTGTACAACAACAGTCCTTCAGAAAAACACATTTAAAAACTCATGCACAACAACAGTCCTTCACAGAAACACATTTCAAGACTCTTGTACAACAACACTCCTTCAGAAAAACTCATTTCAAGATTCTTGTCCAACAACGGTCCTTCAGAAAAACACATTTCAAGACTCTTGTACAACAACGCTCCTTCAGAAAAACAAATTTAAAAACTCATGTACAACGACAGTCCTTTACAGAAACGCATTTCAAAACTCATGTACAACGACAGTTGTTTACAGAAACACATTTCAAAACTCTTGCACTACAACGGTCCTTCAGAAAAACACATTTCAAGACTCTTGTACTACAACGGTCCTTCAGAAAAACACATTTCAAGACTCTTGTACAACAACGCTTATTCAGAAAAACACATTTAAAAACTCATGTGCAACGACAGTCCTTTACAGAAACACATTTCAAAACTCTTGCACTACAACACTGCTACAGAAAAACTCATTTCAAGATTCTTGTATAAAAACAGTCCTTCAAAAAAACACATTTAAAAACTCATGCACAACAACAGTCCTTCACAGAAACACATTTCAAGACTCTTGTACAACAACAGTCCTTCAGAAAAACTCATTTCAAGATTCTTGTACAACAACAGTCCTTCAGAAAAACTCATTTCAAGATTCTTGTACAACAACGGTCCTTCAGAAAAACACATTTCAAGACTCTTGTACAACAACGCTCCTTCAGAAAAACACATTTCAAAACTCATGTGCAACGACAGTCCTTTACAGTAACGCATTTCAAAACTCATGTGCAACGACAGTTGTTTACAGAAACACATTTCAAAACTCTTGCACTACAACACTGCTACAGAGAAACTCATTTCAAGATTCTTGCACAACAACACTCCTTCAGAAAAACGCATTTAAAAACTCATGTACAACGGCAGTGCTTTACAGAAACGCATTTCAAAACTCATGTACAACGACAGTTGTTTACAGAAACACATTTCAAAACTCTTGCACTACAACGGTCCTTCAGAAAAACACATTTCAAGACTCTTGTACAACAACGGTCCTTCAGAAAAACACATTTAAAAACTCATGTACAACAACACTCCTTCAGAGAAACACATTTAAAAACTCATGTGCAACGACAGTCCTTTACAGAAACGCATTTCAAAACTCATGTACAACGACAGTTGTTTACAGAAACACATTTCAAAACTCTTGCACTACAACACTGCTACAGAAAAACTCATTTCAAGATTCTTGTACAACAACGGTCCTTCAGAAAAACACATTTCAAGACTCTTGTACAACAACACTCCTTCAGAAAACGCATTTAAAAACTCATGTACAACAACACTCCTTCAGAGAAACACATTTGAAAACTCATGTACAACGACAGTCCTTTACAGAAACACATTTCAAAACTCCTGCACTACAACACTGCTACAGAAAAACTCATTTCAAGATTCTTGTACAACAACACTCCTTCAGAAAAACGCATTTAAAAACTCATGTACAACGACAGTCCTTTACAGAAACGCATTTCAAAACTCATGTACAACGACAGTTGTTTACAGAAACATATTTCAAAACTCTTGCACTACAACGGTCCTTCAGAAAAACACATTTCAAGACTCATGTACAACAACACTCCTTCAGAGAAACACATTTAAAAACTCATGTACAACGACAGTCCTTTACAGAAACGCATTTCAAAACTCATGTACAACGACAGTTGTTTACAGAAACACATTTCAAAACTCTTGCACTACAACACTGCTACAGGAAAACTCATTTCAAGATTCTTGTACAACAACGGTCCTTCAGAAAAACACATTTCAAGACTCTTGTACAACAACGCTCCTTCAGAAAAACGCATTTAAAACTCATGTACAACAACACTCCTTCAGAGAAACACATTTAAAAACTCATGTGCAACGACAGTCCTTTACAGAAACGCATTTCAAAACTCATGTACAACGACAGTCCTTTACAGAAACACATTTCAAAACTCTTGCACTACAACACTGCTACAGAAAAACTCATTTCAAGATTCTTGTACAACAACACTCCTTCAGAAAAACGCATTTAAAAACTCATGTACAACGACAGTCCTTTACAGAAACGCATTTCAAAACTCATGTACAACGACAGTTGTTTACAGAAACATATTTCAAAACTCTTGCACTACAACGGTCCTTCAGAAAAACACATTTCAAGACTCATGTACAACAACACTCCTTCAGAGAAACACATTTAAAAACTCATGTACAACGACAGTCCTTTACAGAAACACATTTCAAAACTCTTGCACTACAACACTGCTACAGAAAAACTCATTTCAAGATTCTTGTACAACAACGGTCCTTCAGAAAAACACATTTCAAGACTCTTGTACAACAACACTCCTTCAGAAAACGCATTTAAAAACTCATGTACAACAACACTCCTTCAGAGAAACACATTTAAAAACTCATGTACAACGACAGTCCTTTACAGAAACACATTTCAAAACTCTTGCACTACAACACTGCTACAGAAAAACTCATTTCAAGATTCTTGTACAACAACGGTCCTTCAGAAAAACACATTTCAAGACTCTTGTACTACAACGGTCCTTCAGAAAAACACATTTCAAGACTCTTGTACAACAACGCTTATTCAGAAAAACACATTTAAAAACTCATGTGCAACGACAGTCCTTTACAGAAACACATTTCAAAACTCTTGCACTACAACACTGCTACAGAAAAACTCATTTCAAGATTCTTGTATAAAAACAGTCCTTCAAAAAAACACATTTAAAAACTCATGCACAACAACAGTCCTTCACAGAAACACATTTCAAGACTCTTGTACAACAACAGTCCTTCAGAAAAACTCATTTCAAGATTCTTGTACAACAACAGTCCTTCAGAAAAACTCATTTCAAGATTCTTGTACAACAACGGTCCTTCAGAAAAACACATTTCAAGACTCTTGTACAACAACGCTCCTTCAGAAAAACACATTTCAAAACTCATGTGCAACGACAGTCCTTTACAGTAACGCATTTCAAAACTCATGTGCAACGACAGTTGTTTACAGAAACACATTTCAAAACTCTTGCACTACAACACTGCTACAGAGAAACTCATTTCAAGATTCTTGCACAACAACACTCCTTCAGAAAAACGCATTTAAAAACTCATGTACAACGGCAGTGCTTTACAGAAACGCATTTCAAAACTCATGTACAACGACAGTTGTTTACAGAAACACATTTCAAAACTCTTGCACTACAACGGTCCTTCAGAAAAACACATTTCAAGACTCTTGTACAACAACGGTCCTTCAGAAAAACACATTTAAAAACTCATGTACAACAACACTCCTTCAGAGAAACACATTTAAAAACTCATGTGCAACGACAGTCCTTTACAGAAACGCATTTCAAAACTCATGTACAACGACAGTTGTTTACAGAAACACATTTCAAAACTCTTGCACTACAACACTGCTACAGAAAAACTCATTTCAAGATTCTTGTACAACAACGGTCCTTCAGAAAAACACATTTCAAGACTCTTGTACAACAACACTCCTTCAGAAAACGCATTTAAAAACTCATGTACAACAACACTCCTTCAGAGAAACACATTTAAAAACTCATGTACAACGACAGTCCTTTACAGAAACACATTTCAAAACTCCTGCACTACAACACTGCTACAGAAAAACTCATTTCAAGATTCTTGTACAACAACACTCCTTCAGAAAAACGCATTTAAAAACTCATGTACAACGACAGTCCTTTACAGAAACGCATTTCAAAACTCATGTACAACGACAGTTGTTTACAGAAACATATTTCAAAACTCTTGCACTACAACGGTCCTTCAGAAAAACACATTTCAAGACTCATGTACAACAACACTCCTTCAGAGAAACACATTTAAAAACTCATGTACAACGACAGTCCTTTACAGAAACGCATTTCAAAACTCATGTACAACGACAGTTGTTTACAGAAACACATTTCAAAACTCTTGCACTACAACACTGCTACAGGAAAACTCATTTCAAGATTCTTGTACAACAACGGTCCTTCAGAAAAACACATTTCAAGACTCTTGTACAACAACGCTCCTTCAGAAAAACGCATTTAAAAACTCATGTACAACAACACTCCTTCAGAGAAACACATTTAAAAACTCATGTGCAACGACAGTCCTTTACAGAAACGCATTTCAAAACTCATGTACAACGACAGTCCTTTACAGAAACACATTTCAAAACTCTTGCACTACAACACTGCTACAGAAAAACTCATTTCAAGATTCTTGTACAACAACACTCCTTCAGAAAAACGCATTTAAAAACTCATGTAGAACGACAGTCCTTTACAGAAACGCATTTCAAAACTCATGTACAACGACAGTTGTTTACAGAAACATATTTCAAAACTCTTGCACTACAACGGTCCTTCAGAAAAACACATTTCAAGACTCATGTACAACAACACTCCTTCAGAGAAACACATTTAAAAACTCATGTACAACGACAGTCCTTTACAGAAACACATTTCAAAACTCTTGCACTACAACACTGCTACAGAAAAACTCATTTCAAGATTCTTGTACAACAACGGTCCTTCAGAAAAACACATTTCAAGACTCTTGTACAACAACACTCCTTCAGAAAACGCATTTAAAAACTCATGTACAACAACACTCCTTCAGAGAAACACATTTAAAAACTCATGTACAACGACAGTCCTTTACAGAAACACATTTCAAAACTCTTGCACTACAACACTGCTACAGAAAAACTCATTTCAAGATTCTTGTACAACAACGGTCCTTCAGAAAAACACATTTCAAGACTCTTGTACAACAACACTCCTTCAGAAAACGCATTTAAAAACTCATGAACAACAACACTCCTTCAGAAAAACGCATTTAAAAACTCATGTACAACGACAGTCCTTTACAGAAACGCATTTCAAAACTCATGTACAACGACAGTTGTTTACAGAAACATATTTCAAAACTCTTGCACTACAACGGTCCTTCAGAAAAACACATTTCAAGACTCATATACAACAACACTCCTTCAGAGAAACACATTTAAAAACTCATGTACAACGACAGTCCTTTACAGAAACACATTTCAAAACTCTTGCACTACAACACTGCTACAGAAAAACTCATTTCAAGATTCTTGTACAACAACACTCCTTCAGAAAAACGCATTTAAAAACTCATGTACAACGACAGTCCTTTACAGAAACGCATTTCAAAACTCATGTACAACGACAGTTGTTTACAGAAACATATTTCAAAACTCTTGCACTACAACGGTCCTTCAGAAAAACACATTTCAAGACTCTTGTACAACAACGGTCCTTCAGAAAAACACATTTAAAAACTCATGCACAACAACAGTCCTTCACAGAAACACATTTCAAGACTCTTGTACAACAACAGTCCTTCAGAAAAACTCATTTCAAGATTCTTGTACAACAACGGTCCTTCAGAAAAACACATTTCAAGACCCTTGTACAACAACGCTCCTTCAGAAAAACACATTTAAAAACTCATGTGCAACGACAGTCCTTTACAGAAACGCATTTCAAAACTCATGTACAACGACAGTTGTTTACAGAAACACATTTCAAAACTCTTGCACTACAACACTGCTACAGAAAAACTCATTTCAAGATTCTTGTACAACAACGGTCCTTCAGAAAAACACATTTCAAGACTCTTGTACAACAACGCTCCTTCAGAAAAACACATTTCAAGACTCATGTACAACAACACTCCTTCAGAGAAACACATTTAAAAACTCATGTACAACGACAGTCCTTTACAGAAACACATTTCAAAACTCTTGCACTACAACACTGCTACATAAAAACTCATTTCAAGATTCTTGTACAACAACGGTCCTTCAGAAAAACACATTTCAAGATTCTTGTACAACAACGGTCCTTCAGAAAAACACATTTCAAAACTCTTGCACTACAACACTGCTACAGAAAAACTCATTTCAAGATTCTTGTACAACAACACTCCTTCAGAAAAACGCATTTAAAAACTCATGTACAACGACAGTCCTTTACAGAAACGCATTTCAAAACTCATGTACAACGACAGTTGTTTACAGAAACACATTTCAAAACTCTTGCACTACAACACTGCTACAGAAAAACTCATTTCAAGATTCTTGTACAACAACGGTCCTTCAGAAAAACACATTTCAAGACTCTTGTACAACAACGCTCCTTCAGAAAAACACATTTCAAGACTCATGTACAACAACACTCCTTCAGAGAAACACATTTAAAAACTCATGTACAACGACAGTCCTTTACAGAAACACATTTCAAAACTCTTGCACTACAACACTGCTACAGAAAAACTCATTTCAAGATTCTTGTACAACAACGGTCCTTCAGAAAAACACATTTCAAGACTCTTGTACAACAACGCTCCTTCAGAAAAACAAATTTAAAAACTCATGTGCAACGACAGTCCTTTACAGAAAGGCATTTCAAAACTCATGTACAACGACAGTTGTTTACAGAAACACATTTCAAAACTCTTGCACTACAACACTGCTACAGAAAAACTCATTTCAAGATTCTTGTATAAAAACAGTCCTTCAGAAAAACTCATTTCAAGACTCTTGTACAACAACAGTCCTTCAGAAAAACACATTTAAAAACTCATGCACAAGAACAGTCCTTCACAGAAACACATTTCAAGACTCTTGTACAACAACAGTCCTTCAGAAAAACTCATTTCAAGATTCTTGTACAACAACGGTCCTTCAGAAAAACACATTTCAAGACTCTTGTACAACAACGCTCCTTCAGAAAAACAAATTTAAAAACTCATGTGCAACGACAGTCCTTTACAGAAACGCATTTCAAAACTCATGTACAACGACAGTTGTTTACAGAAACACATTTCAAAACTCTTGCACTACAACACTGCTACAGAAAAACTCATTTCAAGATTCTTGTACAACAACGGTCCTTCAGAAAAACACATTTCAAGACTCTTGAAAAACAAATTTAAAAACTCATGTGCAACGACAGTCCTTTACAGAAAGGCATTTCAAAACTCATGTACAACGACAGTTGTTTACAGAAACACATTTCAAAACTCTTGCACTACAACACTGCTACAGAAAAACTCATTTCAAGATTCTTGTATAAAAACAGTCCTTCAGAAAAACACATTTAAAAACTCATGTGCAACAACACTCCTTCAGAGAAACACATTTCAAAACTCTTGCACTACAACACTGCTACAGAAAAACTCATTTCAAGATTCTTGTACAACAACGGTCCTTCAGAAAAACACATTTCAAGACTCATGTGCAACAACACTCCTTCAGAGAAACACATTTAAAAACTCATGTGAAACGACAGTCCTTTACAGAAACACATTTCAATACTCTTGCACTACAACACTGCTACAGAAAAACTCATTTCAAGATTCTTGTACAACAACGGTCCTTCAGAAAAACACATTTCAAGACTCTTGTACAACAACGGTCCTTCAGAAAAACACATTTCAAGACTCTTGTACAACAACACTCCTTCAGAAAACGCATTTAAAAACTCATGTACAACGACAGTCCTTTACAGAAACACATTTCAAAACTCTTGCACTACAACACTGCTACAGAAAAACTCATTTCAAGATTCTTGTATAAAAACAGTCCTTCAGAAAAACACATTTAAAAACTCATGCACAACAACAGTCCTTCACAGAAACACATTTCACGACTCTTGTACAACAACAGTCCTTCAGAAAAACTCATTTCAAGATTCTTGTACAACAACAGTCCTTCAGAAAAACTCATTTCAAGATTCTTGTACAACAACGGTCCTTCAGAAAAACACATTTCAAGACTCTTGTACAACAACGCTCCTTCAGAAAAACACATTTAAAAACTCATGTGCAACGACAGTCCTTTACAGAAACGCATTTGAAAACTCTTGCACTACAACACTGCTACAGAAAAACTCATTTCAAGATTCTTGTATAAAAACAGTCTTTCAGAAAAACTCATTTCAAGACTCTTGTACAACAACAGTCCTTCAGAAAACGCATTTAAAAACTCATGTACAACAACACTCCTTCAGCGAAACACATTTAAAAACTCATGTACAACGACAGTCCTTTACAGAAACACATTTCAAAACTCTTGCACTACAACACTGCTACAGAAAAACGCATTTCAAGATTCTTGTATAAAAACAGTCCTTCAGAAAAACTCATTTCAAGACTCTTGTACAACAACAGTCCTTCAGAAAAACACATTTAAAAACTCATGCACAACAACAGTCCTTCACAGAAACACATTTCAAGACTCTTGTACAACAACACTCCTTCAGAAAAACTCATTTCAAGATTCTTGTACAACAACGGTCCTTCAGAAAAACACATTTCAAGACTCTTGTACAACAACGCTCCTTCAGAAAAACAAATTTAAAAACTCATGTACAACGACAGTCCTTTACAGAAACGCATTTCAAAACTCATGTACAACGACAGTTGTTTACAGAAACACATTTCAAAACTCTTGTACTACAACGGTCCTTCAGAAAAACACATTTCAAGACTCTTGTACAACAACGCTTATTCAGAAAAACACATTTAAAAACTCATGTGCAACGACAGCCCTTTACAGAAACACATTTCAAAACTCTTGCACTACAACACTGCTACAGAAAAACTCATTTCAAGATTCTTGTATAAAAACAGTCCTTCAAAAAAACACATTTAAAAACTCATGCACAACAACAGTCCTTCACAGAAACACATTTCAAGACTCTTGTACAACAACAGTCCTTCAGAAAAACTCATTTCAAGATTCTTGTACAACAACAGTCCTTCAGAAAAACTCATTTCAAGATTCTTGTACAACAACGGTCCTTCAGAAAAACACATTTCGAGACTCTTGTACAACAACGCTCCTTCAGAAAAACACATTTAAAAACTCATGTGCAACGACAGTCCTTTACAGAAACGCATTTCAAAACTCATGTGCAACGACAGTTGTTTACAGAAACACATTTCAAAACTCTTGCACTACAACACTGCTACAGAGAAACTCATTTCAAGATTCTTGCACAACAACACTCCTTCAGAAAAACGCACTTAAAAACTCATGTACAACGGCATTGCTTTACAGAAACGCATTTCAAAACTCATGTACAACGACAGCTGTTTACAGAAACACATTTCAAAACTCTTGCACTACAACGGTCCTTCAGAAAAACACATTTCAAGACTCTTGTACAACAACGGTCCTTCAGAAAAACACATTTAAAAACTCATGCACAACAACAGTCCTTCACAGAAACACATTTCAAGACTCTTGTACAACAACAGTCCTTCAGAAAAACTCATTTCAAGATTCTTGTTCAACAACGGTCCTTCAGAAAAACACATTTCAAGACTCTTGTACAACAACACTCCTTCAGAAAAACGCATTTAAAAACTCATGTACAACGACAGTCCTTTACAGAAACGCATTTCAAAACTCATGTACAACGACAGTTGTTTACAGAAACACATTTCAAAACTCTTGCACTACAACGGTCCTTCAGAAAAACACATTTCAAGATTCTTGTACAACAACGCTCCTTCAGAAAAACACATTTAAAAACTCATGTGCAACGACAGTCCTTTACAGAAACGCATTTCAAAACTCTTGCACTACAACACTGCTACAGAAAAACTCATTTCAAGATTCTTGTATAAAAACAGTCTTTCAGAAAAACTCATTTCAAGACTCTTGTACAACAACAGTCCTTCAGAAAACGCATTTAAAAACTCATGTACAACAACACTCCTTCAGCGAAACACATTTAAAAACTCATGTACAACGACAGTCCTTTACAGAAACACATTTCAAAACTCTTGCACTACAACACTGCTACAGAAAAACGCATTTCAAGATTCTTGTATAAAAACAGTCCTTCAGAAAAACTCATTTCAAGACTCTTGTACAACAACAGTCCTTCAGAAAAACACATTTAAAAACTCATGCACAACAACAGTCCTTCACAGAAACACATTTCAAGACTCTTGTACAACAACACTCCTTCAGAAAAACTCATTTCAAGATTCTTGTACAACAACGGTCCTTCAGAAAAACACATTTCAAGACTCTTGTACAACAACGCTCCTTCAGAAAAACAAATTTAAAAACTCATGTACAACGACAGTCCTTTACAGAAACGCATTTCAAAACTCATGTACAACGACAGTTGTTTACAGAAACACATTTCAAAACTCTTGCACTACAACGGTCCTTCAGAAAAACACATTTCAAGACTCTTGTACAACAACGCTTATTCAGAAAAACACATTTAAAAACTCATGTGCAACGACAGCCCTTTACAGAAACACATTTCAAAACTCTTGCACTACAACACTGCTACAGAAAAACTCATTT
Organism: Xylota sylvarum; assembly: GCA_905220385.1. NCBI lineage: Eukaryota > Metazoa > Arthropoda > Insecta > Diptera > Syrphidae > Xylota > Xylota sylvarum. Next base: position 57,204,582 of record LR999957.1, read on the forward strand.
CAAGATTCTTGTATAAAAACAGTCCTTCAAAAAAACACATTTAAAAACTCATGCACAACAACAGTCCTTCACAGAAACACATTTCAAGACTCTTGTACAACAACAGTCCTTCAGAAAAACTCATTTCAAGATTCTTGTACAACAACAGTCCTTCAGAAAAACTCATTTCAAGATTCTTGTACAACAACGGTCCTTCAGAAAAACACATTTCAAGACTCTTGTACAACAACGCTCCTTCAGAAAAACACATTTAAAAACTCATGTGCAACGACAGTCCTTTACAGAAACGCATTTCAAAACTCATGTGCAACGACAGTTGTTTACAGAAACACATTTCAAAACTCTTGCACTACAACACTGCTACAGAGAAACTCATTTCAAGATTCTTGCACAACAACACTCCTTCAGAAAAACGCATTTAAAAACTCATGTACAACGGCAGTGCTTTACAGAAACGCATTTCAAAACTCATGTACAACGACAGTTGTTTACAGAAACACATTTCAAAACTCTTGCACTACAACGGTCCTTCAGAAAAACACTTTTCAAGACTCTTGTACAACAACGGTCCTTCAGAAAAACACATTTAAAAACTCATGCACAACAACAGTCCTTCACAGAAACACATTTCAAGACTCTTGTACAACAACAGTCCTTCAGAAAAACTCATTTCAAGATTCTTGTTCAACAACGGTCCTTCAGAAAAACACATTTCAAGACTCTTGTACAACAACACTCCTTCAGAAAAACGCATTTAAAAACTCATGTACAACGACAGTCCTTTACAGAAACGCATTTCAAAACTCATGTACAACGACAGTTGTTTACAGAAACACATTTCAAAACTCTTGCACTACAACGGTCCTTCAGAAAAACACATTTCAAGACTCTTGTACAACAACGGTCCTTCAGAAAAACACATTTCAAGACTCTTGTACAACAACGCTTATTCAGAAAAACACTTTTAAAAACTCATGTGCAACGACAGTCCTTTACAGAAACGCATTTCAAAACTCATGTACAACGACAGTTGTTTACAGAAACACATTTCAAAACTCTTGCGCTACAACGGTCCTTCAGAAAAACACATTTCAAGACTCTTGTACAACAACGGTCCTTCAGAAAAACACATTTAAAAACTCATGCACAACAACAGTCCTTCACAGAAACACATTTCAAGACTCTTGTACAACAACAGTCCTTCAGAAAAACTCATTTCAAGATTCTTGTACAACAACGGTCCTTCAGAAAAACACATTTCAAGACTCTTGTACAACAACACTCCTTCAGAAAAACGCATTTAAAAACTCATGTGCAACGACAGTCCATTACAGAAACGCATTTCAAAACTCATGTACAACGACAGTTGTTTACAGAAACACATTTCAAAACTCTTGCACTACAACACTGCTACAGAAAAACTCATTTCAAGATTCTTGTACAACAACGGTCCTTCAGAAAAACGCATTTCAAGACTCTTGTACAACAACACTCCTTCAGAAAACGCATTTAAAAACTCATGTACAACAACACTCCTTCAGAGGAACACATTTAAAAACTCATGTACAACGACAGTCCTTTACAGAAACACATTTCAAAACTCTTGCACTACAACACTGCTACATAAAAACTCATTTCAAGATTCTTGTACAACAACGGTCCTTCAGAAAAACACATTTCAAGACTCTTGTACAACAACGGTCCTTCAGAAAAACACCTTTAAAAACTCATGTGCAACGACAGTCCTTTACAGAAACGCATTTCAAAACTCATGTACAACGACAGTTGTTTACAGAAACACATTTCAAAACTCTTGCACTTGCGCATGTACAACAACACTCCTTCAGCGAAACACATTTAAAAACTCATGTACAACGACAGTCCTTTACAGAAACACATTTCAAAACTCTTGCACTACAACACTGCTACAGAAAAACTCTTTTCAAGATTCTTGTATAAAAACAGTCCTTCAGAAAAACTCATTTCAAGACTCTTGTACAACAACAGTCCTTCAGAAAAACACATTTAAAAACTCATGCACAAGAACAGTCCTTCACAGAAACACATTTCAAGACTCTTGTACAACAACAGTCCTTCAGAAAAACTCATTTCAAGATTCTTGTACAACAACGGTCCTTCAGAAAAACACATTTCAAGACTCTTGTACAACAACGCTCCTTCAGAAAAACAAATTTAAAAACTCATGTGCAACGACAGTCCTTTACAGAAACGCATTTCAAAACTCATGTACAACGACAGTTGTTTACAGAAACACATTTCAAAACTCTTACACTACAACACTGCTACAGAAAAACTCATTTCAAGATTCTTGTATAAAAACAGTAATTCAGAAAAACTCATTTCAAGACTCTTGTACAACAACAGTCCTTCAGAAAAACACATTTAAAAACTCATGCACAAGAACAGTCCTTCACAGAAACACATTTCAAGACTCTTGTACAACAACAGTCCTTCAGAAAAACACATTTAAAAACTCATGTGCAACGACAGTCCTTTACAGAAACGCATTTCAAGACTCTTGTACAACAACGCTCCTTCAGAAAAACAAATTTAAAAACTCATGTGCAACGACAGTCCTTTACAGAAACGCATTTCAAAACTCATGTACAACGACAGTTGTTTACAGAAACACATTTCAAAACTCTTGCACTACAACACTGCTACAGAAAAACTCATTTCAAGATTCTTGTACAACAACGGTCCTTCAGAAAAACACATTTCAAGACTCTTGTACAACAACGGTCCTTCAGAAAAACACATTTCAAGACTCTTGTACAACAACGCTCCTTCAGAAAAACACATTTAAAAACTCATGTGCAACAACACTCCTTCAGAGAAACACATTTAAAAACTCATGTGCAACGACAGTCCTTTACAGAAACGCATTTCAAAACTCATGTACAACGACAGTTGTTTACAGAAACACATTTCAAAACTCTTGCACTACAACACTGCTACAGAAAAACTCATTTCAAGATTCTTGTACAACAACGGTCCTTCAGAAAAACACATTTCAAGACTCATGTGCAACAACACTCCTTCAGAGAAACACATTTAAAAACTCATGTGAAACGACAGTCCTTTACAGAAACACATTTCAATACTCTTGCACTACAACACTGCTACAGAAAAACTCATTTCAAGATTCTTGTACAACAACGGTCCTTCAGAAAAACACATTTCAAGACTCTTGTACAACAACGGTCCTTCAGAAAAACACATTTCAAGACTCTTGTACAACAACACTCCTTCAGAAAACGCATTTAAAAACTCATGTACAACGACAGTCCTTTAAAGAAACACATTTCAAAACTCTTGCACTACAACACTGCTACAGAAAAACTCATTTCAAGATTCTTGTATAAAAACAGTCCTTCAGAAAAACACATTTAAAAACTCATGCACAACAACAGTCCTTCACAGAAACACATTTCAAGACTCTTGTACAACAACAGTCCTTCAGAAAAACTCATTTCAAGATTCTTGTACAACAACAGTCCTTCAGAAAAACTCATTTCAAGATTCTTGTACAACAACGGTCCTTCAGAAAAACACATTTCAAGACTCTTGTACAACAACGCTCCTTCAGAAAAACACATTTAAAAACTCATGTGCAACGACAGTCCTTTACAGAAACGCATTTCAAAACTCTTGCACTACAACACTGCTACAGAAAAACTCATTTCAAGATTCTTGTATAAAAACAGTCCTTCAGAAAAACTCATTTCAAGACTCTTGTACAACAACAGTCCTTCAGAAAACGCATTTAAAAACTCATGTACAACAACACTCCTTCAGCGAAACACATTTAAAAACTCATGTACAACGACAGTCCTTTACAGAAACACATTTCAAAACTCTTGCACTACAACACTGCTACAGAAAAACTCATTTCAAGATTCTTGTATAAAAACAGTCCTTCAGAAAAACTCATTTCAAGACTCTTGTACAACAACAGTCCTTCAGAAAAACACATTTAAAAACTCATGCACAACAACAGTCCTTCACAGAAACACATTTCAAGACTCTTGTACAACAACACTCCTTCAGAAAAACTCATTTCAAGATTCTTGTACAACAACGGTCCTTCAGAAAAACACATTTCAAGGCTCTTGTACAACAACGCTCCTTCAGAAAAACAAATTTAAAAACTCATGTACAACGACAGTCCTTTACAGAAACGCATTTCAAAACTCATGTACAACGACAGTTGTTTACAGAAACACATTTCAAAACTCTTGCACTACAACGGTCCTTCAGAAAAACACATTTCAAGACTCTTGTACAACAACGGTCCTTCAGAAAAACACATTTCAAGACTCTTGTACAACAACGCTTATTCAGAAAAACACATTTAAAAACTCATGTGCAACAACAGTCCTTTACAGAAACACATTTCAAAACTCTTGCACTACAACACTGCTACAGAAAAACTCATTTCAAGATTCTTGTATAAAAACAGTCCTTCAAAAAAACACATTTAAAAACTCATGCACAACAACAGTAATTCACAGAAACACATTTCAAAACTCTTGCACTACAACACTGCTACAGAAAAACTCATTTCAAGATTCTTGTACAACAACGGTCCTTCAGAAAAACACATTTCAAGACTCTTGTACAACAACGCTCCTTCAGAAAAACAAATTTAAAAACTCATGTACAACGACAGTCCTTTACAGAAACGCATTTCAAAACTCATGTACAACGACAGTTGTTTACAGAAACACATTTCAAAACTCTTGCACTACAACGGTCCTTCAGAAAAACACATTTCAAGACTCTTGTACGACAACGGTCCTTCAGAAAAACACATTTCAAGACTCTTGTACAACAACGCTTATTCAGAAAAACAAATTTAAAAACTCATGTACAACGACAGTCCTTTACAGAAACACATTTCAAAACTCTTGCACTACAACACTGCTACAGAAAAACTCATTTCAAGATTCTTGTATAAAAACAGTCCTTCAAAAAAACACATTTAAAAACTCATGCACAACAACAGTCCTTCACAGAAACACATTTCAAGACTCTTGTACAACAACAGTCCTTCAGAAAAACACATTTCAAGACTCTTGTACAACAACGCTCCTTCAGAAAAACACATTTAAAAACTCATGTGCAACGACAGTCCTTTACAGAAACGCATTTCAAAACTCTTGCACTACAACACTGCTACAGAAAAACTCATTTCAAGATTCTTGTATAAAAACAGTCCTTCAGAAAAACTCATTTCAAGACTCTTGTACAACAACAGTCCTTCAGAAAACGCATTTAAAAACTCATGTACAACAACACTCCTTCAGCGAAACACATTTAAAAACTCATGTACAACGACAGTCCTTTACAGAAACGCATTTCAAAACTCATGTGCAACGACAGTTGTTTACAGAAACACATTTCAAAACTCTTGCACTACAACGGTCCTTCAGAAAAACACATTTCAAGATTCTTGTACAACAACGGTCCTTCAGAAAAACGCATTTCAAAACTCATGTACAACGACAGTTGTTTACAGAAACACATTTCAAAACTCTTGCACTACAACGGTCCTTCAGAAAAACACATTTCAAGACTCTTGTACAACAACGGTCCTTCAGAAAAACACATTTAAAAACTCATGCACAACAACAGTCCTTCACAGAAACACATTTCAAGACTCTTGTACAACAACAGTCCTTCAGAAAAACTCATTTCAAGATTCTTGTACAACAACGGTCCTTCAGAAAAACACATTTCAAGACTCTTGTACAACAACACTCCTTCAGAAAAACGCATTTAAAAACTCATGTACAACGACAGTCCTTTACAGAAACGCATTTCAAAACTCATGTACAACGACAGTTGTTTACAGAAACACATTTCAAAACTCTTGCACTACAACGGTCCTTCAGAAAAACACATTTCAAGACTCTTGTACAACAACGGTCCTTCAGAAAAACACATTTCAAGACTCTTGTACAACAACGCTTATTCAGAAAAACACATTTCAAAACTCATGTACAACGACAGTTGTTTACAGAAACACATTTCAAAACTCTTGCACTACAACGGTCCTTCAGAAAAACACATTTCAAGACTCTTGTACAACAACGGTCCTTCAGAAAAACACATTTAAAAACTCATGCACAACAACAGTCCTTCACAGAAACACATTTCAAGACTCTTGTACAACAACAGTCCTTCAGAAAAACTCATTTCAAGATTCTTGTACAACAACGGTCCTTCAGAAAAACACATTTCAAGACTCTTGTACAACAACGCTCCTTCAGAAAAACACATTTAAAAACTCATGTGCAACGACAGTCCTTTACAGAAACGCATTTCAAAACTCATGTACAACGACAGTTGTTTACAGAAACACATTTCAAAACTCTTGCACTACAACACTGCTACAGAAAAACTCATTTCAAGATTCTTGTACAACAACGGTCCTTCAGAAAAACACATTTCAAGACTCTTGTACAAAAACACTCCTTCAGAAAACGCATTTAAAAACTCATGTACAACAACACTCCTTCAGAGAAACACATTTAAAAACTCATGTACAACGACAGTTTTTTACAGAAACACATTTCAAAACTCTTGCACTACAACACTGCTACATAAAAACTCATTTCAAGATTCTTGTACAACAACGGTCCTTCAGAAAAACACATTTTAAGACTCTTGTACAACAACGGTCCTTCAGAAAAACACCTTTAAAAACTCATGTGCGACGACAGTCCTTTACAGAAACGCATTTCAAAACTCATGTGCAACGACAGTTGTTTACAGAAACACATTTCAAAACTCTTGCACTACAACACTGCTACAGAGAAACTCATTTCAAGATTCTTGTACAACAACACTCCTTCAGAAAAACGCATTTAAAAACTCATGTACAACGGCAGTCCTTTACAGAAACGCATTTCAAAACTCATGTACAACGACAGTTGTTTACAGAAACACATTTCAAAACTCTTGCACTACAACACTGCTACAGAAAAACTCATTTCAAGATTCTTGTACAACAACGGTCCTTCAGAAAAACACATTTCAAGACTCATGTGCAACAACACTCCTTCAGAGAAACACATTTAAAAACTCATGTGAAACGACAGTCCTTTACAGAAACACATTTCAATACTCTTGCACTACAACACTGCTAAAGAAAAACTCATTTCAAGATTCTTGTACAACAACGGTCCTTCAGAAAAACACATTTCAAGACTCTTGTACAACAACGGTCCTTCAGAAAAACACCTTTAAAAACTCATGTGCAACGACAGTCCTTTACAGAAACGCATTTCAAAACTCATGTGCAACGACAGTTGTTTACAGAAACACATTTCAAAACTCTTGCACTACAACACTGCTACAGAGAAACTCATTTCAAGATTCTTGTACAACAACGGTCCTTCAGAAAAACACATTTCAAGACTCTTGTACAACAACGGTCCTTCAGAAAACCACCTTTAAAAACTCATGTGCAACGACAGTCCTTTACAGAAACGCATTTCAAAACTCATGTGCAACGACAGTTGTTTACAGAAACACATTTCAAAACTCTTGCACTACAACACTGCTACAGAGAAACTCATTTCAAGATTCTTGTACAACAACACTCCTTCAGAAAAACGCATTTAAAAACTCATGTGCAACGACAGTCCTTTACAGAAACGCATTTCAAAACTCATGTACAACGACAGTTGTTTACAGAAACACATTTCAAAACTCTTGCACTACAACACTGCTACAGAAAAACTCATTTCAAGATTCTTGTACAACAACGGTCCTTCAGAAAAACACATTTCAAGACTCATGTGCAACAACACTCCTTCAGAGAAACACATTTAAAAACTCATGTGAAACGACAGTCCTTTACAGAAACACATTTCAATACTCTTGCACTACAACACTGCTACAGAAAAACTCATTTCAAGATTCTTGTACAACAACGGTCCTTCAGAAAAACACATTTCAAGACTCTTGTACAACAACGGTCCTTCAGAAAAACACATTTCAAGACTCTTGTACAACAACACTCCTTCAGAAAACGCATTTAAAAACTCATGTACAACGACAGTCCTTTACAGAAACACATTTCAAAACTCTTGCACTACAACACTGCTACAGAAAAACTCATTTCAAGATTCTTGTATAAAAACAGTCCTTCAGAAAAACACATTTAAAAACTCATGCACAACAACAGTCCTTCACAGAAACACATTTCAAGACTCTTGTACAACAACAGTCCTTCAGAAAAACTCATTTCAAGATTTTTGTACAACAACAGTCCTTCAGAAAAACTCATTTCAAGATTCTTGTACAACAACGGTCCTTCAGAAAAACACATTTCAAGATTCTTGTACAACAACGCTCCTTCAGAAAAACACATTTAAAAACTCATGTGCAACGACAGTCCTTTACAGAAACGCATTTCAAAACTCTTGCACTACAACACTGCTACAGAAAAACTCATTTCAAGATTCTTGTATAAAAACAGTCCTTCAGAAAAACTCATTTCAAGACTCTTGTACAACAACAGTCCTTCAGAAAACGCATTTAAAAACTCATGTACAACAACACTCCTTCAGCGAAACACATTTAAAAACTCATGTACAACGACAGTCCTTTACAGAAACACATTTCAAAACTCTTGCACTACAACACTGCTACAGAAAAACTCATTTCAAGATTCTTGTATAAAAACAGTCCTTCAGAAAAACTCATTTCAAGACTCTTGTACAACAACAGTCCTTCAGAAAAACACATTTAAAAACTCATGCACAACAACAGTCCTTCACAGAAACACATTTCAAGACTCTTGTACAACAACACTCCTTCAGAAAAACTCATTTCAAGATTCTTGTACAACAACGGTCCTTCAGAAAAACACATTTCAAGACTCTTGTACAACAACGCTCCTTCAGAAAAACAAATTTAAAAACTCATGTACAACGACAGTCCTTTACAGAAACGCATTTCAAAACCCATGTACAACGACAGTTGTTTACAGAAACACTTTTCAAAACTCTTGCACTACAACGGTCCTTCAGAAAAACACATTTCAAGACTCTTGTACAACAACGGTCCTTCAGAAAAACACATTTCAAGACTCTTGTACAACAACGCTTATTCAGAAAAACACATTTAAAAACTCATGTGCAACGACAGTCCTTTACAGAAACACATTTCAAAACTCTTGCACTACAACACTGCTACAGAAAAACTCATTTCAAGATTCTTGTATAAAAACAGTCCTTCAAAAAAACACATTTAAAAACTCATGCACAACAACAGTCCTTCACAGAAACACATTTCAAGACTCTTGTACAACAACAGTCCTTCAGAAAAACTCATTTCAAGATTCTTGTACAACAACAGTCCTTCAGAAAAACTCATTTCAAGATTCTTGTACAACAACGGTCCTTCAGAAAAACACATTTCAAGACTCTTGTACAACAACGCTTATTCAGAAAAACACGTTTAAAAACTCATGTGCAACGACAGTCCTTTACAGAAACATATTTCAAAACTCTTGCACTACAACACTGCTACAGAAAAACTCATTTCAAGATTCTTGTATAAAAACAGTCCTTCAAAAAAACACATTTAAAAACTCATGCACAACAACAGTCCTTCACAGAAACACATTTCAAGACTCTTGTACAACAACAGTCCTTCAGAAAAACACATTTTAAGACTCTTGTACAACAACGCTCCTTCAGAAAAACACATTTAAAAACTCATGTGCAACGACAGTCCTTTACAGAAACGCATTTCAAAACTCTTGCACTACAACACTGCTACAGAAAAACTCATTTCAAGATTCTTGTATAAAAACAGTCCTTCGGAAAAACTCATTTCAAGACTCTTGTACAACAACAGTCCTTCAGAAAACGCATTTAAAAACTCATGTACAACAACACTCCTTCAGCGAAACACATTTAAAAACTCATGTGCAACGACAGTCCTTTACAGAAACGCATTTCAAAACTCATGTGCAACGACAGTTGTTTACAGAAACACATTTCAAAACTCTTGCACTACAACACTGCTACAGAGAAACTCATTTCAAGATTCTTGTACAACAACACTCCTTCAGAAAAACGCATTTAAAAACTCATGTACAACGGCAGAGCTTTACAGAAACGCATTTCAAAACTCATGTACAACGACAGTTGTTTACAGAAACACATTTCAAAACTCTTGCACTACAACGGTCCTTCAGAAAAACACATTTCAAGACTCTTGTACAACAACGGTCCTTCAGAAAAACACATTTAAAAACTCATGCACAACAACAGTCCTTCACAGAAACACATTTCAAGACTCTTGTACAACAACAGTCCTTCAGAAAAACTCATTTCAAGATTCTTGTACAACAACGGTCCTTCAGAAAAACACATTTCAAGACTCTTGTACAACAACACTCCTTCAGAAAAACGCATTTAAAAACTCATGTACAACGACAGTCCTTTACAGAAACGCATTTCAAAACTCATGTACAACGACAGTTGTTTACAGAAACACATTTCAAAACTCTTGCACTACAACGGTCCTTCAGAAAAACACATTTCAAGACTCTTGTACAACAACGGTCCTTCAGAAAAACACATTTCAAGACTCTTGTACAACAACGCTTATTCAGAAAAACACATTTAAAAACTCATGTGCAACGACAGTCCTTTACAGAAACGCATTTCAAAACTCATGTACAACGACAGTTGTTTACAGAAACACATTTCAAAACTCTTGCACTACAACGGTCCTTCAGAAAAACACATTTCAAGACTCTTGTACAACAACGGTCCTTCAGAAAAACACATTTAAAAACTCATGCACAACAACAGTCCTTCACAGAAACACATTTCAAGACTCTTGTACAACAACAGTCCTTCAGAAAAACTCATTTCAAGATTCTTGTACAACAACGGTCCTTCAGAAAAACACATTTCAAGACTCTTGTACAACAACGCTCCTTCAGAAAAACACATTTAAAAACTCATGTGCAACGACAGTCCTTTACAGAAACGCATTTCAAAACTCATGTACAACGACAGTTGTTTACAGAAACACATTTCAAAACTCTTGCACTACAACACTGCTACAGAAAAACTCATTTCAAGATTCTTGTACAACAACGGTCCTTCAGAAAAACACATTTCAAGACTCTTGTACAACAACGCTCCTTCAGAAAAACACATTTAAAAACTCATGTGCAACGACAGTCCTTTACAGAAACGCATTTCAAAACTCATGTACAACGACAGTTTTTTACAGAAACACATTTCAAAACTCTTGCACTACAACACTGCTACATAAAAACTCATTTCAAGATTCTTGTACAACAACGGTCCTTCAGAAAAACACATTTCAAGACTCTTGTACAATAACGGTCCTTCAGAAAAACACCTTTAAAAACTCATGTGCAACGACAGTCCTTTACAGAAACGCATTTCAAAACTCATGTGCAACGACAGTTGTTTACAGAAACACATTTCAAAACTCTTGCACTACAACACTGCTACAGAGAAACTCATTTCAAGATTCTTGTACAACAACACTCCTTCAGAAAAACGCATTTAAAAACTCATGTACAACGGCAGTCCTTTACAGAAACGCATTTCAAAACTCATGTACAACGACAGTTGTTTACAGAAACACATTTCAAAATTCTTGCACAACAACGGTCCTTCAGAAAAACACATTTCAAGACTCTTGTACAACAACGGTCCTTCAGAAAAACACATTTAAAAACTCATGCACAACAACAGTCCTTCACAGAAACACATTTCAAGACTCTTGTACAACAACAGTCCTTCAGAAAAACTCATTTCAAGATTCTTGTACAACAACGGTCCTTCAGAAAAACACATTTCAAGACTCTTTTACACAACACTCCTTCAGAAAAACGCATTTAAAAACTCATGTACAACGACAGTCCTTTACAGAAACGCATTTCAAAACTCATGTACAACGACAGTTGTTTACAGAAACACATTTCAAAACTCTTGCACTACAACGGTCCTTCAGAAAAACACATTTCAAGACTCTTGTACAACAACGGTCCTTCAGAAAAACACATTTCAAGACTCTTGTACAACAACGCTTATTCAGAAAAACACATTTAAAAACACATGTGCAACGACAGTCCTTTACAGAAACGCATTTCAAAACTCATGTACAACGACAGTTGTTTACAGAAACACATTTCAAAACTCTTGCACTACAACGGTCCTTCAGAAAAACACATTTCAAGATTCTTGTATAAAAACAGTCCTTCAGAAAAACACATTTCAAGACTCTTGTACAACAACGCTCCTTCAGAAAAACACATTTAAAAACTCATGTGCAACGACAGTCCTTTACAGAAACGCATTTCAAAACTCATGTACAACGACAGTTGTTTACAGAAACACATTTCAAAACTCTTGCACTACAACACTGCTACAGAAAAACTCATTTCAAGATTCTTCTTCAACAACGGTCCTTCAGAAAAACACATTTCAAGACTCTTGTACAAAAACACTCCTTCAGAAAACGCATTTAAAAACTCATGTACAACAACACTCCTTCAGAGAAACACATTTAAAAACTCATGTACAACAACAGTTTTTTACAGAAACACATTTCAAAACTCTTGCACTACAACACTGCTACATAAAAACTCATTTCAAGATTCTTGTACAACAACGGTCCTTCAGAAAAACACATTTCAAGACTCTTGTACAACAACGGTCCTTCAGAAAAACACCTTTAAAAACTCATGTGCAACGACAGTCCTTTACAGAAACGCATTTCAAAACTCATGTACAACGACAGTTGTTTACAGAAACACATTTCAAAACTCTTGCACTACAACACTGCTACAGAAAAACTCATTTCAAGATTCTTGTACAACAACGGTCCTTCAGAAAAAACATTTCAAGACTCTTGTACAACAACGGTCCTTCAGAAAAACACATTTCAAGACTCTTGTACAACAACACTCCTTCAGAAAACGCATTTAAAAACTCATGTACAACAACACTCCTTCAGCGAAACACATTTAAAAACTCATGTACAACGACAGTCCTTTACAGAAACACATTTCAAAACTCTTGCACTACAACACTGCTACAGAAAAAGTCATTTCAAGATTCTTGTATAAAAACAGTCCTTCAGAAAAACTCATTTCAAGACTCTTGTACAACAACAGTCCTTCAGAAAAACACATTTAAAAACTCATGCACAACAACAGTCCTTCACAGAAACACATTTCAAGACTCTTGTACAACAACAGTCCTTCAGAAAAACTCATTTCAAGATTCTTGTTCGACAACGGTCCTTCAGAAAAACACATTTCAAGACTCTTGTACAACAACGCTCCTTCAGAAAAACACATTTAAAAACTCATGTGCAACGACAGTCCTTTACAGAAACGCATTTCAAAACTCATGTACAACGACAGTTGTTTACAGAAACACATTTCAAAACTCTTGCACTACAACACTGCTACAGAAAGTCATTTCAAGATTCTTGTATAAAAACAGTCCTTCAGAAAAACTCATTTCAAGACTCTTGTACAACAACAGTCCTTCAGAAAAACACATTTAAAAACTCATGCACAACAACAGTCCTTCACAGAAACACATTTCAAGACTCTTGTACAACAACAGTCCTTCAGAAAAACTCATTTCAAGATTCTTGTACGACAACGGTCCTTCAGAAAAACACATTTCAAGACTCTTGTACAACAACGCTCCTTCAGAAAAACACCTTTAAAAACTCATGTGCAACGACAGTCCTTTACAGAAACGCATTTCAAAACTCATGTGCAACGACAGTTGTTTACAGAAACACATTTCAAAACTCTTGCACTACAACACTGCTACAGAGAAACTCATTTCAAGATTCTTGTACAACAACACTCCTTCAGAAAAACGCATTTAAAAACTCATGTACAACGGCAGTCCTTTACAGAAACGCATTTCAAAACTCATGTACAACGACAGTTGTTTACAGAAACACATTTCAAAACTCTTGCACAACAACGGTCCTTCAGAAAAACACATTTCAAGACTCTTGTACAACAACGGTCCTTCAGAAAAACACATTTAAAAACTCATGCACAACAACAGTCCTTCACAGAAACACATTTCAAGACTCTTGTACAACAACAGTCCTTCAGAAAAACTCATTTCAAGATTCTTGTACAACAACGGTCCTTCAGAAAAACACATTTCAAGACTCTTTTACAACAACACTCCTTCAGAAAAACGCATTTAAAAACTCATGTACAACGACAGTCCTTTACAGAAACGCATTTCAAAACTCATGTACAACGACAGTTGTTTACAGAAACACATTTCAAAACTCTTGCACTACAACGGTCCTTCAGAAAAACACATTTCAAGACTCTTGTACAACAACGGTCCTTCAGAAAAACACATTTCAAGACTCTTGTACAACAACGCTTATTCAGAAAAACACATTTAAAAACACATGTGCAACGACAGTAATTTACAGAAACGCATTTCAAAACTCATGTACAACGACAGTTGTTTACAGAAACACATTTCAAAACTCTTGCACTACAACGGTCCTTCAGAAAAACACATTTCAAGATTCTTGTATAAAAACAGTCCTTCAGAAAAACACATTTCAAGACTCTTGTACAACAACGCTCCTTCAGAAAAACACATTTAAAAACTCATGTGCAACGACAGTCCTTTACAGAAACGCATTTCAAAACTCATGTACAACGACAGTTGTTTACAGAAACACATTTCAAAACTCTTGCACTACAACACTGCTACAGAAAAACTCATTTCAAGATTCTTCTTCAACAACGGTCCTTCAGAAAAACACATTTCAAGACTCTTGTACAAAAACACTCCTTCAGAAAACGCATTTAAAAACTCATGTACAACAACACTCCTTCAGAGAAACACATTTAAAAACTCATTTACAACGACAGTTTTTTACAGAAACACATTTCAAAACTCTTGCACTACAACACTGCTACATAAAAACTCATTTCAAGATTCTTGTACAACAACGGTCCTTCAGAAAAACACATTTCAAGACTCTTGTACAACAACGGTCCTTCAGAAAAACACCTTTAAAAACTCATGTGCAACGACAGTCCTTTACAGAAACGCATTTCAAAACTCATGTACAACGACAGTTGTTTACAGAAACACATTTCAAAACTCTTGCACTACAACACTGCTACAGAAAAACTCATTTCAAGATTCTTGTACAACAACGGTCCTTCAGAAAAACACATTTCAAGACTCTTGTACAACAACGGTCCTTCAGAAAAACACATTTCAAGACTCTTGTACAACAACACTCCTTCAGAAAACGCATTTAAAAACTCATGTACAACAACACTCCTTCAGCGAAACACATTTAAAAACTCATGTACAACGACAGTCCTTTACAGAAACACATTTCAAAACT
Organism: Xylota sylvarum; assembly: GCA_905220385.1. Lineage (NCBI taxonomy): Eukaryota > Metazoa > Arthropoda > Insecta > Diptera > Syrphidae > Xylota > Xylota sylvarum. Next base: position 57,220,041 of record LR999957.1, read on the forward strand.
CTTGCACTACAACACTGCTACAGAAAAAGTCATTTCAAGATTCTTGTATAAAAACAGTCCTTCAGAAAAACTAATTTCAAGACTCTTGTACAACAACAGTCCTTCAGAAAAACACATTTAAAAACTCATGCACAACAACAGTCCTTCACAGAAACACATTTCAAGACTCTTGTACAACAACAGTCCTTCAGAAAAACTCATTTCAAGATTCTTGTACGACAACGGTCCTTCAGAAAAACACATTTCAAGACTCTTGTACAACAACGCTCCTTCAGAAAAACAAATTTAAAAACTCATGTGCAACGACAGTCCTTTACAGAAACGCATTTCAAAACTCATGTACAACGAGAGTTGTTTACAGAAACACATTTCAAAACTCTTGCACTACAACACTGCTACAGAAAAACTCATTTCAAGATTCTTGTACAACAACGGTCCTTCAGAAAAACTCATTTCAAGATTATTGTACAACAACGGTCCTTCAGAAAAACACATTTCAAGACTCTTGTACAACAACACTCCTTCAGAAAACGCATTTAAAAACTCATGTACAACAACACTCCTTCAGAGAAACACATTTAAAAACTCATGTACAACGACAGTTGTTTACAGAAACACATTTCAAAACTCTTGCACTACAACACTGCTACAGAAAAACTCATTTCAAGATTCTTGTACAACAACGGTCCTTCAGAAAAACACATTTCAAGACTCTTGTACAACAACGGTCCTTCAGAAAAACACATTTCAAGACTCTTGTACAACAACGCTCCTTCAGAAAAACACATTTAAAAACTCATGTGCAACAACACTCCTTCAGAGAAACACATTTAAAAACTCATGTGCAACGACAGTTGTTTACAGAAACACATTTCAAAACTCTTGCACTACAACACTGCTACAGAAAAACTCATTTCAAGATTCTTGTACAACAACGGTCCTTCAGAAAAACACATTTCAAGACTCATGTGCAACAACACTCCTTCAGAGAAACACATTTAAAAACTCATGTGAAACGACAGTCCTTTACAGAAAAACATTTCAATACTCTTGCACTACAACACTGCTACAGAAAAACTCATTTCAAGATTCTTGTACAACAACGGTCCTTCAGAAAAACACATTTCAAGACTCTTGTACAACAACGGTCCTTCAGAAAAACACATTTCAAGACTCTTGTACAACAACACTCCTTCAGAAAACGCATTTAAAAACTCATGTACAACAACACTCCTTCAGAGAAACACATTTAAAAACTCATGTACAACGACAGTCCTTTACAGAAACACATTTCAAAACTCTTGCACTACAACACTGCTACAGAAAAACTCATTTCAAGATTCTTGTATAAAAACAGTCCTTCAAAAAAACACATTTAAAAACTCATGCACAACAACAGTCCTTCACAGAAACACATTTCAAGACTCTTGTACAACAACAGTCCTTCAGAAAAACTCATTTCAAGATTCTTGTACAACAACAGTCCTTCAGAAAAACTCATTTCAAGATTCTTGTACAACAACGGTCCTTCAGAAAAACACATTTCAAGACTCTTGTACAACAACGCTTCTTCAGAAAAACACATTTAAAAACTCATGTGCACCGACAGTCCTTTACAGAAACGCATTTCAAAACTCTTGCACTACAACACTGCTACAGAAAAACTCATTTCAAGATTCTTGTATAAAAACAGTCCTTCAGAAAAACTCATTTCAAGACTCTTGTACAACAACTGTCCTTCAGAAAACGCATTTAAAAGCTCATGTACAACAACACTCCTTCAGCGAAACACATTTAAAAACTCATGTACAACGACAGTCCTTTACAGAAACACATTTCAAAACTCTTGCACTACAACACTGCTACAGAAAAACTCATTTCAAGATTCTTGTATAAAAACAGTCCTTCAGAAAAACTCATTTCAAGACTCTTGTACAACAACAGTCCTTCAGAAAAACACATTTAAAAACTCATGCACAACAACAGTCCTTCACAGAAACACATTTCAAGACTCTTGTACAACAACACTCCTTCAGAAAAACTCATTTCAAGATTCTTGTACAACAACGGTCTTTCAGAAAAACACATTTCAAGACTCTTGTACAACAACGCTCCTTCAGAAAAACAAATTTAAAAACTCATGTGCAACGACAGTCCTTTACAGAAACGCATTTCAAAACTCATGTACAACGACAGTTGTTTACAGAAACACATTTCAAAACTCTTGCACTACAACACTGCTACAGAAAAACTCATTTCAAGATTCTTGTACAACAACGGTCCTTCAGAAAAACTCATTTCAAGATTCTTGTACAACAACGGTCCTTCAGAAAAACACATTTCAAGACTCTTGTACAACAACACTCCTTCAGAAAACGCATTTAAAAACTCATGTACAACAACACTCCTTCAGAGAAACACATTTAAAAACTCATGTACAACGACAGTTGTTTACAGAAACACATTTCAAAACTCTTGCACTACAACACTGCTACAGAAAAACTCATTGCAAGATTCTTGTACAACAACGGTCCTTCAGAAAAACACATTTCAAGACTCTTGTACAACAACGGTCCTTCAGAAAAACACATTTCAAGACTCTTGTACAACAACGCTCCTTCAGAAAAACACATTTAAAAACTCATGTGCAACAACACTCCTTCAGAGAAACACATTTAAAAACTCATGTGCGACGACAGTCCTTTAAAGAAACACATTTCAAAACTCTTGCACTACAACACTGCTACAGAAAAACTCATTTCAAGATTCTTGTACAACAACGGTCCTTCAGAAAAACACATTTCAAGACTCATGTGCAACAACACTCCTTCAGAGAAACACATTTAAAAACTCATGTGAAACGACAGTCCTTTACAGAAACACATTTCAATACTCTTGCACTACAACACTGCTACAGAAAAACTCATTTCAAGATTCTTGTACAACAACGGTCCTTCAGAAAAACACATTTCAAGACTCTTGTACAACAACGGTCCTTCAGAAAAACACATTTCAAGACTCTTGTACAACAACACTCCTTCAGAAAACGCATTTAAAAACTCATGTACAACAACACTCCTTCAGAGAAACACATTTAAAAACTCATGTGCAACGACAGTCCTTTACAGAAACATATTTCAAAACTCTTGCACTACAACACTGCTACAGAAACACTCATTTCAAGATTCTTGTATAAAAACAGTCCTTCAGAAAAACACATTTAAAAACTCATGCACAACAACAGTCCTTCACAGAAACACATTTCAAGACTCTTGTACAACAACAGTCCTTCAGAAAAACTCATTTCAAGATTCTTGTACAACAACAGTCCTTCAGAAAAACTCATTTCAAGATTCTTGTACAACAACGGTCCTTCAGAAAAACACATTTCAAGACTCTTGTACAACAACGCTCCTTCAGAAAAACACATTTAAAAACTCATGTGCAACGACAGTCCTTTACAGAAACGCATTTCAAAACTCATGTACAACGACAGTTGTTTACAGAAACACATTTCAAAACTCTTGCACTACAACACTGCTACAGAAAAACTCATTTCAAGATTCTTGTACAACAACACTCCTTCAGAAAAACGCATTTAAAAACTCATGTACAACGGCAGTCCTTTACAGAAACGCATTTCAAAACTCATGTACAACGACAGTTGTTTACAGAAACACATTTCAAAACTCTTGCACTACAACGGTCCTTCAGAAAAACACATTTCAAGACTCTTGTACAACAACACTCCTTCAGCGAAACACATTTAAAAACTCATGTACAACGACAGTCCTTTACAGAAACACATTTCAAAACTCTTGCACTACAACACTGCTACAGAAAAACTCATTTCAAGATTCTTGTATAAAAACAGTCCTTCAGAAAAACTCATTTCAAGACTCTTGTACAACAACAGTCCTTCAGAAAAACACATTTAAAAACTCATGCACAACAACAGTCCTTCACAGAAACACATTTCAAGACTCTTGTACAACAACACTCCTTCAGAAAAACTCATTTCAAGATTCTTGTACAACAACGGTCCTTCAGAAAAACACATTTCAAGACTCTTGTACAATAACGCTCCTTCAGAAAAACAAATTTAAAAACTCATGTGCAACGACAGTCCTTTACAGAAACGCATTTCAAAACTCATGTACAACGACAGTTGTTTACAGAAACACATTTCAAAACTCTTGCACTACAACACTGCTACAGAAAAACTCATTTCAAGATTCTTGTACAACAACGGTCCTTCGGAAAAACTCATTTCAAGATTCTTGTACAACAACGGTCCTTCAGAAAACGCATTTAAAAACTCATGTACAACAACACTCCTTCAGAGAAACACATTTCAAAACTCATGTACAACGACAGTTGTTTACAGAAACACATTTCAAAACTCTTGCACTACAACACTGCTACAGAAAAACTCATTTCAAGATTCTTGTACAACAACGGTCCTTCAGAAAAACACATTTCAAGACTCTTGTACAACAACGGTCCTTCAGAAAAACACATTTCAAGACTCTTGTACAACAACGCTCCTTCAGAAAAACACATTTAAAAACTCATGTGCAACAACACTCCTTCAGAGAAACACATTTAAAAACTCATGTGCAACGACAGTCCTTTACAGAAACACATTTCAAAACTCTTGCACTACAACACTGCTACAGAAAAACTCATTTCAAGATTCTTGTACAACAACGGTCCTTCAGAAAAACACATTTCAAGACTCATGTGCAACAACACTCCTTCAGAGAAACACATTTAAAAACTCATGTGAAACGACAGTCCTTTACAGAAACACATTTCAATACTCTTGCACTACAACACTGCTACAGAAAAACTCATTTCAAGATTCTTGTACAACAACGGTCCTTCAGAAAAACACATTTCAAGACTCTTGTACAACAACGGTCCTTCAGAAAAACACATTTCAAGACTCTTGTACAACAACACTCCTTCAGAAAACGCATTTAAAAACTCATGTACAACAACACTCCTTCAGAGAAACACATTTAAAAACTCATGTACAACGACAGTCCTTTACAGAAACACATTTCAAAACTCTTGCACTACAACACTGCTACAGAAAAACTCATTTCAAGATTCTTGTATAAAAACAGTCCTTCAGAAAAACACATTTAAAAACTCATGCACAACAACAGTCCTTCACAGAAACACATTTCAAGACTCTTGTACAACAACAGTCCTTCAGAAAAACTCATTTCAAGATTCTTGTACAACAACAGTCCTTCAGAAAAACTCATTTCAAGATTCTTGTACAACAACGGTCCTTCAGAAAAACACATTTCAAGACTCTTGTACAACAACGCTCCTTCAGAAAAACACATTTAAAAACTCATGTGCAACGACAGTCCTTTACAGAAACGCATTTCAAAACTCATGTACAACGACAGTTGTTTACAGAAACACATTTCAAAACTCTTGCACTACAACACTGCTACAGAAAAACTCATTTCAAGATTCTTGTACAACAACACTCCTTCAGAAAAACGCATTTAAAAACTCATGTACAACGGCAGTCCTTTACAGAAACGCATTTCAAAACTCATGTACAACGACAGTTGTTTACAGAAACACATTTCAAAACTCTTGCACTACAACGGTCCTTCAGACAAACACATTTCAAGACTCTTGTACAACAACGGTCCTTCAGAAAAACACATTTAAAAACTCATGCACAACAACAGTCCTTCACAGAAACACATTTCAAGACTCTTGTACAACAACAGTCCTTCAGAAAAACTCATTTCAAGATTCTTGTACAACAACGGTCCTTCAGAAAAACACATTTCAAGACTCTTGTACAACAACGCTCCTTCAGAAAAACACATTTCAAAACTCATGTGCAAGTCCTACAGAAACACATTTCAAAACTCTTGCACTACAACACTGCTACAGAAAAACTCATTTCAAGATTCTTGTACAACAACACTCCTTCAGAAAAACGCATTTAAAAACTCATGTACAACGACAGTCCTTTACAGAAACGCATTTCAAAACTCATGTACAACGACATTTGTTTACAGAAACAAATTTCAAAACTCTTGCACTACAACGGTCCTTCAGAAAAACACATTTCAAGACTCTTGTACAACAACGGTCCTTCAGAAAAACACATTTAAAAACTCATGCACAACAACAGTCCTTCACAGAAACACATTTCAAGACTCTTGTACAACAACAGTCCTTCAGAAAAACTCATTTCAAGATTCTTGTACAACAACGGTCCTTCAGAAAAACACATTTCAAGACTCTTGTACAACAACGCTCCTTCAGAAAAACACATTTAAAAACTCATGTGCAACGACAGTCCTTTACAGAAACGCATTTCAAAACTCATGTACAACGACAGTTGTTTACAGAAACACATTTCAAAACTCTTGCACTACAACACTGCTACAGAAAAACTCATTTCAAGATTCTTGTACAACAACGGTCCTTCAGAAAAACACATTTCAAGACTCTTGTACAACAACGCTAATTCTGAAAAACACATTTCAAGACTCTTGTACAACAACACTCCTTCAGAAAACGCATTTAAAAACTCATGTACAACAACACTCCTTCAGAGAAACACATTTAAAAACTCATGTACAACGACAGTCCTTTACAGAAACACATTTCAAAACTCTTGCACTACAACACTGCTACAGAAAAACTCATTTCAAGATTCTTGTACAACAACGGTCCTTCAGAAAAACACATTTAAAAACTCATGCACAACAACAGTCCTTCACAGAAACACATTTCAAGACTCTTGTACAACAACAGTCCTTCAGAAAAACTCATTTCAAGATTCTTGTACAACAACACTCCTTCAGAAAAACGCATTTAAAAACTCATGTACAACGACAGTCCTTTACAGAAACGCATTTCAAAACTCATGTACAACGACAGTTGTTTACAGAAACACATTTCAAAACTCTTGCACTACAACGGTCCTTCAGAAAAACGCATTTCAAGACTCTTGTACAACAACGGTCCTTCAGAAAAACACATTTAAAAACTCATGCACAACAACAATCCTTCACAGAAACACATTTCAAGACTCTTGTACAACAACAGTCCTTCAGAAAAACTCATTTCAAGATTCTTGTACAACAACGGTCCTTCAGAAAAACACATTTCAAGACTCTTGTACAACAACGCACCTTCAGAAAAACACATTTAAAAACTCATGTACAACGACAGTCCTTTACAGAAACGCATTTCAAAACTCATGTACAACGACAGTTGTTTACAGAAACACATTTCAAAACTCTTGCACTACAACACTGCTACAGAAAAACTCTTTTCAAGATTCTTGTACAACAACGGTCCTTCAGAAAAACACATTTCAAGACTCTTGTACAACAACGGTCCTTCAGAAAAACACATTTCAAGACTCTTGTACAACAACACTCCTTCAGAAAACGCATTTAAAAACTCATGTACAACGACAGTCCTTTACAGAAACGCATTTCAAAACTCATGTACAACGACAGTTGTTTACAGAAACACATTTCAAAACTCTTGCACTACAACGGTCCTTCAGAAAAACACATTTCAAGACTCTTGTACAACAACGGTCCTTCAGAAAAACACATTTAAAAACTCATGCACAACAACAGTCCTTCACAGAAACACATTTCAAGACTCTTGTACAACAACGGTCCTTCAGAAAAACACATTTCAAGACTCTTGTACAACAACGGTCGTTCAGAAAATCACATTTCAAGACTCTTGTACAACAACGCTCCTTCAGAAAAACACATTTAAAAACTCATGTACAACGACAGTCCTTTACAGAAACGCATTTCAAAACTCATGTACAACGACAGTTGTTTACAGAAACACATTTCAAAACTCTTGCACTACAACGGTCCTTCAGAAAAACACATTTCAAGACTCTTGTACAACAACGGTCCTTCAGAAAAACACATTTAAACACTCATGCACAACAACAGTCCTTCACAGAAACACATTTCAAGACTCTTGTACAACAACAGTCCTTCAGAAAAACTCATTTCAAGATTCTTGTACAACAACGGTCCTTCAGAAAAACACATTTCAAGACTCTTGTACAACAACGCTCCTTCAGAAAAACACATTTAAAAACTCATGTACAACGACAGTCCTTTACAAAAACGCATTTCAAAACTCATGTACAACGACAGTTGTTTACAGAAACACATTTCAAAACTCTTGCACTACAACACTGCTACAGAAAAACTCATTTCAAGATTCTTGTACAACAACGGTCCTTCAGAAAAAGCATTTAAAAACTCATGTACAACAACACTCCTTCAGCGAAACACATTTCAAAACTCATGTACAACGACAGTACTTTACAGAAACACATTTCAAAACTCTTGCACTACAACGGTCCTTCAGAAAAACACATTTCAAGACTCTTGTACAACAACGGTCCTTCAGAAAAACACATTTAAAAACTCATGCACAACAACAGTCCTTCACAGAAACACATTTCAAGACTCTTGTACAACAACGGTCCTTCAGAAAAACACATTTCAAAACTCTTGCACTACAACGGTCCTTCAGAAAAACACATTTCAAGACTCTTGTACAACAACGGTCCTTCAGAAAAACACATTTAAAAACCCATGTACAACAACACTCCTTCAGAGAAACACATTTAAAAACTCATGCAGTCCTTTACAGAAACACATTTCAAAACTCTTGCACTACAACACTGCTACATAAAAACTCATTTCAAGATTCTTGTACAACAACGGTCCTTCAGAAAAACACATTTCAAGACTCTTGTACAACAACGGTCCTTCAGAAAAACACCTTTAAAAACTCATGTGCAACGACAGTCCTTTAGAGGAACGCATTACAAAACTCATGTACAACGACAGTTGTTTACAGAAACACATTTCAAAACTCTTGCACTTGCACATGTACAACAACACTCCTTCAGCGAAACACATTTAAAAACTCATGTACAACGACAGTTATTTACAGAAACACATTTCAAAACTCTTGCACTACAACACTGCTACAGAAAAACTCATTTCAAGATTCTTGTATAAAAATAGTCCTTCAGAAAAACTCATTTCAAGACTCTTGTACAACAACAGTCCTTCAGAAAAACACATTTAAAAACTCATGCACAACAACAGTCCTTCACAGAAACACATTTCAAGACTCTTGTACAACAACAGTCCTTCAGAAAAACTCATTTCAAGATTCTTGTACAACAACGGTCCTTCAGAAAAACACATTTCAAGACTCTTGTACAACAACGCTCCTTCAGAAAAACGCATTTAAAAACTCATTTACAACAACAGTCCTTTACAGAAACGCATTTCAAAACTCATGTGCAACGACAGTCCTTTACAGAAACGCATTTCAAAACTCATGTACAACGACAGTTGTTTACAGAAACGCATTTCAAAACTCATGTACAACGACAGTTGTTTACAGAAACACATTTCAAAACTCTTGCACTACAACACTGCTACAGAAAAACTCATTTCAAGATTCTTGTATAAAAACAGTCCTTCAGAAAAACTCATTTCAAGACTCTTGTACAACAACAGTCCTTCACAGAAACACATTTCAAGACTCTTGTACAACAACAGTCCTTCAGAAAAACTCATTTCAAGATTCTTGTACAACAACGGTCCTTCAGAAAAACACATTTCAAGACTCTTGTACAACAACGCTCCTTCAGAAAAACGCATTTAAAAACTCATTTACAACGACAGTCCTTTACAGAAACGCATTTCAAAACTCATGTGCAACGACAGTCCTTTACAGAAACGCATTTCAAAACTCATGTACAACGACAGTTGTTTACAGAAACACATTTCAAAACTGTTGCACTACAACACTGCTACAGAAAAACTCATTTCAAGATTCTTGTACAACAACGGTCCTTCAGAAAAACTCATTTCAAGATTCTTGTACAACAACGGTCCTTCAGAAAAACACATTTCAAGACTCTTGTACAACAACACTCCTTCAGAAAACGCATTTAAAAACTCATGTACAACAACACTCCTTCAGCGAAACACATTTAAAAACTCATGTACAACGACAGTCCTTTACAGAAACACATTTCAAAACTCTTGCACTACAACACTGCTACAGAAAAACTCATTTCAAGACTCTTGTACAACAACGGTCCTTCAGAAAAACACCTTTAAAAACTCATGTGCAACGACAGTCCTTTACAGAAACGCATTTCAAAACTCATGTACAACGACAGTTGTTTACAGAAACACATTTCAAAACTCTTGCACTTGCACATGTACAACAACACTCCTTCAGCGAAACACATTTAAAAACTCATGTACAACGACAGTCCTTTACAGAAACACATTTCAAAACTCTTGCACTACAACACTGCTACAGAAAAACTCATTTCAAGATTCTTGTATAAAAACAGTCCTTCAGAAAAACTCATTTCAAGACTCTTGTACAACAACGGTCCTTCAGAAAAACACATTTAAAAACTCATGCACAACAACAGTCCTTCACAGAAACACATTTCAAGACTCTTGTACAACAACGGTCCTTCAGAAAAACACATTTCAAAACTCTTGCACTACAACGGTCCTTCAGAAAAACACATTTCAAGACTCTTGTACAACAACGGTCCTTCAGAAAAACACATTTAAAAACTCATGCACAACAACAGTCCTTCACAGAAACACATTTCAAGACTCTTGTACAACAACGGTCCTTCAGAAAAACACATTTCAAAACTCTTGCACTACAACGGTCCTTCAGAAAAACACATTTCAAGACTCTTGTACAACAACGGTCCTTCAGAAAAACACATTTAAAAACTCATGTACAACGACAGTCCTTTACAGAAACGCATTTCAAAACTCATGTACAACGACAGTTGTTTACAGAAACACATTTCAAAACTCTTGCACTACAACACTGCTACAGAAAAACCCATTTCAAGATTCTTGTACAACAACACTCCTTCAGAAAAACGCATTTAAAAACTCATTTACAACGACAGTCCTTTACAGAAACGCATTTCAAAACTCATGTACAACGACAGTTGTTTACAGAAACACATTTCAAAACTCTTGCACTACAACGGTCCTTCAGAAAAACACATTTCAAGACTCTTGTACAACAACACTCCTTCAGAAAACGCATTTAAAAACTCATGTACAACAACACTCCTTCAGAGAAACACATTTAAAAACTCATGAACAACGACAGTCCTTTACAGAAACACATTTCAAAACTCTTGCACTACAACACTGCTACATAAAAACTCATTTCAAGACTCTTGTACAACAACGGTCCTTCAGAAAAACACCTTTAAAAACTCATGTGCAACGACAGTCCTTTACAGAAACGCATTTCAAAACTCATGTACAACGACAGTCCTTTACAGAAACACATTTCAAAACTCTTGCACTACAACACTGCTACATAAAAACTCATTTCAAGATTCTTGTACAACAACGGTCCTTCAGAAAAACACATTTCAAGACTCTTGTACAACAACACTCCTTCAGAAAACGCATTTAAAAACTCATGTACAACAACACTCCTTCAGAGAAACAAATTTAAAAACTCATGTGCAACGACAGTACTTTACAGAAACGCATTTCAAAACTCATGTACAACGACAGTCCTTTACAGAAACACATTTCAAAACTCTTGCACTACCACGGTCCTTCAGAAAAACAGATTTCAAGACTCTTGTACAACAACGGTCCTTCAGAAAAACACATTTAAAAACTCATGCACAACAACAGTCCTTCACAGAAACACATTTCAAGACTCTTGTACAACAACGGTCCTTCAGAAAAACACATTTCAAAACTCTTGCACTACAACGGTCCTTCAGAAAAACACATTTCAAGACTCTTGTACAACAACGGTCCTTCAGAAAAACACATTTAAAAACTCATGTGCTACGACAGTCCTTTACAGAAACGCATTTCAAAACTCATGTACAACGACAGTTGTTTACAGAAACACATTTCAAAACTCTTGCACTACAACACTGCTACAGAAAAACTCATTTCAAGATTCTTGTACAACAACGGTCCTTCAGAAAAACACATTTCAAGACTCTTGTACAACAACACTCCTTCAGAAAACGCATTTAAAAACTCATGTACAACAACACTCCTTCAGAGAAACACATTTAAAAACTCATGTACAACGACAGTCCTTTACAGAAACACATTTCAAAACTCTTGCACTACAACACTGCTACATAAAAACTCATTTCAAGATTCTTGTACAACAACGGTCCTTCAGAAAAACACATTTCAAGACTCTTGTACAACAACGGTCCTTCAGAAAAACACCTTTAAAAACTCATGTGCAACGACAGTCCTTTACAGAAACGCATTACAAAACTCATGTACAACGACAGTTGTTTACAGAAACACATTTCAAAACTCTTGCACTTGCACATGTACAACAACACTCCTTCAGCGAAACACATTTAAAAACTCATGTACAACGACAGTTATTTACAGAAACACATTTCAAAACTCTTGCACTACAACACTGCTACAGAAAAACTCATTTCAAGATTCTTGTATAAAAACAGTCCTTCAGAAAAACTCATTTCAAGACTCTTGTACAACAACAGTCCTTCAGAAAAACACATTTAAAAACTCATGCACAACAACAGTCCTTCACAGAAACACATTTCAAGACTCTTGTACAACAACAGTCCTTCAGAAAAACTCATTTCAAGATTCTTGTACAACAACGGTCCTTCAGACAAACACATTTCAAGTGTGTCAAGACTCTTGGACAACAACGCTCCTTCAGAAAAACAAATTTAAAAACTCATGTGCAACGACAGTCCTTTACAGAAACGCATTTCAAAACTCATGTACAACGACAGTTGTTTACAGAAACACATTTCAAAACTCTTGCACTACAACACTGCTACAGAAAAACTCATTTCAAGATTCTTGTACAACAACGGTCCTTCAGAAAAACTCATTTCAAGATTCTTGTACAACAACGGTCCTTCAGAAAAACACATTTCAAGACTCTTGTACAACAACACTCCTTCAGAAAAACAAATTTAAAAACTCATGTGCAACGACAGTCCTTCACAGAAACACATTTCAAGACTCATGTACAACGACAGTTGTTTACAGAAACACATTTCAAAACTCTTGCACTACAACACTGCTACAGAAAAACTCATTTCAAGATTCTTGTATAAAAACAGTCCTTCAGAAAAACTCATTTCAAGACTCTTGTACAACAACAGTCCTTCAGAAAAACACATTTAAAAACTCATGCACAACAACAGTCCTTCACAGAAACACATTTCAAGACTCTTGTACAACAACAGTCCTTCAGAAAAACTCATTTCAAGATTCTTGTACAACAACGGTCCTTCAGACAAACACATTTCAAGACTCTTGTACAACAACGCTCCTTCAGAAAAACAAATTTAAAAACTCATGTGCAACGACAGTCCTTTACAGAAACGCATTTCAAAACTCATGTACAACGACAGTTGTTTACAGAAACACATTTCAAAACTCTTGCACTACAACACTGCTACAGAAAAACTCATTTCAAGATTCTTGTACAACAACGGTCCTTCAGAAAAACTCATTTCAAGATTCTTGTACAACAACGGTCCTTCAGAAAAACACATTTCAAGACTCTTGTACAACAACGCTCCTTCAGAAAAACACATTTAAAAACTCATGTACAACGACAGTCCTTTACAGAAACGCATTTCAAAACTCATGTACAACGACAGTTGTTTACAGAAACACATTTCAAAACTCTTGCACTACAACGGTTATTCAGAAGAACACATTTAAAAACTCATGCACAACAACAGTCCTTCACAGAAACACATTTCAAGACTCTTGTACAACAACAGTCCTTCAGAAAAACTCATTTCAAGATTCTTGTACAACAACGGTCCTTCAGAAAAACACATTTTAAGACTCATGTGCAACAACGCTCCTTCAGAAAAACGCATTTAAAAACTCATGTACAACGACAGTCCTTTACAGAAACGCATTTCAAAACTCATGTACAACGACAGTTGTTTACAGAAACACATTTCAAAACTCTTGCACTACAACACTGCTACAGAAAAACTCATTTCAAGATTCTTGTACAACAACGGTCCTTCAGAAAAACACATTTCAAGACTCTTGTACAACAACGGTCCTTCAGAAAAACACATTTAAAAACTCATGCACAACAACAGTCCTTTACAGAAACGCATTTCAAAACTCATGTACAACGACAGTTGTTTACAGAAACACATTTCAAAACTTTTGCACTACAACACTGCTACAGAAAAACCCATTTCAAGATTCTTGTACAACAACACTCCTTCAGAAAAACGCATTTAAAAACTCATTTACAACGACAGTCCTTTACAGAAACGCATTTCAAAACTCATGTACAACGACAGTTGTTTACAGAAACACATTTCAAAACTCTTGCACTACAACGGTCCTTCAGAAAAACACATTTCAAGACTCTTGTACAACAACGGTCCTTCAGAAAAACACATTTCAAAACTCTTGCACTACAACGGTCCTTCAGAAAAACACATTTCAAGACTCTTGTACAACAACGGTCCTTCAGAAAAACACATTTAAAAACTCATGTACAACGACAGTCCTTTACAGAAACGCATTTCAAAACTCATGTACAACGACAGTTGTTTACAGAAACACATTTCAAAACTTTTGCACTACAACACTGCTACAGAAAAACCCATTTCAAGATTCTTGTACAACAACACTCCTTCAGAAAAACGCATTTAAAAACTCATTTACAACGACAGTCCTTTACAGAAACGCATTTCAAAACTCATGTACAACGACAGTTGTTTACAGAAACACATTTCAAAACTCTTGCACTACAACGGTCCTTCAGAAAAACACATTTCAAGACTCTTGTACAACAACGGTCCTTCAGAAAAACACATTTAAAAACTCATGTGCTACGACAGTCCTTTACAGAAACGCATTTCAAAACTCATGTAAAACGACAGTTGTTTACAGAAACACATTTCAAAACTCTTGCACTACAACACTGCTACAGAAAAACTCATTTCAAGATTCTTGTACAACAACGGTCCTTCAGAAAAACACATTTCAAGACTCTTGTACAACAACACTCCTTCAGAAAACGCATTTAAAAACTCATGTACAACAACACTCCTGCAGAGAAACACATTTAAAAACTCATGTACAACGACAGTCCTTTACAGAAACACATTTCAAAACTCTTGCACTACAACACTGCTACATAAAAACTCATTTCAAGACTCTTGTACAACAACGGTCCTTCAAAAAAACACATTTCAAGACTCTTGTACAACAACGGTCCTTCAGAAAAACACCTTTAAAAACTCATGTGCAACGACAGTCCTTTACAGAAACGCATTTCAAAACTCATGTACAACGACAGTTGTTTACAGAAACACATTTCAAAACTCTTGCACTTGCACATGTACAACAACACTCCTTCAGCGAAACACATTTAAAAACTCATGTACAACGACAGTCCTTTACAGAAACACATTTCAAAACTCTTGCACTACAACACTGCTACAGAAAAACTCATTTCAAGATTCTTGTATAAAAACAGTCCTTCAGAAAAACTCATTTCAAGACTCTTGTACAACAACAGTCCTTCAGAAAAACACATTTAAAAACTCATGCACAACAACAGTCCTTCACAGAAACACATTTCAAGACTCTTGTACAACAAGAGTCCTTCAGAAAAACTCATTTCAAGATTCTTGTACAACAACGGTCCTTCAGACAAACACATTTCAAGTGTGTCAAGACTCTTGGACAACAACGCTCCTTCAGAAAAACAAATTTAAAAACTCATGTGCAACGACAGTCCTTTACAGAAACGCATTTCAAAACTCATGTACAACGACAGTTGTTTACAGAAACACATTTCAAAACTCTTGCACTACAACACTGCTACAGAAAAACTCATTTCAAGATTCTTGTACAACAACGGTCCTTCAGAAAAACTCATTTCAAGATTCTTGTACAACAACGGTCCTTCAGAAAAACACATTTCAAGACTCTTGTACAACAACACTCCTTCAGAAAAACAAATTTAAAAACTCATGTGCAACGACAGTCCTTCACAGAAACACATTTCAAGACTCATGTACAACGACAGTTGTTTACAGAAACACATCTCAAAACTCTTGCACTACAACACTGCTACAGAAAAACTCATTTCAAGATTCTTGTATAAAAACAGTCCTTCAGAAAAACTCATTTCAAGACTCTTGTACAACAACAGTCCTTCAGAAAAACACATTTAAAAACTCATGCACAACAACAGTCCTTCACAGAAACACATTTCAAGACTCTTGTACAACAACAGTCCTTCAGAAAAACTCATTTCAAGATTCTTGTACAACAACGGTCCTTCAGACAAACACATTTCAAGACTCTTGTACAACAACGCTCCTTCAGAAAAACAAATTTAAAAACTCATGTGCAACGACAGTCCTTTACAGAAACGCATTTCAAAACTCATGTACAACGACAGTTGTTTACAGAAACACATTTCAAAACTCTTGCACTACAACACTGCTACAGAAAAACTCATTTCAAGATTCTTGTACAACAACGGTCCTTCAGAAAAACTCATTTCAAGATTCTTGTACAACAACGGTCCTTCAGAAAAACACATTTCAAGACTCTTGTACAACAACGCTCCTTCAGAAAAACACATTTAAAAACTCATGTACAACGACAGTCCTTTACAGAAACGCATTTCAAAACTCATGTACAACGACAGTTGTTTACAGAAACACATTTCAAAACTCTTGCACTACAACGGTTATTCAGAAGAACACATTTCAAGACTCTTGTACAACAACGGTCCTTCAGAAAAACACATTTAAAAACTCATGCACAACAACAGTCCTTCACAGAAACACATTTCAAGACTCTTGTACAACAACAGTCCTTCAGAAAAACTCATTTCAAGATTCTTGTACAACAACGGTCCTTCAGAAAAACACATTTTAAGACTCATGTGCAACAACGCTCCTTCAGAAAAACGCATTTAAAAACTCATGTACAACGACAGTCCTTTACAGAAACGCATTTCAAAACTCATGTACAACGACAGTTGTTTACAGAAACACATTTCAAAACTCTTGCACTACAACACTGCTACAGAAAAACTCATTTCAAGATTCTTGTACAACAACGGTCCTTCAGAAAAACACATTTCAAGACTCTTGTACAACAACGGTCCTTCAGAAAAACACATTTAAAAACTCATGCACAACAACAGTCCTTTACAGAAACGCATTTCAAAACTCATGTACAACGACAGTTGTTTACAGAAACACATTTCAAAACTTTTGCACTACAACACTGCTACAGAAAAACCCATTTCAAGATTCTTGTACAACAACACTCCTTCAGAAAAACGCATTTAAAAACTCATTTACAACGACAGTCCTTTACAGAAACGCATTTCAAAACTCATGTACAACGACAGTTGTTTACAGAAACACATTTCAAAACTCTTGCACTACAACGGTCCTTCAGAAAAACACATTTCAAGACTCTTGTACAACAACGGTCCTTCAGAAAAACACATTTCAAAACTCTTGCACTACAACGGTCCTTCAGAAAAACACATTTCAAGACTCTTGTACAACAACGGTCCTTCAGAAAAACACATTTAAAAACTCATGTACAACGACAGTCCTTTACAGAAACGCATTTCAAAACTCATGTACAACGACAGTTGTTTACAGAAACACATTTCAAAACTCTTGCACTACAACGGTCCTTCAGAAAAACACATTTCAAGACTCTTGTACAACAACGGTCCTTCAGAAAAACACATTTCAAAACTCTTGCACTACAACGGTCCTTCAGAAAAACACATTTCAAGACTCTTGTACAACAACGGTCCTTCAG
The DNA here is from genome assembly GCA_905220385.1 of Xylota sylvarum. NCBI lineage: Eukaryota > Metazoa > Arthropoda > Insecta > Diptera > Syrphidae > Xylota > Xylota sylvarum. The sequence goes on from LR999957.1 coordinate 57,237,992, forward strand.
AAAAACACATTTAAAAACTCATTTACAACGACAGTCCTTTACAGAAACGCATTTCAAAACTCATGTACAACGACAGTTGTTTACAGAAACACATTTCAAAACTCTTGCACTACAACGGTCCTTCAGAAAAACACATTTCAAGACTCTTGTACAACAACGGTCCTTCAGAAAAACACATTTAAAAACTCATGTGCTACGACAGTCCTTTACAGAAACGCATTTCAAAACTCATGTAAAACGACAGTTGTTTACAGAAACACATTTCAAAACTCTTGCACTACAACACTGCTACAGAAAAACTCATTTCAAGATTCTTGTACAACAACGGTCCTTCAGAAAAACACATTTCAAGACTCTTGTACAACAACACTCCTTCAGAAAACGCATTTAAAAACTCATGTACAACAACACTCCTGCAGAGAAACACATTTAAAAACTCATGTACAACGACAGTCCTTTACAGAAACACATTTCAAAACTCTTGCACTACAACACTGCTACATAAAAACTCATTTCAAGACTCTTGTACAACAACGGTCCTTCAAAAAAACACATTTCAAGACTCTTGTACAACAACGGTCCTTCAGAAAAACACCTTTAAAAACTCATGTGCAACGACAGTCCTTTACAGAAACGCATTTCAAAACTCATGTACAACGACAGTTGTTTACAGAAACACATTTCAAAACTCTTGCACTTGCACATGTACAACAACACTCCTTCAGCGAAACACATTTAAAAACTCATGTACAACGACAGTCCTTTACAGAAACACATTTCAAAACTCTTGCACTACAACACTGCTACAGAAAAACTCATTTCAAGATTCTTGTATAAAAACAGTCCTTCAGAAAAACTCATTTCAAGACTCTTGTACAACAACAGTCCTTCAGAAAAACACATTTAAAAACTCATGCACAACAACAGTCCTTCACAGAAACACATTTCAAGACTCTTGTACAACAACAGTCCTTCAGAAAAACTCATTTCAAGATTCTTGTACAACAACGGTCCTTCAGAAAAACACATTTCAAGACTCTTGTACAACAACGCTCCTTCAGAAAAACAAATTTAAAAACTCATGTGCAACGACAGTCCTTTACAGAAACGCATTTCAAAACTCATGTACAACGACAGTTGTTTACAGAAACACATTTCAAAACTCTTGCACTACAACACTGCTACAGAAAAACTCATTTCAAGATTCTTGTACAACAACGGTCCTTCACAAAAACTCATTTCAAGATTCTTGTACAACAACGGTCCTTCAGAAAAACACATTTCAAGACTCTTGTACAACAACACTCCTTCAGAAAAACAAATTTAAAAACTCATGTGCAACGACAGTCCTTCACAGAAACACATTTCAAGACTCATGTACAACGACAGTTGTTTACAGAAACACATTTCAAAACTCTTGCACTACAACACTGCTACAGAAAAACTCATTTCAAGATTCTTGTACAACAACGGTCCTTCAGAAAAACACATTTCAAGACTCTTGTACAACAACGCTCCTTCAGAAAAACACATTTCAAGACTCTTGTACAACAACACTCCTTCAGAAAAACGCATTTAAAAACTCATGTACAACGACAGTCCTTTACAGAAACGCATTTCAAAACTCATGTACAACGACAGTTGTTTACAGAAACACATTTCAAAACTCTTGCACTACAACACTGCTACAGAAAAACTCATTTCAAGATTCTTGTACAACAACGGTCCTTCAGAAAAACACATTTCAAGACTCTTGTACAACAACGGTCCTTCAGAAAAACACATTTAAAAACTCATGCACAACAACAGTCCTTTACAGAAACGCATTTCAAAACTCATGTACAACGACAGTTGTTTACAGAAACACATTTCAAAACTTTTGCACTACAACACTGCTACAGAAAAACCCATTTCAAGATTCTTGTACAACAACACTCCTTCAGAAAAACGCATTTAAAAACTCATTTACAACGACAGTCCTTTACAGAAACGCATTTCAAAACTCATGTACAACGACAGTTGTTTACAGAAACACATTTCAAAACTCTTGCACTACAACACTGCTACAGAAAAACTCATTTCAAGATTCTTGTACAACAACGGTCCTTCAGAAAAACACATTTCAAGACTCTTGTACAACAACGGTCCTTCAGAAAAACACATTTAAAAACTCATGCACAACAACAGTCCTTTACAGAAACGCATTTCAAAACTCATGTACAACGACAGTTGTTTACAGAAACACATTTCAAAACTTTTGCACTACAACACTGCTACAGAAAAACCCATTTCAAGATTCTTGTACAACAACACTCCTTCAGAAAAACGCATTTAAAAACTCATTTACAACGACAGTCCTTTACAGAAACGCATTTCAAAACTCATGTACAACGACAGTTGTTTACAGAAACACATTTCAAAACTCTTGCACTACAACGGTTATTCAGAAGAACACATTTCAAGACTCTTGTACAACAACGGTCCTTCAGAAAAACACATTTAAAAACTCATGCACAACAACAGTCCTTCACAGAAACACATTTCAAGACTCTTGTACAACAACAGTCCTTCAGAAAAACTCATTTCAAGATTCTTGTACAACAACGGTCCTTCAGAAAAACACATTTTAAGACTCATGTGCAACAACGCTCCTTCAGAAAAACGCATTTAAAAACTCATGTACAACGACAGTCCTTTACAGAAACGCATTTCAAAACTCATGTACAACGACAGTTGTTTACAGAAACACATTTCAAAACTCTTGCACTACAACACTGCTACAGAAAAACTCATTTCAAGATTCTTGTACAACAACGGTCCTTCAGAAAAACACATTTCAAGACTCTTGTACAACAACGGTCCTTCAGAAAAACACATTTAAAAACTCATGCACAACAACAGTCCTTTACAGAAACGCATTTCAAAACTCATGTACAACGACAGTTGTTTACAGAAACACATTTCAAAACTTTTGCACTACAACACTGCTACAGAAAAACCCATTTCAAGATTCTTGTACAACAACACTCCTTCAGAAAAACGCATTTAAAAACTCATTTACAACGACAGTCCTTTACAGAAACGCATTTCAAAACTCATGTACAACGACAGTTGTTTACAGAAACACATTTCAAAACTCTTGCACTACAACGGTCCTTCAGAAAAACACATTTCAAGACTCTTGTACAACAACGGTCCTTCAGAAAAACACATTTCAAAACTCTTGCACTACAACGGTCCTTCAGAAAAACACATTTCAAGACTCTTGTACAACAACACTCCTTCAGAAAAACAAATTTAAAAACTCATGTGCAACGACAGTCCTTCACAGAAACACATTTCAAGACTCATGTACAACGACAGTTGTTTACAGAAACACATTTCAAAACTCTTGCACTACAACACTGCTACAGAAAAACTCATTTCAAGATTCTTGTACAACAACGGTCCTTCAGAAAAACACATTTCAAGACTCTTGTACAACAACGCTCCTTCAGAAAAACACATTTCAAGACTCTTGTACAACAACACTCCTTCAGAAAAACACATTTAAAAACTCATGTGCAACGACAGTCCTTTACAGAAACGCATTTCAAAACTCATGTACAACGACAGTTGTTTACAGAAACACATTTCAAAACTCTTGCACAACAACAGTCCTTTACAGAAACGCATTTCAAAACTCATGTACAACGACAGTTGTTTACAGAAACACATTTCAAAACTTTTGCACTACAACACTGCTACAGAAAAACCCATTTCAAGATTCTTGTACAACAACACTCCTTCAGAAAAACGCATTTAAAAACTCATTTACAACGACAGTCCTTTACAGAAACGCATTTCAAAACTCATGTACAACGACAGTTGTTTACAGAAACACATTTCAAAACTCTTGTACAACAACGGTCCTTCAGAAAAACACATTTAAAAACTCATGTACAACGACAGTCCTTTACAGAAACGCATTTCAAAACTCATGTACAACGACAGTTGTTTACAGAAACACATTTCAAAACTTTTGCACTACAACACTGCTACAGAAAAACCCATTTCAAGATTCTTGTACAACAACACTCCTTCAGAAAAACACATTTAAAAACTCATGTGCTACGACAGTCCTTTACAGAAACGCATTTCAAAACTCATGTAAAACGACAGTTGTTTACAGAAACACATTTCAAAACTCTTGCACTACAACACTGCTACAGAAAAACTCATTTCAAGATTCTTGTACAACAACGGTCCTTCAGAAAAACACATTTCAAGACTCTTGTACAACAACACTCCTTCAGAAAACGCATTTAAAAACTCATGTACAACAACACTCCTGCAGAGAAACACATTTAAAAACTCATGTACAACGACAGTCCTTTACAGAAACACATTTCAAAACTCTTGCACTACAACACTGCTACATAAAAACTCATTTCAAGACTCTTGTACAACAACGGTCCTTCAAAAAAACACATTTCAAGACTCTTGTACAACAACGGTCCTTCAGAAAAACACCTTTAAAAACTCATGTGCAACGACAGTCCTTTACAGAAACGCATTTCAAAACTCATGTACAACGACAGTTGTTTACAGAAACACATTTCAAAACTCTTGCACTTGCACATGTACAACAACACTCCTTCAGCGAAACACATTTAAAAACTCATGTACAACGACAGTCCTTTACAGAAACACATTTCAAAACTCTTGCACTACAACACTGCTACAGAAAAACTCATTTCAAGATTCTTGTATAAAAACAGTCCTTCAGAAAAACTCATTTCAAGACTCTTGTACAACAACAGTCCTTCAGAAAAACACATTTAAAAACTCATGCACAACAACAGTCCTTCACAGAAACACATTTCAAGACTCTTGTACAACAACAGTCCTTCAGAAAAACTCATTTCAAGATTCTTGTACAACAACGGTCCTTCAGAAAAACACATTTCAAGACTCTTGTACAACAACGCTCCTTCAGAAAAACAAATTTAAAAACTCATGTGCAACGACAGTCCTTTACAGAAACGCATTTCAAAACTCATGTACAACGACAGTTGTTTACAGAAACACATTTCAAAACTCTTGCACTACAACACTGCTACAGAAAAACTCATTTCAAGATTCTTGTACAACAACGGTCCTTCACAAAAACTCATTTCAAGATTCTTGTACAACAACGGTCCTTCAGAAAAACACATTTCAAGACTCTTGTACAACAACACTCCTTCAGAAAAACAAATTTAAAAACTCATGTGCAACGACAGTCCTTCACAGAAACACATTTCAAGACTCATGTACAACGACAGTTGTTTACAGAAACACATTTCAAAACTCTTGCACTACAACACTGCTACAGAAAAACTCATTTCAAGATTCTTGTACAACAACGGTCCTTCAGAAAAACACATTTCAAGACTCTTGTACAACAACGCTCCTTCAGAAAAACACATTTCAAGACTCTTGTACAACAACACTCCTTCAGAAAAACACATTTAAAAACTCATGTGCAACGACAGTCCTTTACAGAAACGCATTTCAAAACTCATGTACAACGACAGTTGTTTACAGAAACACATTTCAAAACTCTTGCACTACAACGGTCCTTCAGAAAAACACATTTCAAGGCTCTTGTACAACAACGGTCCTTCAGAAAAACACATTTAAAAACTCATGTGCTACGACAGTCCTTTACAGAAACGCATTTCAAAACTCATGTACAACGACAGTTGTTTACAGAAACACATTTCAAAACTCTTGCACTACAACACTGCTACAGAAAAACTCATTTCAAGATTCTTGTACAACAACGGTCCTTCAGAAAAACACATTTCAAGACTCTTGTACAACAACACTCCTTCAGAAAACGCATTTAAAAACTCATGTACAACAACACTCCTTCAGAGAAACACATTTAAAAACTCATGTACAACGACAGTCCTTTACAGAAACACATTTCAAAACTCTTGCACTACAACACTGCTACATAAAAACTCATTTCAAGATTCTTGTACAACAACGGTCCTTCAGAAAAACACATTTCAAGACTCTTGTACAACAACGGTCCTTCAGAAAAACACCTTTAAAAACTCAGTTGCAACGACAGTCCTTTACAGAAACGCATTTCAAAACTCATGTACAACGACAGTTGTTTACAGAAACACATTTCAAAACTCTTGCACTTGCACATGTACAACAACACTCCTTCAGCGAAACACATTTAAAAACTCATGTACAACGACAGTCCTTTACAGAAACACATTTCAAAACTCTTGCACTACAACACTGCTACAGAAAAACTCATTTCAAGATTCTTGTATAAAAACAGTCCTTCAGAAAAACTCATTTCAAGACTCTTGTACAACAACAGTCCTTCAGAAAAACACATTTAAAAACTCATGCACAACAACACTCCTTCACAGAAACACATTTCAAGACTCTTGTACAACAACAGTCCTTCAGAAAAACTCATTTCAAGATTCTTGTACAACAACGGTCCTTCAGAAAAACACATTTCAAGACTCTTGTACAACAACGCTCCTTCAGAAAAACAAATTTAAAAACTCATGTGCAACGACAGTCCTTTACAGAAACGCATTTCAAAACTCATGTACAACGACAGTTGTTTACAGAAACACATTTCAAAACTCTTGCACTTGCACATGTACAACAACACTCCTTCAGCGAAACACATTTAAAAACTCATGTACAACGACAGTTATTTACAGAAACACATTTCAAAACTCTTGCACTACAACACTGCTACAGAAAAACTCATTTCAAGATTCTTGTATAAAAACAGTCCTTCAGAAAAACTCATTTCAAGACTCTTGCACAACAACAGTCCTTCAGAAAAACACATTTAAAAACTCATGCACAACAACAGTCCTTCACAGAAACACATTTCAAGACTCTTGTACAACAACACTCCTTCAGAAAAACACATTTAAAAACTCATGTACAACGACAGTCCTTTACAGAAACACATTTCAAAACTCTTGCACTACAACACTGCTACAGAAAAACTCATTTCAAGATTCTTGTATAAAAACAGTCCTTCAGAAAAACTCATTTCAAGACTCTTGTACAACAACAGTCCTTCAGAAAAACACATTTAAAAACTCATGCACAACAACACTCCTTCACAGAAACACATTTCAAGACTCTTGTACAACAACAGTCCTTCAGAAAAACTCATTTCAAGATTCTTGTACAACAACGGTCCTTCAGAAAAACACATTTCAAGACTCTTGTACAACAACGCTCCTTCAGAAAAACAAATTTAAAAACTCATGTGCAACGACAGTCCTTTACAGAAACGCATTTCAAAACTCATGTACAACGACAGTTGTTTACAGAAACACATTTCAAAACTCTTGCACTTGCACATGTACAACAACACTCCTTCAGCGAAACACATTTAAAAACTCATGTACAACGACAGTTATTTACAGAAACACATTTCAAAACTCTTGCACTACAACACTGCTACAGAAAAACTCATTTCAAGATTCTTGTATAAAAACAGTCCTTCAGAAAAACTCATTTCAAGATTCTTGTACAACAACGGTCCTTCAGAAAAACTCATTTCAAGATTCTTGTACAACAACGGTCCTTCAGAAAAACACATTTCAAGACTCTTGTACAACAACACTCCTTCAGAAAAACAAATTTAAAAACTCATGTGCAACGACAGTCCTTCACAGAAACACATTTCAAGACTCATGTACAACGACAGTTGTTTACAGAAACACATTTCAAAACTCTTGCACTACAACACTGCTACAGAAAAACTCATTTCAAGATTCTTGTATAAAAACAGTCCTTCAGAAAAACTCATTTCAAGATTCTTGTATAAAAACAGTCCTTCAGAAAAACTCATTTCAAGACTCTTGTACAACAACAGTCCTTCAGAAAAACACATTTAAAAACTCATGCACAACAACACTCCTTCACAGAAACACATTTCAAGACTCTTGTACAACAACAGTCCTTCAGAAAAACTCATTTCAAGATTCTTGTACAACAACGGTCCTTCAGAAAAACACATTTCAAGACTCTTGTACAACAACGCTCCTTCAGAAAAACTCATTTCAAGACTCTTGTACAACAACAGTCCTTCAGAAAAACACATTTAAAAACTCATGCACAACAACACTCCTTCACAGAAACACATTTCAAGACTCTTGTACAACAACAGTCCTTCAGAAAAACTCATTTCAAGATTCTTGTACAACAACGGTCCTTCAGAAAAACACATTTCAAGACTCTTGTACAACAACGGTCCTTCAGAAAAACACCTTTAAAAACTCATGTGCAACGACAGTCCTTTACAGAAACGCATTACAAAACTCATGTACAACGACAGTTGTTTACAGAAACACATTTCAAAACTCTTGCACTTGCACATGTACAACAACACTCCTTCAGCGAAACACATTTAAAAACTCATGTACAACGACAGTTATTTACAGAAACACATTTCAAAACTCTTGCACTACAACACTGCTACAGAAAAACTCATTTCAAGATTCTTGTATAAAAACAGTCCTTCAGAAAAACTCATTTCAAGACTCTTGTACAACAACAGTCCTTCAGAAAAACACATTTAAAAACTCATGCACAACAACACTCCTTCACAGAAACACATTTCAAGACTCTTGTACAACAACAGTCCTTCAGAAAAACTCATTTCAAGATTCTTGTACAACAACGGTCCTTCAGAAAAACACATTTCAAGACTCTTGTACAACAACGCTCCTTCAGAAAAACAAATTTAAAAACTCATGTGCAACGACAGTCCTTTACAGAAACGCATTTCAAAACTCATGTACAACGACAGTTGTTTACAGAAACACATTTCAAAACTCTTGCACTTGCACATGCACAACAACACTCCTTCAGCGAAACACATTTAAAAACTCATGTACAACGACAGTTATTTACAGAAACACATTTCAAAACTCTTGCACTACAACACTGCTACAGAAAAACTCATTTCAAGATTCTTGTATAAAAACAGTCCTTCAGAAAAACTCATTTCAAGACTCTTGTACAACAACAGTCCTTCAGAAAAACACATTTAAAAACTCATGCACAACAACAGTCCTTCACAGAAACACATTTCAAGACTCTTGTACAACAACACTCCTTCAGAAAAACACATTTAAAAACTCATGTACAACGACAGTCCTTTACAGAAACACATTTCAAAACTCTTGCACTACAACACTGCTACAGAAAAACTCATTTCAAGATTCTTGTATAAAAACAGTCCTTCAGAAAAACTCATTTCAAGACTCTTGTACAACAACAGTCCTTCAGAAAAACACATTTAAAAACTCATGCACAACAACACTCCTTCACAGAAACACATTTCAAGACTCTTGTACAACAACAGTCCTTCAGAAAAACTCATTTCAAGATTCTTGTACAACAACGGTCCTTCAGAAAAACACATTTCAAGACTCTTGTACAACAACGCTCCTTCAGAAAAACAAATTTAAAAACTCATGTGCAACGACAGTCCTTTACAGAAACGCATTTCAAAACTCATGTACAACGACAGTTGTTTACAGAAACACATTTCAAAACTCTTGCACTTGCACATGTACAACAACACTCCTTCAGCGAAACACATTTAAAAACTCATGTACAACGACAGTTATTTACAGAAACACATTTCAAAACTCTTGCACTACAACACTGCTACAGAAAAACTCATTTCAAGATTCTTGTATAAAAACAGTCCTTCAGAAAAACTCATTTCAAGATTCTTGTACAACAACGGTCCTTCAGAAAAACTCATTTCAAGATTCTTGTACAACAACGGTCCTTCAGAAAAACACATTTCAAGACTCTTGTACAACAACACTCCTTCAGAAAAACAAATTTAAAAACTCATGTGCAACGACAGTCCTTCACAGAAACACATTTCAAGACTCATGTACAACGACAGTTGTTTACAGAAACACATTTCAAAACTCTTGCACTACAACACTGCTACAGAAAAACTCATTTCAAGATTCTTGTACAACAACGGTCCTTCAGAAAAACACATTTCAAGACTCTTGTACAACAACGCTCCTTCAGAAAAACTCATTTCAAGACTCTTGTACAACAACAGTCCTTCAGAAAAACACATTTAAAAACTCATGCACAACAACACTCCTTCACAGAAACACATTTCAAGACTCTTGTACAACAACAGTCCTTCAGAAAAACTCATTTCAAGATTCTTGTACAACAACGGTCCTTCAGAAAAACACATTTCAAGACTCTTGTACAACAACGGTCCTTCAGAAAAACACCTTTAAAAACTCATGTGCAACGACAGTCCTTTACAGAAACGCATTACAAAACTCATGTACAACGACAGTTGTTTACAGAAACACATTTCAAAACTCTTGCACTTGCACATGTACAACAACACTCCTTCAGCGAAACACATTTAAAAACTCATGTACAACGACAGTTATTTACAGAAACACATTTCAAAACTCTTGCACTACAACACTGCTACAGAAAAACTCATTTCAAGATTCTTGTATAAAAACAGTCCTTCAGAAAAACTCATTTCAAGACTCTTGTACAACAACAGTCCTTCAGAAAAACACATTTAAAAACTCATGCACAACAACAGTCCTTCACAGAAACACATTTCAAGACTCTTGTACAACAACAGTCCTTCAGAAAAACTCATTTCAAGATTCTTGTACAACAACGGTCCTTCAGACAAACACATTTCAAGTGTGTCAAGACTCTTGGACAACAACGCTCCTTCAGAAAAACAAATTTAAAAACTCATGTGCAACGACAGTCCTTTACAGAAACGCATTTCAAAACTCATGTACAACGACAGTTGTTTACAGAAACACATTTCAAAACTCTTGCACTACAACACTGCTACAGAAAAACTCATTTCAAGATTCTTGTACAACAACGGTCCTTCAGAAAAACTCATTTCAAGATTCTTGTACAACAACGGTCCTTCAGAAAAACACATTTCAAGACTCTTGTACAACAACACTCCTTCAGAAAAACAAATTTAAAAACTCATGTGCAACGACAGTCCTTCACAGAAACACATTTCAAGACTCATGTACAACGACAGTTGTTTACAGAAACACATTTCAAAACTCTTGCACTACAACACTGCTACAGAAAAACTCATTTCAAGATTCTTGTATAAAAACAGTCCTTCAGAAAAACTCATTTCAAGACTCTTGTACAACAACAGTCCTTCAGAAAAACACATTTAAAAACTCATGCACAACAACAGTCCTTCACAGAAACACATTTCAAGACTCTTTTACAACAACAGTCCTTCAGAAAAACTCATTTCAAGATTCTTGTACAACAACGGTCCTTCAGACAAACACATTTCAAGACTCTTGTACAACAACGCTCCTTCAGAAAAACAAATTTAAAAACTCATGTGCAACGACAGTCCTTTACAGAAACGCATTTCAAAACTCATGTACAACGACAGTTGTTTACAGAAACACATTTCAAAACTCTTGCACTACAACACTGCTACAGAAAAACTCATTTCAAGATTCTTGTACAACAACGGTCCTTCAGAAAAACTCATTTCAAGATTCTTGTACAACAACGGTCCTTCAGAAAAACACATTTCAAGACTCTTGTACAACAACGCTCCTTCAGAAAAACACATTTAAAAACTCATGTACAACGACAGTCCTTTACAGAAACGCATTTCAAAACTCATGTACAACGACAGTTGTTTACAGAAACACATTTCAAAACTCTTGCACTACAACGGTTATTCAGAAAAACACATTTCAAGACTCTTGTACAACAACGGTCCTTCAGAAAAACACATTTCAAGACTCTTGTACAACAACGCTCCTTCAGAAAAACACATTTAAAAACTCATGTACAACGACAGTCCTTTACAGAAACGCATTTCAAAACTCATGTACAACGACAGTTGTTTACAGAAACACATTTCAAAACTCTTGCACTACAACACTGCTACAGAAAAACTCATTTCAAGATTCTTGTACAACAACGGTCCTTCAGAAAAACTCATTTCAAGATTCTTGTACAACAACGGTCCTTCAGAAAAACACATTTCAAGACTCTTGTACAACAACACTCCTTCAGAAAAACAAATTTAAAAACTCATGTGCAACGACAGTCCTTTACAGAAACGCATTTCAAAACTCATGTACAACGACAGTTGTTTACAGAAACACATTTCAAAACTCTTGCACTACAACACTGCTACAGAAAAACTCATTTCAAGATTCTTGTACAACAACGGTCCTTCAGAAAAACACATTTCAAGATTCTTGTACAACAACGGTCCTTCAGAAAAACACATTTCAAGACTCTTGTACAACAACGCTCCTTCAGAAAAACACATTTCAAGACTCTTGTACAACAACACTCCTTCAGAAAAACGCATTTAAAAACTCATGTGCTACGACAGTAATTTACAGAAACGCATTTCAAAACTCATGTACAACAACAGTTGTTTACAGAAACACATTTCAAAACTCTTGCACTACAACACTGCTACAGAAAAACTCATTTCAAGATTCTTGTACAACAACACTCCTTCAGAAAAACGCATTTAAAAACTCATGTACAACGACAGTCCTTTACAGAAACGCATTTCAAAACTCATGTACAACGACAGTTGTTTACAGAAACACATTTCAAAACTCTTGCACTACAACGGTCCTTCAGAAAAACACATTTCAAGACTCTTGTACAACAACGGTCCTTCAGAAAAACACATTTAAAAACTCATGCACAACAACAGTCCTTCACAGAAACACATTTCAAGACTCTTGTACAACAACAGTCCTTCAGAAAAACTCATTTCAAGATTCTTGTACAACAACGGTCCTTCAGAAAAACACATTTCAAGACTCTTGTACAACAACGCTCCTTCAGAAAAACACATTTAAAAACTCATGTGCAACGACAGTCCTTTACAGAAACGCATTTCAAAACTCATGTACAACGACAGTTGTTTACAGAAACACATTTCAAAACTCTTGCACTACAACACTGCTACAGAAAAACTCATTTCAAGATTCTTGTACAACAACGGTCCTTCAGAAAAACACATTTCAAGACTCTTGTACAACAACGCTCCTTCAGAAAAACACATTTCAAGACTCTTGTACAACAACACTCCTTCAGAAAAACACATTTAAAAACTCATGTGCTACGACAGTCCTTTACACAAACGCATTTCAAAACTCATGTACAACGACAGTTGTTTACAGAAACACATTTCAAAACTCTTGCACTACAACACTGCTACAGAAAAACTCATTTCAAGATTCTTGTACAACAACACTCCTTCAGAAAAACGCATTTAAAAACTCATGTACAACGACAGTCCTTTACAGAAACGCATTTCAAAACTCATGTACAACGACAGTTGTTTACAGAAACACATTTCAAAACTCTTGCACTACAACGGTCCTTCAGAAAAACACATTTCAAGACTCTTGTACAACAACGGTCCTTCAGAAAAACACATTTCAAGACTCTTGTACAACAACACTCCTTCAGAAAACGCATTTAAAAACTCATGTACAACAACACTCCTTCAGCGAAACACATTTAAAAACTCATGTACAACGACAGTCCTTTACAGAAACACATTTCAAAACTCTTGCACTACAACACTGCTACAGAAAAACTCATTTCAAGATTCTTGTATAAAAACAGTCCTTCAGAAAAACTCATTTCACGACTCTTGTACAACAACAGTCCTTCAGAAAAATACATTTAAAAACTCATGCACAACAACAGTCCTTCACAGAAACACATTTCAAGACTCTTGTACAACAACAGTCCTTCAGAAAAACTCATTTCAAGATTCTTGTACAACAACGGTCCTTCAGAAAAACACATTTCAAGACTCTTGTACAACAACGCTCCTTCAGAAAAACAAATTTAAAAACTCATGTGCAACGACAGTCCTTCACAGAAACGCATTTCAAAACTCATGTACAACGACAGTTGTTTACAGAAACACATTTCAAAACTCTTGCACTACAACACTGCTACAGAAAAACTCATTTCAAGATTCTTGTACAACAACGGTCCTTCAGAAAAGCTCATTTCAAGATTCTTGTACAACAACGGTCCTTCAGAAAAACACATTTCAAGACTCTTGTACAACAACACTCCTTCAGAAAACGCATTTAAAAACTCATGTGCAACGACAGTCCTTCACAGAAACGCATTTCAAAACTCATGTACAACGACAGTTGTTTACAGAAACACATTTCAAAACTCTTGCACTACAACACTGCTACAGAAAAACTCATTTCAAGATTCTTGTACAACAACACTCCTTCAGAAAAACGCATTTAAAAACTCATGTGCTACGACAGTCCTTTACACAAACGCATTTCAAAACTCATGTACAACGACAGTTGTTTACAGAAACACATTTCAAAACTCTTGCACTACAACACTGCTACAGAAAAACTCATTTCAAGATTCTTGTACAACAACACTCCTTCAGAAAAACGCATTTAAAAACTCATGTACAACGACAGTCCTTTACAGAAACGCATTTCAAAACTCATGTACAACGACAGTTGTTTACAGAAACACATTTCAAAACTCTTGCACTACAACGGTCCTTCAGAAAAACACATTTCAAGACTCTTGTACAACAACGGTCCTTCAGAAAAACACATTTCAAGACTCTTGTACAACAACACTCCTTCAGAAAACGCATTTAAAAACTCATGTACAACAACACTCCTTCAGCGAAACACATTTAAAAACTCATGTACAACGACAGTCCTTTACAGAAACACATTTCAAAACTCTTGCACTACAACACTGCTACAGAAAAACTCATTTCAAGATTCTTGTATAAAAACAGTCCTTCAGAAAAACTCATTTCACGACTCTTGTACAACAACAGTCCTTCAGAAAAATACATTTAAAAACTCATGCACAACAACAGTCCTTCACAGAAACACATTTCAAGACTCTTGTACAACAACAGTCCTTCAGAAAAACTCATTTCAAGATTCTTGTACAACAACGGTCCTTCAGAAAAACACATTTCAAGACTCTTGTACAACAACGCTCCTTCAGAAAAACAAATTTAAAAACTCATGTGCAACGACAGTCCTTCACAGAAACGCATTTCAAAACTCATGTACAACGACAGTTGTTTACAGAAACACATTTCAAAACTCTTGCACTACAACACTGCTACAGAAAAACTCATTTCAAGATTCTTGTACAACAACGGTCCTTCAGAAAAGCTCATTTCAAGATTCTTGTACAACAACGGTCCTTCAGAAAAACACATTTCAAGACTCTTGTACAACAACACTCCTTCAGAAAACGCATTTAAAAACTCATGTACAACAACACTCCTTCAGAGAAACACATTTAAAAACTCATGTACAACGACAGTTGTTTACAGAAACACATTTCAAAACTCTTGCACTACAACACTGCTACAGAAAAACTCATTTCAAGATTCTTGTACAACAACGGTCCTTCAGAAAAACACATTTCAAGACTCTTGTACAACAACGGTCCTTCAGAAAAACACATTTCAAGACTCTTGTACAACAACGCTCCTTCAGAAAAACACATTTAAAAACTCATGTGCAACAACACTCCTTCAGAGAAACACATTTAAAAACTCATGTGCAACGACAGTCCTTTACAGAAACGCATTTCAAAACCCATGTACAACGACAGTTGTTTACAGAAACACATTTCAAAACTCTTGCACTACAACACTGCTACAGAAAAACTCATTTCAAGATTCTTGTACAACAACGGTCCTTCAGAAAAACACATTTCAAGACTCTTGTACAACAACGGTCCTTCAGAAAAACACATTTCAAGACTCTTGTACAACAACGCTCCTTCAGAAAAACACATTTAAAAACTCATGTGCAACAACACTCCTTCAGAGAAACACATTTAAAAACTCATGTGCAACGACAGTCCTTTACAGAAACGCATTTCAAAACTCATGTACAACGACAGTTGTTTACAGAAACACATTTCAAAACTCTTGCACTACAACACTGCTACAGAAAAACTCATTTCAAGATTCTTGTACAACAACGGTCCTTCAGAAAAACACATTTCAAGACTCTTGTACAACAACGGTCCTTCAGAAAAACACATTTCAAGACTCTTGTACAACAACGCTCCTTCAGAAAAACACATTTAAAAACTCATGTGCAACAACACTCCTTCAGAGAAACACATTTAAAAACTCATGTGCAACGACAGTCCTTTACAGAAACGCATTTCAAAACTCATGTACAACGACAGTTGTTTACAGAAACACATTTCAAAACTCTTGCACTACAACACTGCTACAGAAAAACTCATTTCAAGATTCTTGTACAACAACGGTCCTTCAGAAAAACACATTTCAAGACTCTCGTACAACAACGGTCCTTCAGAAAAACACATTTCAAGACTCTTGTACAACAACGCTCCTTCAGAAAAACACATTTAAAAACTCATGTGCAACGACAGTCCTTTACAGAAACGCATTTCAAAACTCATGTACAACGACAGTTGTTTACAGAAACACATTTCAAAACTCTTGCACTACAACACTGCTACAGAAAAACTCATTTCAAGATTCTTGTACAACAACAGTCCTTCAGAAAAACTCATTTCAAGATTCTTGTACAACAACGGTCCTTCAGAAAAACACATTTCAAGACTCTTGTACAACAACGCTCCTTCAGAAAAACACATTTAAAAACTCATGTGCAACGACAGTCCTTTACAGAAACGCATTTCAAAACTCATGTACAACGACAGTTGTTTACAGAAACACATTTCAAAACTCTTGCACTACAACACTGCTACAGAAAAACTCATTTCACGATTCTTGTACAACAACACTCCTTCAGAAAAACGCATTTCAAGACTCGTGTACAACAACACTAGTTCAGAAAACGCATTTAAAAACTCATGTACAACAACACTCCTTCAAAGAAACACATTTAAAAACTCATGTACAACGACAGTCCTTTACAGAAACACATTTCAAAACTGTTGCACTACAACACTGCTACAGAAAAACTCATTTCAAGATTCTTGTACAACAACGCTCCTTCAGAAAAACACATTTAAAAACTCATGTACAACAACACTCCTTCAGAGAAACGCATTTCAAAACTCATGTACAACGACAGTTGTTTACAGAAACACATTTCAAAACTCTTGCACTACAACGGTCCTTCAGAAAAACACATTTCAAGACTCTTGTACAACAACGCTCCTTCAGAAAAACACATTTAAAAACTCATGTGCAACGACAGTCCTTTACAGAAACGCATTTCAAAACTCATGTACAACGACAGTTGTTTACAGAAACACATTTCAAAACTCTTGCACTACAACACTGCTACAGAAAAACTCATTTCACGATTCTTGTACAACAACACTCCTTCAGAAAAACGCATTTCAAGACTCGTGTACAACAACACTAGTTCAGAAAACGCATTTAAAAACTCATGTACAACAACACTCCTTCAAAGAAACACATTTAAAAACTCATGTACAACGACAGTCCTTTACAGAAACACATTTCAAAACTGTTGCACTACAACACTGCTACAGAAAAACTCATTTCAAGATTCTTGTACAACAACACTCCTTCAGAAAACGCATTTAAAAACTCATGTACAACAACACTCCTTCAGAGAAACACATTTCAAAACTCTTGCACTACAACGGTCCTTCAGAAAAACACATTTCAAGACTCTTGTACAACAACGGTCCTTCAGAAAAACACATTTAAAAACTCATGCACAACAACGCTCCTTCAGAAAAACACATTTAAAAACTCATGTGCAACAACACTCCTTCACAGAAACACATTTCAAGACTCTTGTACAACAACAGTCCTTCTGAAAAACTCATTTCAAGATTCTTGTACAACAACGGTCCTTCAGAAAAACACATTTCAAGACTCTTGTACAACAACGCTCCTTCAGAAAAACACATTTAAAAACTCATGTGCAACGACAGTCCTTTACAGAAACGCATTTCAAAACTCATGTACAACGACAGTTGTTTACAGAAACACATTTCAAAACTCTTGCACTACAACGGTCCTTCAGAAAAACACATTTCAAGACTCTTGTACAACAACGCTCCTTCAGAAAAACACATTTAAAAACTCATGTGCAACGACAGTCCTTTACAGAAACGCATTTCAAAACTCATGTACAACGACAGTTGTTTACAGAAACACATTTCAAAACTCTTGCACTACAACACTGCTACAGAAAAACTCATTTCAAGATTCTTGTACAACAACAGTCCTTCAGAAAAACTCATTTCTAGATTCTTGTACAACAACGGTCCTTCAGAAAAACACATTTCAAGACTCTTGTACAACAACGCTCCTTCAGAAAAACACATTTAAAAACTCATGTGCAACGACAGTCCTTTACAGAAACGCATTTCAAAACTCATGTACAACGACAGTTGTTTACAGAAACACATTTCAAAACTCTTGCACTACAACACTGCTACAGAAAAACTCATTTCAAGATTCTTGTACAACAACACTCCTTCAGAAAAACGCATTTCAAGACTCGTGTACAACAACACTATTTCAGAAAACGCATTTAAAAACTCATGTACAACAACACTCCTTCAGAGAAACGCATTTCAAAACACATGTACAACGACAGTTGTTTACAGAAACACATTTCAAAACTCTTGCACTACAACGGTCCTTCAGAAAAACACATTTCAAGACTCTTGTACAACAACGGTCCTTCAGAAAAACACATTTAAAAACTCATGCACAACAACAGTCCTTCACAGAAACACATTTCAAGACTCTTGTACAACAACAGTATTTCAGAAAAACTCATTTCAACATTCTTGTACAACAACAGTCCTTCAGAAAAACTCATTTCAAGATTCTTGTACAACAACGGTCCTTCAGAAAAACACATTTCAAGACTCTTTTACAACAACACTCCTTCAGAAAAACGCATTTCAAGACTCGTGTACAACAACACTTCTTCAGAAAACGCATTTAAAAACTCATGTACAACAACACTCCTTCAGAGAAACGCATTTCAAAACTCATGTACAACGACAGTTGTTTACAGAAACACATTTCAAAACTCTTGCACTACAACGGTCCTTCAGAAAAACACATTTCAAGACTCTTGTACAACAACGGTCCTTCAGAAAACACATTTAAAAACTCATGCACAACAACAGTCCTTCACAGAAACACATTTCAAGACTCTTGTACAACAACAGTATTTCAGAAAAACTCATTTCAACATTCTTGTACAACAACGGTCCTTCAGAAAAACACATTTCAAGACTCTTGTACAACAACGCTGCTTCAGAAAAACACATTTAAAAACTCATGTGCAACGACAGTCCTTTACAGAAACGCATTTCAAAACTCATGTACAACGACAGTTGTTTACAGAAACACATTTCAAAACTCTTGCACTACAACACTGCTACAGAAAAACTCATTTCAAGATTCTTGTATAAAAACAGTCCTTCACAGAAACACATTTCAAGACTCTTGTACAACAACAGTCCTTCAGAAAAACTCATTTCAAGATTCTTGTACAACAACAGTCCTTCAGAAAAACTCATTTCAAGATTCTTGTACAACAACGGTCCTTCAGAAAAACACATTTCAAGACTCTTGTACAACAACGGTCCTTCAGAAAAACACATTTAAAAACTCATGCACAACAACGCTCCTTCAGAAAAACACATTTAAAAACTCATGTGCAACAACACTCCTTCACAGAAACACATTTCAAGACTCTTGTACAACAACAGTCCTTCAGAAAAACTCATTTCAAGATTCTTGTACAACAACAGTCCTTCAGAAAAACACATTTCAAGACTCTTGTACAACAACGCTCCTTCAGAAAAACGCATTTAAAAACTCATGTGCAACGACAGTCCTTTACAGAAACGCATTTCAAAACTCATGTACAACGACAGTTGTTTACAGAAACACATTTCAAAACTCTTGCACTACAACACTGCTACAGAAAAACTCATTTCAAGATTCTTGTATAAAAACAGTCCTTCACAGAAACACATTTCAAGACTCTTGTACAACAACAGTCCTTCAGAAAAACTCATTTCAAGATTCTTGTACAACAACAGTCCTTCAGAAAAACTCATTTCAAGATTCTTGTACAACAACGGTCCTTCAGAAAAACACATTTCAAGACTCTTGTACAACAACGCTCCTTCAGAAAAACACATTTAAAAACTCATGTGCAACAACACTCCTTCACAGAAACACATTTCAAGATTCTTGTACAACAACAGTCCTTCAGAAAAACTCATTTCAAGATTCTTGTACAACAACGGTCCTTCAGAAAAACACATTTCAAGACTCTTGTACAACAACGCTCCTTCAGAAAAACACATTTAAAAACTCATGTGCAACGACAGTCCTTTACAGAAACGCATTTCAAAACTCATGTACAACGACAGTTGTTTACAGAAACACATTTCAAAACTCTTACACTACAACACTGCTACAGAAAAACTCATTTCAAAATTCTTGTACAACAACACTCCTTCAGAAAAACGCATTTCAAGACTCGTGTACAACAACACTCCTTCAGAAAACGCATTTAAAAACTCATGTACAACAACACACCTTCAGAGAAACACATTTAAAAACTCATGTACAACGACAGTCCTTTACAGAAACACATTTCAAAACTCATGTACAACGACAGTTGTTTACAGAAACACATTTCAAAACTGTTGCACTACAACACTGCTACAGAAAAACTCATTTCAAGATTCTTGTACAACAACGCTCCTTCAGAAAAACACATTTAAAAACTCATGTACAACGACAGTTGTTTACAGAAACACATTTCAAAACTCTTGCACTACAACACTGCTACAGAAAAACTCATTTAAAGATTCTTGTACAACAACACTCCTTCAGAAAAACGCATTTCAAGACTCGTGTACAACAACACTCCTTCAGAAAACGCATTTAAAAACTCATGTACAACAACACTCCTTCAGAGAAACGCATTTCAAAACTCATGTACAACGACACTCCTTCACAGAAACACATTTCAGGACTCTTGTACAACAACAGTCCTTCAGAAAAACTCATTTCAAGATTCTTGTACAACAACAGTCCTTCAGAAAAACACATTTCAAGACTCTTGTACAACAACGCTCCTTCAGAAAAACACATTTAAAAACTCATGTGCAACGACAGTCCTTTACAGAAACGCATTTCAAAACTCATGTACAACGACAGTTGTTAACAGAAACACATTTCAAAACTCTTGCACTACAACACTGCTACAGAAAAACTCATTTCAAGATTCTTGTATAAAAACAGTCCTTCACAGAAACACATTTCAAGACTCTTGTACAACAACAGTCCTTCAGAAAAACTCATTTCAAGATTCTTGTACAACAACAGTCCTTCAGAAAAACTCATTTCAAGATTCTTGTACAACAACGGTCCTTCAGAAAAACACATTTCAAGACTCTTGTACAACAACGCTCCTTCAGAAAAACACATTTAAAAACTCATGTGCAACAACACTCCTTCACAGAAACACATTTCAAGATTCTTGTACAACAACAGTCCTTCAGAAAAACTCATTTCAAGATTCTTGTACAACAACAGTCCTTCAGAAAAACTCATTTCAAGATTATTGTACAACAACGGTCCTTCAGAAAAACACATTTCAAGACTCTTGTACAACAACGGTCCTTCAGAAAAACACATTTAAAAACTCATGCACAACAACGCTCCTTCAGAAAAACACATTTAAAAACTCATGTGCAACAACACTCCTTCACAGAAACACATTTCAAGACTCTTGTACAACAACAGTCCTTCAGAAAAACTCATTTCAAGATTCTTGTACAACAACAGTCCTTCAGAAAAACACATTTCAAGACTCTTGTACAACAACGCTCCTTCAGAAAAACACATTTAAAAACTCATGTGCAACGACAGTCCTTTACAGAAACGCATTTCAAAACTCATGTACAACGACAGTTGTTAACAGAAACACATTTCAAAACTCTTGCACTACAACACTGCTACAGAAAAACTCATTTCAAGATTCTTGTATAAAAACAGTCCTTCACAGAAACACATTTCAAGACTCTTGTACAACAACAGTCCTTCAGAAAAACTCATTTCAAGATTCTTGTACAACAACAGTCCTTCAGAAAAACTCATTTCAAGATTCTTGTACAACAACGGTCCTTCAGAAAAACACATTTCAAGACTCTTGTACAACAACGCTCCTTCAGAAAAACACATTTAAAAACTCATGTGCAACAACACTCCTTCACAGAAACACATTTCAAGATTCTTGTACAACAACAGTCCTTCAGAAAAACTCATTTCAAGATTCTTGTACAACAACGGTCCTTCAGAAAAACACATTTCAAGACTCTTGTACAACAACGCTCCTTCAGAAAAACACATTTAAAAACTCATGTGCAACGACAGTCCTTTACAGAAACGCATTTCAAAACTCATGTACAACGACAGTTGTTTACAGAAACACATTTCAAAACTCTTACACTACAACACTGCTACAGAAAAACTCATTTCAAAATTCTTGTACAACAACACTTCTTCAGAAAAACGCATTTCAAGACTCGTGTACAACAACACTCCTTCAGAAAACGCATTTAAAAACTCATGTACAACAACACACCTTCAGAGAAACACATTTAAAAACTCATGTACAACGACAGTCCTTTACAGAAACACATTTCAAAACTCATGTACAACGACAGTTGTTTACAGAAACACATTTCAAAACTCTTGCACTACAACACTGCTACAGAAAAACTCATTTCAAGATTCTTGTACAACAACAGTCCTTCAGAAAAACTCATTTCTAGATTCTTGTACAACAACGGTCCTTCAGAAAAACACATTTCAAGACTCTTGTACAACAACGCTCCTTCAGAAAAACACATTTAAAAACTCATGTGCAACGACAGTCCTTTACAGAAACGCATTTCAAAACTCATGTACAACGACAGTTGTTTACAGAAACACATTTCAAAACTCTTGCACTACAACACTGCTACAGAAAAACTCATTTCAAGATTCTTGTACAACAACACTCCTTCAGAAAAACGCATTTCAAGACTCGTGTACAACAACACTATTTCAGAAAACGCATTTAAAAACTCATGTACAACAACACTCCTTCAGAGAAACGCATTTCAAAACACATGTACAACGACAGTTGTTTACAGAAACACATTTCAAAACTCTTGCACTACAACGGTCCTTCAGAAAAACACATTTCAAGACTCTTGTACAACAACGGTCCTTCAGAAAAACACATTTAAAAACTCATGCACAACAACAGTCCTTCACAGAAACACATTTCAAGACTCTTGTACAACAACAGTATTTCAGAAAAACTCATTTCAACATTCTTGTACAACAACAGTCCTTCAGAAAAACTCATTTCAAGATTCTTGTACAACAACGGTCCTTCAGAAAAACACATTTCAAGACTCTTTTACAACAACACTCCTTCAGAAAAACGCATTTCAAGACTCGTGTACAACAACACTTCTTCAGAAAACGCATTTAAAAACTCATGTACAACAACACTCCTTCAGAGAAACGCATTTCAAAACTCATGTACAACGACAGTTGTTTACAGAAACACATTTCAAAACTCTTGCACTACAACGGTCCTTCAGAAAAACACATTTCAAGACTCTTGTACAACAACGGTCCTTCAGAAAACACATTTAAAAACTCATGCACAACAACAGTCCTTCACAGAAACACATTTCAAGACTCTTGTACAACAACAGTATTTCAGAAAAACTCATTTCAACATTCTTGTACAACAACGGTCCTTCAGAAAAACACATTTCAAGACTCTTGTACAACAACGCTGCTTCAGAAAAACACATTTAAAAACTCATGTGCAACGACAGTCCTTTACAGAAACGCATTTCAAAACTCATGTACAACGACAGTTGTTTACAGAAACACATTTCAAAACTCTTGCACTACAACACTGCTACAGAAAAACTCATTTCAAGATTCTTGTATAAAAACAGTCCTTCACAGAAACACATTTCAAGACTCTTGTACAACAACAGTCCTTCAGAAAAACTCATTTCAAGATTCTTGTACAACAACAGTCCTTCAGAAAAACTCATTTCAAGATTCTTGTACAACAACGGTCCTTCAGAAAAACACATTTCAAGACTCTTGTACAACAACGGTCCTTCAGAAAAACACATTTAAAAACTCATGCACAACAACGCTCCTTCAGAAAAACACATTTAAAAACTCATGTGCAACAACACTCCTTCACAGAAACACATTTCAAGACTCTTGTACAACAACAGTCCTTCAGAAAAACTCATTTCAAGATTCTTGTACAACAACAGTCCTTCAGAAAAACACATTTCAAGACTCTTGTACAACAACGCTCCTTCAGAAAAACACATTTAAAAACTCATGTGCAACGACAGTCCTTTACAGAAACGCATTTCAAAACTCATGTACAACGACAGTTGTTAACAGAAACACATTTCAAAACTCTTGCACTACAACACTGCTACAGAAAAACTCATTTCAAGATTCTTGTATAAAAACAGTCCTTCACAGAAACACATTTCAAGACTCTTGTACAACAACAGTCCTTCAGAAAAACTCATTTCAAGATTCTTGTACAACAACAGTCCTTCAGAAAAACTCATTTCAAGATTCTTGTACAACAACGGTCCTTCAGAAAAACACATTTCAAGACTCTTGTACAACAACGCTCCTTCAGAAAAACACATTTAAAAACTCATGTGCAACAACACTCCTTCACAGAAACACATTTCAAGATTCTTGTACAACAACAGTCCTTCAGAAAAACTCATTTCAAGATTCTTGTACAACAACGGTCCTTCAGAAAAACACATTTCAAGACTCTTGTACAACAACGCTCCTTCAGAAAAACACATTTAAAAACTCATGTGCAACGACAGTCCTTTACAGAAACGCATTTCAAAACTCATGTACAACGACAGTTGTTTACAGAAACACATTTCAAAACTCTTACACTACAACACTGCTACAGAAAAACTCATTTCAAAATTCTTGTACAACAACACTCCTTCAGAAAAACGCATTTCAAGACTCGTGTACAACAACACTCCTTCAGAAAACGCATTTAAAAACTCATGTACAACAACACACCTTCAGAGAAACACATTTAAAAACTCATGTACAACGACAGTCCTTTACAGAAACACATTTCAAAACTGTTGCACTACAACACTGCTACAGAAAAACTCATTTCAAGATTCTTGTACAACAACGCTCCTTCAGAAAAACACATTTAAAAACTCATGTGCAACGACAGTCCTTTACAGAAACGCATTTCAAAACTCATGTACAACGACAGTTGTTTACAGAAACACATTTCAAAACTCTTGCACTACAACACTGCTACAGAAAAACTCATTTAAAGATTCTTGTACAACAACACTCCTTCAGAAAAACGCATTTCAAGACTCGTGTACAACAACACTCCTTCAGAAAACGCATTTAAAAACTCATGTACAACAACACTCCTTCAGAGAAACGCATTTCAAAACTCATGTACAACGACACTCCTTCACAGAAACACATTTCAGGACTCTTGTACAACAACAGTCCTTCAGAAAAACTCATTTCAAGATTCTTGTACAACAACAGTCCTTCAGAAAAACACATTTCAAGACTCTTGTACAACAACGCTCCTTCAGAAAAACACATTTAAAAACTCATGTGCAACGACAGTCCTTTACAGAAACGCATTTCAAAACTCATGTACAACGACAGTTGTTAACAGAAACACATTTCAAAACTCTTGCACTACAACACTGCTACAGAAAAACTCATTTCAAGATTCTTGTATAAAAACAGTCCTTCACAGAAACACATTTCAAGACTCTTGTACAACAACAGTCCTTCAGAAAAACTCATTTCAAGATTCTTGTACAACAACAGTCCTTCAGAAAAACTCATTTCAAGATTCTTGTACAACAACGGTCCTTCAGAAAAACACATTTCAAGACTCTTGTACAACAACGCTCCTTCAGAAAAACACATTTAAAAACTCATGTGCAACAACACTCCTTCACAGAAACACATTTCAAGATTCTTGTACAACAACAGTCCTTCAGAAAAACTCATTTCAAGATTCTTGTACAACAACAGTCCTTCAGAAAAACTCATTTCAAGATTATTGTACAACAACGGTCCTTCAGAAAAACACATTTCAAGACTCTTGTACAACAACGGTCCTTCAGAAAAACACATTTAAAAACTCATGCACAACAACGCTCCTTCAGAAAAACACATTTAAAAACTCATGTGCAACAACACTCCTTCACAGAAACACATTTCAAGACTCTTGTACAACAACAGTCCTTCAGAAAAACTCATTTCAAGATTCTTGTACAACAACAGTCCTTCAGAAAAACACATTTCAAGACTCTTGTACAACAACGCTCCTTCAGAAAAACACATTTAAAAACTCATGTGCAACGACAGTCCTTTACAGAAACGCATTTCAAAACTCATGTACAACGACAGTTGTTAACAGAAACACATTTCAAAACTCTTGCACTACAACACTGCTACAGAAAAACTCATTTCAAGATTCTTGTATAAAAACAGTCCTTTACAGAAACGCATTTCAAGACTCTTGTACAACAACAGTCCTTCAGAAAAACTCATTTCAAGATTCTTGTACAACAACGGTCCTTCAGAAAAACTCATTTCAAGATTCTTGTACAACAACGGTCCTTCAGAAAAACACATTTCAAGACTCTTGTACAACAACGCTCCTTCAGAAAAACACATTTAAAAACTCATGTGCAACAACACTCCTTCACAGAAACACATTTCAAGATTCTTGTACAACAACAGTCCTTCAGAAAAACTCATTTCAAGATTCTTGTACAACAACGGTCCTTCAGAAAAACACATTTCAAGACTCTTGTACAACAACGCTCCTTCAGAAAAACACATTTAAAAACTCATGTGCAACGACAGTCCTTTACAGAAACGCATTTCAAAACTCATGTACAACGACAGTTGTTTACAGAAACACATTTCAAAACTCTTACACTACAACACTGCTACAGAAAAACTCATTTCAAAATTCTTGTACAACAACACTCCTTCAGAAAAACGCATTTCAAGACTCGTGTACAACAACACTCCTTCAGAAAACGCATTTAAAAACTCATGTACAACAACACACCTTCAGAGAAACACATTTAAAAACTCATGTACAACGACAGTCCTTTACAGAAACACATTTCAAAACTGTTGCACTACAACACTGCTACAGAAAAACTCATTTCAAGATTCTTGTACAACAACGCTCCTTCAGAAAAACACATTTAAAAACTCATGTGCAACGACAGTCCTTTACAGAAACGCATTTCAAAACTCATGTACAACGACAGTTGTTTACAGAAACACATTTCAAAACTCTTGCACTACAACACTGCTACAGAAAAACTCATTTAAAGATTCTTGTACAACAACACTCCTTCAGAAAAACGCATTTCAAGACTCGTGTACAACAACACTCCTTCAGAAAACGCATTTAAAAACTCATGTACAACAACACTCCTTCAGAGAAACGCATTTCAAAACTCATGTACAACGACAGTTGTTTACAGAAACACATTTCAAAACTCTTGCACTACAACGGTCCTTCAGAAAAACACATTTCAAGACTCTTGTACAACAACGGTCCTTCAGGAAAACACATTTAAAAACTCATGCACAACAACAGTCCTTCACAGAAACACATTTCAAGACTCTTGTTCAACAACAGTATTTCAGAAAAACTCATTTCAACATTCTTGTACAACAACGGTCCTTCAGAAAAACACATTTCAAGACTCTTGTACAACAACGCTCCTTCAGAAAAACACATTTAAAAACTCATGTGCAACGACAGTCCTTTACAGAAACGCATTTCAAAACTCATGTACAACGACAGTTGTTTACAGAAACACATTTCAAAACTCTTGCACTACAACACTGCTACAGAAAAACTCATTTCAAGATTCTTGTACAACAACACTCCTTCAGAAAAACGCATTTAAAAACGCATGTACAACGACAGTCCTTTACAGAAACGCATTTCAAAACTCATGTACAACGACAGTTGTTTACAGAAACAAATTTCAAAACTCTTGCACTACAACGGTCCTTCAGAAAAACACATTTAAAAACGCATGCACAACAACAGTCCTTCACAGAAACACATTTCAAGACTCTTGTACAACAACAGTCCTTCAGAAAAACTCATTTCAAGCTTCTTGTACAACAACGGTCCTTCAGAAAAACACATTTAAAAACTCATGTGCAACAACAGTCCTTTACAGAAACGCATTTCAAAACTCATGTACAACGACAGTTGTTTACAGAAACACATTTCAAAACTCTTGCACTACAACACTGCTACAGAAAAACTCATTTCAAGATTCTTGTACAACAACGGTCCTTCAGAAAAACACATTTCAAGACTCTTGTACAACAACACTCCTTCAGAAAACGCATTTAAAAACTCATGTACAACAACACTCCTTCAGAGAAACACATTTAAAAACTCATGTGCAACGACAGTCCTTTACAGAAACGCATTTCAAAACTCATGTACAACGACAGTTGTTTACAGAAACACATTTCAAAACTCTTGCACTACAACACTGCTACAGAAAAACTCATTTCAAGATTCTTGTACAACAACGGTCCTTCAGAAAAACACATTTCAAGACTCTTGTACAACAACACTCCTTCAGAAAACGCATTTAAAAACTCATGTACAACAACACTCCTTCAGAAAAACGCATTTAAAAACGCATGTACAACGACAGTCCTTTACAGAAACGCATTTCAAAACTCATGTACAACGACAGTTGTTTACAGAAACAAATTTCAAAACTCTTGCACTACAACGGTCCTTCAGAAAAACACATTTCAAGACTCTTGTACAACAACGGTCCTTCAGAAAAACACATTTAAAAACGCATGCACAACAACAGTCCTTCACAGAAACACATTTCAAGACTCTTGTACAACAACAGTCCTTCAGAAAAACTCATTTCAAGATTCTTGTACAACAACGGTCCTTCAGAAAAACACATTTCAAGACTCTTGTACAACAACGCTCCTTCAGAAAAACACCTTTAAAAACTCATGTGCAACGACAGTCCTTTACAGAAACGCATTTCAAAACTCATGTACAACGACAGTTGTTTACAGAAACACATTTCAAAACTCTTGCACTACAACACTGCTACAGAAAAACTCATTTCAAGATTCTTGTACAACAACGGTCCTTCAGAAAAACACATTTAAAAACTCATGCACAACAACAGTCCTTCACAGAAAAACATTTCAAGACTCTTGTACAACAACAGTCCTTCACAAAAAAAGTCATTTCAAGATTCTTGTACAACAACGGTCCTTCAGAAAAACACATTTCAAGACTCATGTGCAACAACACTCCTTCAGAGAAACACATTCAAAAACTCATGTGAAACGACAGTCCTTTACAGAAACACATTTCAATACTCTTGCACTACAACACTGCTACAGAAAAACTCATTTCAAGATTCTTGTACAACAACGGTCCTTCAGAAAAACACATTTCAAGACTCTTGTACAACAACGGTCCTTCAGAAAAACACATTTCAAGACTCTTGTACAACAACACTCCTTCAGAAAACGCATTTAAAAACTCATGTACAACAACACTCCTTCAGAGAAGCACATTTAAAAACTCATGTACAACGACCGTCCTTTACAGAAACACATTTCAAAACTCTTGCACTACAACACTGCTACATAAAAACTCATTTCAAGATTCTTGTACAACAACGGTCCTTCAGAAAAACACATTTCAAGACTCTTGTACAACAACGGTCCTTCAGAAAAACACCTTTAAAAACTCATGTGCAACGACAGTCCTTTACAGAAACGCATTTCAAAACTCATGTACAACGACAGTTGTTTACAGAAACACATTTCAAAACTCTTGCACTACAACACTGCTACAGAAAAACTCATTTCAAGATTCTTGTACAACAACGGTCCTTCAGAAAAACACATTTCAAGACTCTTGTACAACAACACTCCTTCAGAAAACGCATTTAAAAACTCATGTACAACAACACTCCTTCAGAGAAGCACATTTAAAAACTCATGTACAACGACCGTCCTTTACAGAAACACATTTCAAAACTCTTGCACTACAACACTGCTACAGAAAAACTCATTTCAAGATTCTTGTACAACAACGGTCCTTCAGAAAAACACATTTCAAGACTCTTGTACAACAACGGTCCTTCAGAAAAACACATTTCAAGACTCTTGTACAACAACACTCCTTCAGAAAACGCATTTAAAAACTCATGTACAACAACACTCCTTCAGAAAAACACATTTCAAAACTCTTGCACTACAACACTGCTACAGAAAAACTCATTTCAAGATTCTTGTACAACAACGGTCCTTCAGAAAAACACATTTCAAGACTCTTGTACAACAACGGTCCTTCAGAAAAACACATTTCAAGACTCTTGTACAACAACACTCCTTCAGAAAACGCATTTAAAGACTCATGTACAACAACACTCCTTCAGAAAAACACATTTAAAAACTCATGCACAACAACAGTCCTTCACAGAAACACATTTCAAGACTCTTGTACAACAACAGTCCTTCAGAAAAACTCATTTCAAGATTCTTGTACAACAACGGTCCTTCAGAAAAACACATTTCAAGACTATTGTACAACAACGCTCCTTCAGAAAAACAAATTTAAAAACTCATGTGCAACGACAGTCCTTCACAGAAACGCATTTCAAAACTCATGTACAACGACAGTTGTTTACAGAAACACATTTCAAAACTCTTGCACTACTAACTGCTACAGAAAAACTCATTTCAAGACTCTTGTACAACAACGGTCCTTCAGAAAAGCTCATTTCAAGATTCTTGTACAACAACGGTCCTTCAGAAAAACACATTTCAAGACTCTTGTACAACAACACTCCTTCAGAAAACGCATTTAAAAACTCATGTACAACAACACTCCTTCAGAGAAACACATTTAAAAACTCATGTACAACGACAGTTGTTTACAGAAACACATTTTAAAACTCTTGCACTACAACACTGCTACAGAAAAACTCATTTCAAGATTCTTGTACAACAACGGTCCTTCAGAAAAACACATTTCAAGACTCTTGTACAACAACGGTCCTTCAGAAAAACACATTTCAAGACTCTTGTACAACAACGCTCCTTCAGAAAAACACATTTAAAAACTCATGTGCAACAACACTCCTTCAGAGAAACACATTTAAAAACTCATGTGCAACGACAGTCCTTTACAGAAACGCATTTCAAAACTCATGTACAACGACAGTTGTTTACAGAAACACATTTCAAAACTCTTGCATTACAACACTGCTACAGAAAAACTCATTTCAAGATTCTTGTACAACAACGGTCCTTCAGAAAAACACATTTCAAGACTCTTGTACAACAACGGTCCTTCAGAAAAACACATTTCAAGACTCTTGTACAACAACACTCCTTCAGAAAACACATTTAAAAACTCATGTACAACAACACTCCTTCAGCGAAACACATTTAAAAACTCATGTACAACGACAGTCCTTTACAGAAACACATTTCAAAACTCTTGCACTACAACACTGCTACAGAAAAACTCATTTCAAGATTCTTGTATAAAAACAGTCCTTCAGAAAAACTCATTTCACGACTCTTGTACAACAACAGTCCTTCAGAAAAACACATTTAAAAACTCATGCACAACAACAGTCCTTCACAGAAACACATTTCAAGACTCTTGTACAACAACAGTCCTTCAGAAAAACTCATTTCAAGATTCTTGTACAACAACGGTCCTTCAGAAAAACACATTTCAAGACTCTTGTACAACAACGCTCCTTCAGAAAAACAAATTTAAAAACTCATGTGCAACGACAGTCCTTCACAGAAACGCATTTCAAAACTCATGTACAACGACAGTTGTTTACAGAAACACATTTCAAAACTCTTGCACTACAACACTGCTACAGAAAAACTCATTTCAAGATTCTTGTACAACAACGGTCCTTCAGAAAAGCTCATTTCAAGATTCTTGTACAACAACGGTCCTTCAGAAAAACACATTTCAAGACTCTTGTACAACAACACTCCTTCAGAAAACGCATTTAAAAACTCATGTACAACAACACTCCTTCAGAGAAACACATTTAAAAACTCATGTACAACGACAGTTGTTTACAGAAACACATTTCAAAACTCTTGCACTACAACACTGCTACAGAAAAACTCATTTCAAGATTCTTGTA
Organism: Xylota sylvarum; assembly: GCA_905220385.1. Taxonomy (NCBI): domain Eukaryota; kingdom Metazoa; phylum Arthropoda; class Insecta; order Diptera; family Syrphidae; genus Xylota; species Xylota sylvarum. The sequence continues at coordinate 57,270,443 of LR999957.1, forward strand.
CAACAACGGTCCTTCAGAAAAACACATTTCAAGACTCTTGTACAACAACGGTCGTTCAGAAAAACACATTTCAAGACTCTTGTACAACAACGCTCCTTCAGAAAAACACATTTAAAAACTCATGTGCAACAACACTCCTTCAGAGAAACACATTTAAAAACTCATGTGCAACGACAGTCCTTTACAGAAACGCATTTCAAAACTCATGTACAACGACAGTTGTTTACAGAAACACATTTCAAAACTCTTGCACTACAACACTGCTACAGAAAAACTCATTTCAAGATTCTTGTACAACAACGGTCCTTCAGAAAAACACATTTCAAGACTCTTGTACAACAACGGTCCTTCAGAAAAACACATTTCAAGACTCTTGTACAACAACGCTCCTTCAGAAAAACACATTTAAAAACTCATGTGCAACAACACTCCTTCACAGAAACACATTTCAAGACTCTTGTACAACAACAGTCCTTCAGAAAAACTCATTTCAAGATTCTTGTACAACATCAGTCCTTCAGAAAAACACATTTCAAGACTCTTGTACAACAACGCTCCTTCAGAAAAACACATTTAAAAACTCATGTGCAACGACAGTCCTTTACAGAAACGCATTTCAAAACTCATGTACAACGACAGTTGTTTACAGAAACACATTTCAAAACTCTTGCACTACAACACTGCTACAGAAAAACTCATTTCAAGATTCTTGTATAAAAACAGTCCTTCACAGAAACACATTTCAAGACTCTTGTACAACAACAGTGCACCATTGTACATTTTGTAGCAATGTGACCTTGTACTTCTGTTGGTGTTGTTGTGGTAACTACTCTCTACATTAGATAATTGATTATGTTTTCACCGAAAGTTACAACTATTTCTAAAAGAGTGATTCGAACCTCTATTAGTATTGCCACTTGATACATCCATCGGTTCCGGAGGAGAAAAACGTCTATTATTATGTGGAAGGTTCGGACGTTGCCCGTACCCTTGATTTTGTCTAATCGATGTGTTTTGAGAGTTTTGATAAGGAAAATACTTACTATATTGCTCCTGATTTCTGCATGTAGGTATTGGAGAGATATTATAAGCAAAATTAAATGATGTTGGTTGAGTGCTATACAGGTTTGGTCTCCTCTGCTGTTCCCTGCCTACTGGTACATTCTGACAATTCCTATAGTAGGTGTGATTTTGTTCCTCTAAACAAAATTTGAAAGCTTACTTGGTCTCATTGACCTAATAGTAGAACCCAAAGGTTCGCGTAAACCTGATAGGAAACTATTAAGACACATTTCGTCATACAATTTTTTTTATACCCTATCCTAAGGGTATATTAAGTTTGACACATAGTTTGTAACATAGAGAAATAATCGAGATAGACCCTATAAAGTATATATATTCGTGATCAGCATCAATAGCGAAATCGATTGAGCGATGACCGTCCGTCCGTCCGTCCGTATGTCACCGCTTTTTGGGCCTTAAATTTTGAGCTAGGACGATGAAATTTCATACCTGGGCTTCTGAGAAAAAGATACAGTACAAGTGTAAAAATTTTTGAAATCCGCCCACTGCCACGCCCACTTTTTCATAACTTCACTAAATTATATGAAACCGAAAAATTTTGTTAAGACCAAATATTTAGGCATTCAGATTCCCTACAATCCACCCATACAAAAGTTTTGGCCACGCCCACTTTTTGGGGGCGTTTTCATCACAAAACCGATTTTGATAAAATTTTACATGTAACATCCTCAAACGTTCGAGGTTATAGCCCTATTTGAGTACAAAATGCAATTTGGCCACGCCCACTCTATAGAGAGGAGGATAGGGTATCATACGATCCGTTCCAGACGGATTGTAGCTTTTCTGTATGTTTTTTTATTGGATAACTTCATAATTTTTTTCGTGAACTCTCACGTGGTTCAACATAGTAGATAATATTTCAACAGTTTTCGCATAAAGGGTTTCTACACTGTCTTGATTCTGCCGAAGTTTATGCAAATCACCTATTAAGTTAGTCTAACTTCGTTTGTCTGAATAGTGAATAATTAGGTTAGTTTTAATTTCTCCCCACTCTAAGGGCATACCGTACGTATTCAGAATTTCATTAGCCTGCCCTATTATTTTATTGCGGATGGCTCGGAGAATAATCCGTTCATAACCTGTATTGCGACTATGGGGCATAAGACTAAAAATTTATTCTACGTTATTGATGAAATCATATAGCAACCTTGGATTGCCATCAAAGGTGGGGATATCCTTAACCTCGTCAGGTATACTGAGCGTATTAAAGGCATCCAAAGCAATTTGATTTACAGCCATTGATTTCCTGCTCTCTAACGTATTGCTATCGTCTCTAACTCTCTACTAACGGATCTACTAATTACAGTCTGTTTTATGATATTAAGTTTACTTGAAAATTCTTGCTGAAATTTTCCCAGACTACACTTAATAGCAAATATTCTATTAATAACCGATTTAAATACTTTTTTATGTTACTCTTTATACTCTTTACTCTTCAGAAGGCATAGGAATCAATCGAAGAGTAAAAACCAAAACGAGACTTACCCCGCCAAAATGTAGTTTTTTTTTATGAAATGATGAATTTGAGATGATTATGTTGATGTAAAATGTTCCGATAAACAGTCGAAGTTTCCGCTGATAATTACCTTTGTACATATACGCTGAATGTTGAGATTAAGATGCAGTGCTCCCGTTAGCTTGGATGTTCCACAGAATGATTATTGGGATAAGATTCTTTGATGCAACTATTCTGATATTCGATCAAAACGTGCATCTCGATAAACTGCGCCAATTATGATTACCAATATAAAAACATACAGAAAAGCTACAATCCGTCTGGAACGGATCGTATGATACCCTATCCTCCTCTCTATAAAGTGGGCGTGGCCAAATTGCATTTTGTACTCAAATTAAGCTATAATGTCGAACGTTTGAGGATGTTACATGTAAAATTTTATCAAAATAGGTTTTTTGATGATAACGCCCCCAAAAAGTGGGCGTGGCCAAAACTTTTGTATGGGTGGATTGTAGGGAATCTGAATGCCTAAATATTTGGTCTTAACAAAATTTTTCGGTTTCATATAATTTAGTGAAGTTATAAAAAAGTAGGCGTGGCAGTGGGCGGATGTAAAAAAATTTTACACTTGTACTGTATCTTTTTCTTGGAAGCCCAGATATGAAATTTCAGCGTCCTAGTTAAAAATGTAAGGGCCAAAAATCGGTTTTGTGATGAAAACGCCCCCCAAAAGTGGGCGTGGCCAAAACTTTTGTATGGGTGGATTGTAGGGAATCTGAATACCTAAATATTTGGTCTTAACAAAATTTTTCGGTTTCATATAATTTAATGAAGTTATGAAAAAGTGGGCGTGGCAGTGGGCGGATTTCAAAAATTTTTACACTTGTACTGTATCTTTTTCTCAGAAGCCCAGATATGAAATTTCATCGTCCTAGCCCAAAATTTAAGGCCCAAAAAGCGGTGACATACGGACGGACGGACGGACGGTCATCGCTCAATCGTTTTCGCTATTGATGCTGATCACGAATATATATACTTTATAGGGTCTATCTCGATTATTTCTCTATGTTACAAACTATGTGTCAAACTTAATATACCCTTAGGATAGGGTATAACGACTTTATAATTTCAACATTTAATTTTATTTTAGAATTTTTACAACATGTGGATTATTATTTATACAATGTTTGTACCAGTACTACTTGTTGTATGACTCAGTATGAACTGATGAAACATAACCCAAGCTCAGCAACTATCTTCAGCTTATCTTCATACCGCTATGGATGGTGATTATAATCATTATGAAGTTGTTACTGATAATGCATGTTAATGATTATGTGGTGTTGTTATGGATTGCTAGGCAGTATGTTGCAAGTGTTGCTTTGTTGTTTATTAGGCGTTTTTATACCCTATCCTAAGGGTATATTAAGTTTGACACATAGTTTGTAACATAGAGAAATAATCGAGATAGACCCTATAAAGTATATATATTCGTGATCAGCATCAATAGCGAAAACGATTGAGCGATGACCGTCCGTCCGTCCGTCCGTCCGTCCGTCCGTCCGTCCGTCCGTATGTCACCGCTTTTTGGGCCTTAAATTTTGAGCTAGGACGATGAAATTTAATATCTGGGCTTCTGAGAAAAAGATACAGTACAAGTGTAAAAATTTTTGAAATCCGCCCACTGCCACGCCCACTTTTTCATAACTTCATTAAATTATATGAAACCGAAAAATTTTGTTAAGACCAAATATTTAGGTATTCAGATTCCCTACAATACACCCATACAAAAGTTTTGGCCCCGCCCACTTTTTGGGGGCGTTTTCATCACAAAACCGATTTTGATAAAATTTTACATGTAACATCCTCAAACATTCGAGGTTATAGCCATATTTGAGTACAAAATGCAATTTGGCCACGCCCACTTTATAGAGAGGAGGATAGGGTATCAGACGATCCGTTCCAGACGGATTGTAGCTTTTCTGTATGTTTCTTTTTTAGTTCAGAGCAGAGCCTGAGTTGTCAAAAAAAATGTTTGTGTTTCTTTTTTAGTTCAGAGGGCTTAGAGCACTCAATTCGTGTTTCTTTTTTCGTTTAGAGCGTGCTCAGCGCGCTCTATCAGCTCAGCATGAATTGATTGAGCATCCTTCATTTGTGTATGAACGCTATTTCAGTGTTTAAGAAGACAAAAAACATGAATCTTCAATCAACTTTGCAGTCATATGACAGGTACTGCTCAATCGTGTTTCTTAAATAAATCAGAGCGTTCAGAGCGCGCTCGACATGTTCAGGCTCTGTTCAGAGCTCTGTTCTGAACTAAAAAAGGAAAACGCTTATTGGGGTGTAAAAGTCGTGCATGAGAATGTGTGTGTATATATTAAGTGAAACAATCTCTTACAGTAATACCCTTTAGCACGTTGTGAGAAGTAGACAGAATATTCCCGTCATTTGTTTTGTTCGTTTACTTGTGTCTGCTAATTTTTGATTAACGGGTGGTGGAGAGCGGAGAGAAATGTTATATTATTAAAACTACATATCTTAAGGCAGATAATATTGATACACATATGTATGTACTTTATTTTCCAAATGTTCTTAAAGTTACACACAACTAACTTATTGAGAGCTAATATATGAAACTTATAAAAGACAAACAATAATAAAAATGGCTCCCTAGAAAAAAAAAAAAATAAATTACACACATATGTAAGTAAATGTTAGATTATGATTTACGTAGTGCTGTAGATATGAATACATAAACATACATATGTATGTATTATAATATTGATTCCATGCTCAACTTAATAGTTGTTTGCTCTTTATTTAATTACTTAGTTGCAATTAATATTTTTCTTTAAATAACCTATGCCTCTAGGAAGAAATAGTACATATATTTACTTATAGTCTAGTTTTCACATTTACATTGTTCAATAATTTTAATTGTTTGCTAATATTGTCTTTTCATATTGTACAAAATATCAAATAACAAAAATTAATGCTTCCTTATTATGTTTATACGTTTTTATTTAACAATGAAAATTTCATTCAACGGCAAGGACATTACACAAAACCAAGTAGAGTAATTTTGCGTAATGTCTTTTTTTTTATAATCATAAAATTTAAAACTCAAAATAAACTTTGTGCTTTATTATTAACAAGCGCTTTAGAAATCAATCATATCTTTATAACAAAAAACATTTATAGGATTACGTCTTTTAATGACTTTATTCGTAATTCAGAAAATTAGTAAAATAATACAATCCACATTACATCCACAAAAGGTAATTAAAATTTTGTTTGAATTGGTTCGGTGGTTCATGTGGCTTTCTCACATTAATAAAACACGAAGCAATGGATTAGTAAAAACTTTTACATCTTTATTTTGATGATTGGATTGGATTGGGTTTAGGTGATGGACTCAAGAAAACCTTTTCTGATATGTATGAATATCTTTTATCTTATATATAGAAATAAAATACATATATGCTGTGTTAGCTTACAAGTGCGCATTGATATCTTCTCAACGTAAAATAATAATAATGATAATTTAAAATAGAAGTTTTTGTGTGATGATATACCTAAAACTGATTTAAGATAATACTCGTACATATACATTGTATACAAAATCCAGCCGTCTTGTGCGAGTTAAATTTCTATAAATACTAAAATGCACTTAGTTTTAGAATTAACGTCTGCCTGTGAGTTTCAATTCAATCAGATGTGGGTTCGACCCAAGTGATTCCCGCCCAGTCTGGCAATTCAGTTTCATACTCCCAACCCGGCCCCTGTAAAAGATTAAAAACAAAAACAATTTTTATTATATATTTATTCACAGTGTGGGTGCCTAGCCCACTTCTTATTTGGGTGCCTAGCCCTTGTGCATAAGTAACTGAGCTAAAAGGTTCGAAATCCAGAAACACTAAGCTGGAACCCAATCTTAAGGGTATATTAATTAGATACATTATAACATTGAAAAGTTATCAAGTCAGAAAACAATATCTAAGTGTATATGTACATATACATATACATATATACATATGTACGTACAATGACGGACAAAACAATAGGACAACCGAGCATCGATTTAAATGTGATTTGTCCCTTTGTCCCCTGACTTAATTTTTTTTTTTAAATTGAATTTTTTCTTTATTTTTGTATGAATAAAATTATTAAATATTTCAGTTTTTCATTCAAATTTAAATCGATACTCAGTGGTCCTATTGTTTTGTCCATCACTGTATGTATATTCGTGGTAAGTGACAAGTGTGTTATAGTGGAGTATACACGTAATTGGATTTTGATTTTGTTTTGTTTTGTTCGTATTCGAAATGTCGTGCAAAGTCTGCAAAAAAAAAATTGATAGATCGGAAATTAAAGTTAAATGTTCTGATTGTTAATTTTTTCTTCACGCTTCATGTGCAATATTGGAGGCTAGTGACCTGGAATATATGAAAGAAAATAAGGATGAAAAACTGTGATATCTATTACGGTGATTGCTATAGAGAGCAGAAACAGCGCTTATTCGGATGTGGATTTGTCATAAGCGGCAGACTTAGGCAAGAAGTCTTAAGCTTTCGACACGTGAGCGAACATTCGCCAACATAAGTCTTATATGCGCTCACGCTCCCACAGAAGACAAGGACGACGCCACCAAAGAATGTTTCTACGAGCTCCACGACGAAACCTACGAGCATGACGTTAAAATCGTTCTGGACGATTTTAACGCCATGGTAGGACGATTGGTAAGCACAGCCTCCAAGACTTAGGCTTATTGACTTTGCTGCGGGGCGAAGCGTTACTATAGCTAGCACACGGTTTCCTCATCTCAATATTTAACATGGCGGTCTCCTGATGATCAAACGGTCAACCAAATTGATCACATTGCGATCGACGTAAGGCATGCCTCCAGTATTCTGGATGTCCGAACCTTCCGAGCAGCCAACATCGACTCGGATCATTACCTTGCGGCCACGGTTCGAATGCGGATGCATAAGGCCAACATGTCATCAGAAATGCCGCAACTGTTGTGCTGGGTTTTGCTCGACCACCACAAAGAAACCCATGGTTTGACGAAAAATGCCGGCAAGCAAATGCAGCTAAACAAGAGGCATACAAAGCGGCGCGTACAAGATCCTATCTGCCATATTGTTGAAGCTCAGAGCTATGTTGACCCAGGGCCACCCTTGTCAAACAGGTCGGAGTGAAGAATTGTAGCGAACCAATTATTCCAACCCATATAGAATATTTGGAGCAAATATATTTAATGAACATAGAAAACGAAGATGTACACAATCGATTAGCCCGGAACGGGCTTGACTCCACAAGAAGATGACTCGCCAGTGGCAGAACACCGTTACCGAACATCAGGACCACAAACACAACCAAGGGAAAATCAACATCATATATCCCAACCAGTTAGAAGTGTTTCAATGGCAACTCACCCATTGACCACCCTAGCAGGGTTACCAAGACGGAGAACTCAATGGAGTAATGAAATGAACGAGTTTATTATCAGAGCATACTTCCGCACCACCCGTTGCGAGACATCCACTGTAGGATATAGAGAGCGCTTACATACAATGTTTGTGGAGAAATACCCTGCTCTGGCACACATTACAGAGCAGAATATTGATGACCGCAGAGCAGCCATCATTAGAACGAGGCTAATAGCAAGACCTTTATTAGACTCTATTATGGAAGAGGTATCTTATGAGCTTTCCGCCGAGCATCTGCAGGATAGTCATAATGTAACAATTCTATCTGTTGAAGAAGAACACGAACATACAAACTCTAACGACCAAACTACTAACACGAACGTAGACCACATTAACATACAAACTCTTCAGCAGGAGCTCAACACCGCAATTACAAAATATACCTCTATAGACCCGATACTACGACCAAAACTTCCTAAGCAGCAGCAAAACTACCAGTTGAAAAGTAAAGTCGATCAAATGAACAGACTAGTCCTGCCAAACTACACCGACGAAATCACCAATTACAAACAACTGGACCTTCTCATTTACTGCAGTGCTTATGCTGTTACAATAGCAACTGGAAGAAAAGGTGCAGGGAATCAAGAGAATCAACCTCCCACCCGACAACATAGAGAACCTTCACGGTTCAGAAGGCTCTACTACAAAGTTAAATCATTGCGTAAGGATGCTAGCACACTTATATCTTATTTAACCAGCCCAAATATTAAGTTGCAGAAAAAAGTACAAAAAATTAGATGGAAATACATTAGGCACGCAACATATAATGATATTAACCACACTGTAGCAGAAGCGCTTGATACAGTAAAGCAGAAGATTAGTGTATACGCTAAGAGACTTCGAAGGTATAAAAAGCCAAAACTAAGAAGAGACGACAACAGGCTGTTTTGTAGCTCACAAAAGCAATTTTTTAAGAAATGCAAAGGAGAGAGTGTAATGTACAACAGCTCGTAAAACAAGAGGACTTGGAAAACTTCTGGTCTGGAATCTGGTCCACAAGTACCCATCATAATCAACACACTCAGCTGCTACAACAAAATGATACAGCAACAACCAGTACCACTCCGATGGCAGAAGACCAAATATCAGCAGAGACTTTCCTTATTCTAATCAAAAAGCTGCATAATTGGAAGGTTGCTGGTGTGAACGGAATACATAACTACTAGTTAAAATCCTTTTCCGCCCTCCATGAACACATGCGTCGAGAAATAAACCGGTTTATATAAGACCCAAATGCGTTACCTAGCAAGGAAAACAAGACACAGCTAAATTCCGACCCATTACCTGCCTCAACACCTTCTATAAGTCGGCAACGTCTTGCGTCGCCGAACTTGTCAGCAGGCATTGTGATTAAAACAATATACTGGCTGAGCAACAAAAAGGAGCTAGCAAGGGATCGCTTGGATGTAAGGAACAGTTGGCTATCGACGCGGTGGTTACGGGCCAAGCATGTACCAAGCAACGGAACTTGTTTGCAGCATATATTGATTATAAGAAAGCGTTTGTATCTTGCAGATTTACAAAATTAAGCCGAAAATTATAAAATTCTGTGAATCAATTATGTCAAAGTGGTGTACTAGGCTACGGATAGGTAGTATAACATCATACCCAATCAGAATCAACAGAGGCATATTTCAAGAAGACAGCCTGAGTCCGCTTTGGTTTCGTCTTGCTTTGAACCCATTATCCTCTTTATTAAACAAGAGTAAGCATGGATTTGAAATAAACAGTAACATTCAGAGCGCCAGGCTTACTCACCTCATGTATATGGATGACATCAAAATATACGCCAGCACTGCCAACAGCTTGCAACAACTTCTTCAAATTGTCGAAAAATGTTCAACCGATATAAGAATGGAGCATACAAAAGTGCAAAACAGTTAACATCATAAGAGGCAAGATGTCTAAAGGGTCTGCATATACTACCTTCAACAACGTGGCCATAGAATCCATGAAAGAAGAAGACATGTACAAGTACTTAGGCATAGAGCAGGCGAGAAGAATCAACCATACATCCATCAAAAGCTGCTTGAGTATGTCATTCAATAACCGCTTGGAAAGTTTATTAAGGACATCACTTAATTCAAGAAATATGGTAATGGCAATAAATATATTTCATATTCCAATAATAACATACTCAGCAGGTATAGTCAAATGGAGTACAACTGACTTAGAAGCTCTAGATAGAAGAGTCAGAACACTTATGACTAAATACCGCCATCACCATACCCACGCTGCGGTCGAGATTGGTTCTTCCGAGGAGCAAGGGAGGGAGAGGAATAGTTCATATCCAAAGCCTTGTTAAAAAACAAATTGACTGCCTCTTTTCTTATTTTTCTTTCAAGGCTTCGTCGTCTCAACTTCACTGTGCCATTTTCAATGCGGACGACAACCTTACACCAGCTGACATGAAGAAAAGGACCCTCTTGATCAAGCTAGCAAGTACCACACTCCAACTTTACACAAAATGGAAAAGCAAACCACTCCATGGCAGACAACCCAATGAACTTGATGACCCCAATGGAGATGCCGTATTATCTAACTCTTGGCTTCGATTTGGAAATTTATTCCCAGAAACGGAGGGATTTATGGTAGCTCTCTAGGATGAAGTTATACCGACGAGAAACTACCTAAAATTTATTGTTAGGGATCAATCGATGCAAACTGACAACTGTCGTCGCTGCGGAGCTGTTCATGAAACAATACAGCATGTTCTAGGAGGCTGTTCTTCTCTAGCCAATAACACCTACAAGAGAAGACATGACAACGTTGGCAAAATACTCCACCAAGAACTGCTTAGGAAATATGGGCTTACGCAAACTCCTCCAACACTTGCGCCATACTAAAATTACAGTCCTGAAGTAGTTATAAATACCCCGATTACGTCATCTACTGGGATAGGACAATTCTAACGGACACAACCGTACACTTTAATAGGCCTGACATAGTGATCCACAACAAAAAATATCATCCTTATTGCTTTTGCAGTTGTAAATAGTAACAATTTGGATTCAGCGTACTTAACAAAGATCCAAAAATATGTCCCGCTTTGTCATGAGCTTAAGGAACTGTGGAGAGCAAGTAGTGCCATAACACTACCTGTGGTTTTTTCAACTACAGGTCTGGTCCCAAAAACAACAGCCTCTGCAATGAATAGGCTGAACGTACCCAAAAAAATTATATACGAAATGCAAAAGGCAGACATTCTAGATAGTTGCCGCATAGTTAGGGAATTTCTTAGTTCTTAAAAGCAAAGGGTTCATCTGAGCCTAGCCAATGGCAGGTGAAAGTTATCCTACGTAACAAGTAGAGATAGTGCGAATGCTAAAAAATATAATAATAATAATAATAATAATGCCAGGTATAAAGTATGCCAGGCATAAAAATGCAGAGAGAGAAAATCGGACAATCGAACTTTTCTCAATGGACCAAAAACGATTTTACCGACAAATATGAGGGTACATTTAGGACATGGGTGGTGCAGAGTTTGCGCAGTTTGAAAATAGAAATAGACGTCGGAAATATAGAAGAAAAAAAGGGAAAAATACAAATTCTTGATAGTTTATGTCATATCGTGAGTGACTTAAAGACGCTCCGAATCTGAAGAACATAACCAACAAAGAAATTACAAGCGATTACAAATACAAATATTTGGCGCAACAGATCCAAGGGACCCCGGGCCTACCTTCGCACGGTTTAATGATATAATATTTAATTTAAGAAGCTTTTTTCATGACAGTTTTACTCTCGGATGTTTGTCAGACGTTCGCGAGAGGTGGGACCGTGAAAGTGATTTTAGGTGTTGTCTGGGGATTGAACCTCGAACCCCTCGCTCCGTAGTCTAACGCACTAACCACTTGAACCACGGCGCCCACAGTACAAGGGATTGGGAGCGGGCTATACTAGCACCGAACAAATAATGCAATCGAAATTAATGTTTGGCGGTTTTGATATGACATACAACTCTATAGGCACAGTAGGTAGTAGATATCGAAGAAGTAGTGCATTACCCGTTGGAATATTTGCATACTGTCAATCCCCCAGGTATTCCTTCATATTGAAGGTGGGCACTCCTATTATGCTCTTAAGGAAATTAAACCCAAATGTGCAACGCAACCAGATTGCAGGTGAAAGCTTTCCACAAAAATGTGATAGAGGCGACAATCTATACCAGCTGCGGCTAAGGGGTGTTTACACCACGCATCCCTTTTATTCCATATGACTACAATTTTCATCGAAGGTCTGTTTCGCGAGACCTCGTAATCCCATGGACTAATTCGTTGCTCTACTACGAAAATAAATACACGGGCTTAGAGAAGTATCTGCCATGCATAAGATACTATATTAAAGTAGTCTGTTTTATAAATATGGCTTCGAACTAAAGAATATATACATACATATAGTACATACGTAGTTACACGGTTTATAAAAATTACCTATTTATGTAAATATGAAACTTTATAACTTTGCCTTGATATCGATTTTAATTTATTATTTTGGATTTTTAAGAAAATATACATATGTATTGTAAAGACCCAGTTCATATCTACTTATTCATACAATGAAAAACACAAGAGCGAAGCCGAACGTGACGGCTAGTGTTTTTATATTATTTAAGCTCTTACCTTGTATTTCCACGCATGCAGGTACATAACTAAATCCTTAGGTTTTGGGTCCCTATATCGTACTTTACATTCATAACAATGTTTATCTGTTGTCATTTTTTCTGAATTGAATGTTAGGTCCGGAGATTCATGTCCCGTTTGAGTTGCCACTGTCACCTTACCATAAGAAGTATTGATATATTTGTTTACACTAAACTTTAAAAGGAAATGCAATCAACATTACCTTCTCATGAGATTTTAAAACGACGATATCGTTATTGATAGTTGAGTTAACAGTAACACATATACCATTAGATATAGTTGTACTCTCATTAAAACTCTCAGCGTCTGTCTGTGCTGATCGTGAACTTTCAGAACAAGGTGATGTTTCGCGTGATACTATCTCCGAGTCATCATCGCTTAGCAAAGTCCCTAAACAAACATAAATTTACAATGAAATATTGTATTCATTATTACAATTAAATATTGTACTGTAACAGAGTTTTACCTTTGGATACACCAGTCAATATATCTGCATGCCCATCGGCTTTTATAGATTTAAATAACGATAATTCTGAGTCGCCATCAATACCCAACCAGTTTTCAGCGTTATGTATATTAATCAAATCTCGCACTAGTTGCTCGTCAGTTTTTCCACCGATGTCGCCACCGCGACCTTTTAACGGCCCAAAAACTTCGTGGTTGTATAAAGGATCGTTCACAACAGGGTACCCTGATATAGAAGAAGAGGATTAATAAAAATAAAAAGATGACAATTTAATTTTATTTTTTTTATTCATTGATTTAAGAGGCTTTGACAAACAAAAAACCCAAAGAAACCGAAAAATGATCAATACAGTACGGTTTCCGTCAACAACGTTCAACAAGGGACCTTATGGTGTACATAACAGAAATCACGGTGAATGCCGAGTAGTTGCCCTTGATATCTCTAAAGCTTCAGCAGAGTGTGACACAGTGCCCTCTTAAGTAAAATCGCATTTTCTCATCATGGATTGCAAGCTTTTTGAGTAATCGGTCAATACAAGTTGTATTGGACGGATATACTTCTACCTCATTCTTAACCACTGCTGGTGTTCCCCAGGGTTCAGTCCCCTCTCCGACCCTGCTTTTTATACCCTATCCTAAGGGTATATTAAGTTTGACACATAGTTTGTAACATAGAAAAGTAATCGAGATAGACCCTATAAAGTATATATATTCGTGATCAGCATCAATAGCGAAATCGATTGAGCAATGACCGTCCGTCCGTCCGTCCGTCCGTCCGTCCGTCCGTCCGTATGTCACCGCTTTCTGGGCCTTAAATTTTGAGCTAGGACGATGAAATTTCATATCTTTGCTTCTGAGAAAAAGATACAGTACAAGTGTAAAAATTTTTGAAATCCGCCCACTGCCACGCCCACTTTTTCATAACTTCACTAAATTATATGAAACCGAAAAATTTTGTTAAGACCAAATATTTAGGCATTCAGATTCCCTACAATCCACCCATACAAAAGTTTTGGCCACGCCCACTTTTTGGGGGCGTTATCATCAAAAAACTTATTTTGATAAAATTTTACATGTAACATCCTCAAACGTTCGACATTATAGCTATATTTGAGTACAATATGCAATTTGGCCATGCCCACTTTATAGAGAGGAGGATAGGGTATCATACGATCCGTTCCAGACGGATTGTAGCTTTTCTGTATGTTTATATTTATTAATGACCTTCTCTCTCTTACTCGCAATCCAATTTATTCCTTTGCGGATGACAGTACTCTTGACTTCGCTTATTCTTTGGCGACTCCACGGCTGAGACCCCAAGCTGTGGAGTCTTACCGGCAGCGAATGTCTACCGAACTCAACTCCGATAATGATGCAATCATCAGCTGGGGTTCGAAAAACCGAGTTAAGTTCAATTCGACAAAAACCCAGTGCCGTCTTCTGTCTCTGATGCGGAATATTAATGTAGCCAAACTAAAGATGAATGGAGCTGATATTGTGGAATCTAATGACTTGTCAATGCTTGGCATGCAAATGACCCCAGACCTTTGCTGGAATCACCAGATTTCCGAAGCTGCGAAAAGTGGCGCTAGATGCTTCGGATTACTCAAGAGGTGTAAACGTTTTTCAGTCCTGCAGAGTTGGCTACTATCTATAGAGCTTATATTCGTCCGAAACTAGAATACAACTCACATGTTTGGACGGGTACTCCCGCAACTTGTTTGAGCTTATTAAATCTAGTCCAGCGTCAGGCATGTAGATTGATCGGTGACCTTTCAATTTGCTATCTTGTACCGCTATTTCCACCATAGTTGTTCGGATAAAATCTATAGTGGTGTCCCGCCTGTCCGTCAGTTTAGTCGTACTACACGAGAGTGACCACTTCCGCACACCCATTTCTTTTAAAACCCATTTTCGGTAGTACAGTAAAATTCAGAAGCTCGTTCTTTAGCCACTCAATATTTCATACATACTTTAAAGGACTTTAGTCCTAAGTGATGAATTACATTTAAAAACATACAGAAAAGCTACAATCCGTCTGGAACGGATCGTATGATACCCTATCCTCCTCTCTATAAAGTGGGCGTGGCCAAATTGCATTTTGTACTCAAATATAGCTATAATGTCGAACGTTTGAGGATGTTACATGTAAAATTTCATGAAAATCGGTTTTTTGATGAAAACGCCCCCAAAAAGTGGGCGTGACCAAAACTGTTCTTTGGGAGAATTGTAGGGAATCTGTATACCTAAATATTTGGTCTTAACAAATTTTTCGGTTTCATATAATTTAGTGAAGTTATAAAAAAGTAGGCGTGGCAGTGGGCGGATGTAAAAAAAAATGACACTTCTACTGTATCTTTTCGTCATAAGCTCAGATATGAAATTTCAGCGTCCTAGTTAATAATTTAAGGCCCAAAACTCGGTTTTGTGATGAAAACGCCCCCAAAAAGTGGGCGTGGCCAAAACTTTTGTATGGGTGGATTGTAGGGAATCTGAATGCCTAAATATTTGGTCTTAACAAAATTTTTCGGTTTCATATAATTTAGTGAAGTTATGAAAAAGTGGGCGTGGCAGTGGGCGGATTTCAAAAATTTTTACACTTATACTGTATCTTTTTCTCAGAAGCCCAGATATAAAATTTCATCGTCCTAGCTCAAAATTTAAGGCCTAAAAAGCGGTGACATACGGACGGACGGACGGACGGTCATCGCTCAATCCATTTCGCTATTGATGCTGATCACGAATATATATACTTTATAGGGTCTATCTTGATTATTTCTCTATGTTACAAACTATGTGTCAAACTTAATATACCCTTAGGATAGGGTATAAACATACAGAAAAGCTACAATCCGTCTGGAACGGATCGTATGATACCCTATCCTCCTCTCTATAAAGTGGGCGTGGCCAAATTGCATTTTGTACTCAAATATAGCTATAATGTCGAACGTTTGAGGATGTTACATGTAAAATTTTATCAAAATAGGTTTTTTGATGATAACGCCCCCAAAAAGTGGGCGTGGCCAAAACCCTTCTATGGGTGAATTGTAGGGAATCTAAATACCCAAATATTTGGTCTTAACAAAATTTTTCGGTTTCATATAATTTAGTGAAGTTATAAAAAAGTAGGCATGGCAGTGGGCGGATGTAAAAAAATTTTACACTTGTACTGTATCTTTTTCTTGGAAGCCCAGATATGAAATTTCAGCGTCCTAGTTAAAAATTTAAGGCCCAAAAATCGGTTTTGTGATGAAAACGCCCCCAAAAAGTGGGCGCGGCCAAAACTTTTGTATGGGTGGATTGTAGGGAATCTGAATGCCTAAATATTTGGTCTTAACAAAATTTTTCGGTTTCATATAATTTAGTGAAGTTATGAAAAAGTGGGCGTGGCAGTGGGCGGATTTCACAAATTTTTACACTTGTACTGTATCTTTTTCTCAGAAGCCCAGATATGGAATTTCATTGTCTTAGCTCAAAATTTAAGGCCCAAAAAGCGGTGACATACGGTGACCCTATCCTAAGGGTATATTAAGTTTGACACATAGTTTGTAACATAGAGAAATAATCGAGATAGACCCTATAAAGTATATGTATATTCGTGATCAGCATCAATAGCGAAATCGATTGAGCGATGAATGTCCGTCCGTCCGTCCGTATGTCACCGCTTTTTGGGAATTTAATTTTGAGCTAAGACGATGAAATTCCATATCTGGGCTTCTGAGAAAAAGATACAGTACAAGTGTAAAAATTTTTGAAATCCGCCCACTGCCACGCCCACTTTTTCATAACTTCACTAAATTATATGAAATCGAAAAATTTTGTTAAGACCAAATATTTAGGCATTTAGATTCCCTACAATCCACCCATACAAAAGTTTTGGCCACGCCCACTTTTTGGGGCCGTTTTCATCACAAAAGCGATTTTTGGGCCTTAAATTTTTAACTAGGACGCTGAAATTTCATATCTGGGCTTCCAAGAAAAAGATACAGTACAAGTGTAAAATTTTTTTACATCCGCCCACTGCCACGCCTACTTTTTTATAACTTCACTAAATTATATGAAACCGAAAAATTTTGTTAAGACCAAATATTTGGGTATTTAGATTCCCTACAATTCACCCATAGAAGAGTTTTGGCCACGCCCACTTTTTGGGGGCGTTATCATCAAAAAACCTATTTTGATAAAATTTTACATGTAACATCCTCAAACGTTCGACATTATAGCTATATTTGAGTACAAAATGCAATGCGATAGGGTATCATACGATCCGTTCCAGACGGATTGTAGCTTTTCTGTATGTTTTGGTAATAATAGTAGTGGTGAGTTATGCGCTGACTGAGTCTTCGATTATTTCATTTTCTAATAGTTTCTGTACGTGGTTCCTATTTTCTAAATGTTGTGTTTGGGGTAATCTATAACTTTTTACGTAAACTGGGTTTTCGTCTGTAACTGTTAGTCTTTGCGGATAAAGATTATTTGTTGACAATGTTTCATTGTCCCTATGAAATATCAAATATTTCGCTGAGGGGTCTGAATGTTCAATTTTTAATTTGTTTAGTAATTTCTCTAGTCTATTTCTATCTCTATATGGTTTATGCTCTGTATTTGTATTGAATATGTGGTAGTTCTCTAATGATTCTAAGTCAGGGTTTATATTTTCTATTTTTACTTCAAAGTTGTTTGTGTTTAGTATTTTTACATGGCATACACCGTTTTCCGATACTACTGAGTTGGCTATGAAGACTCCTTAGAATTATACAATTCTTTATTTAGAATAACACTGCCTTTTAATAATGTAAGATTTGTAGGATATATGACTTCTGTTATCGGTGGTATTTTAAACATATTGTTTGTTTTTGATAACATTGCAATTATTATCTCTTCTTCTTCTATATTTATTGTAAAAGTGTATGTTTCGCAGTCAATTTTACACATATACATGTATTGTGAAAGGAAATCCCTACCTATTATGCCGTCGTCGGTTGAGATTGGAAAGTTCTTGTCAACTACGTGAAATTTGTGATCTATCGTGTATGAAGCAAAATTTAAATTGAAGTATATTGTTCCTAACGAAAAAATCTCTTCCTTAGATATCCCTTTTAGTTTTCATTTTTCATCTGATAAACCGTCTGTATTTAGTTTTTTTTCTTTGCTAATGGATTGGTCGGCACCTGTGTCAATTGAAAATGTTAAACTCATATTTAAATTAGCTATGTATGTATGTGTATTGATATATAGCTAGTCAGATTATTCGTAATTTTGTAAATATTTAGTTTAGGTATCTCGGATGGCTGATTCTGACTCTCTCCGGACCATTTCCGTTTTCCTGTTCATGTAGGATGTTGATTTTCCTGTTATCGGACAGTCCATTTCTTCTACTGTTATCTCTATTATTGTTCCAGTTGTTCCTGCGATTGTTGTTTCTATTGTTTTGTTGTCCTCTATACTTAGAGTTATAACCGTGTTTTCTTGGATTATTTGGTCTTTGGTTATAATTTTGTTGTTTGATGTACCCTTTAGAACCGTTTTTGAAAGGCTTTGAAGATAGCACGTTCAGAGCAAATTTTTTCACAATTACCTTTATTGGTCTGTATTGTTTGCTCTCACGAGATAATTAAAAAACATACAGAAAAATTACACTCCATCTAAAATGGATGGTATTATACCCTATCATTCTTCCTTTGTATGACGCCTACTAAAGTGGGCGATATTATAATATATGACTCTACTGTACCTTTTTATTCAATTATTACGATAATTTCGAACGCTTAAGGATGATACATATCATGAAAATTTTTAATGAAAACACCTCTAAAAAGTGCGCACGGTTAAAAATGATGCATGAGTGAATTGTACACACTCTAAATATATAAATATTTTGTCTTAGTAAAATTTTTCGATTTCATATGAAATAGTGAAATTATGAAAAGTAGGCGTGGTAGTGGGCGAAGTTCAAAATATTTTACAACTGTACTGCTTTTTCTTCTCAAATGCCCAGATATGAAATTTCATCCTCATAGCTTCGTAAAATTAAGGCCCAAAAGTAGTAACATACGGTATTGATGCTGATCAGGAATATACATATGTATACACATACATACATATGTACCTTAGGATAGTGTATAACAAGAAACTCCTAACATTCTATTTCGAAATATAACGGAATAAATTCATAATGAATGAAATTTATTAAAATTATTTTCCAATCAAAACTATAAATAACATACTTAATTTAATTTTATAATTATTTTCAGGCGAAACTTGAAACAAAGGCTTTGAAGGCTAAACGACCAGGATTTACGGATGAACGCTATCATGAAACTTCATATTTTATTGAAAATAGTAATTGAAATTAAGATGACTTGAAAATATATTTACCACTCCTCTCTTGTTTAATTAACTTAAATGGGATTTGCATACAACTTTCTCCGAGCATGTCTTAAAATATCATTGTTTTGCTTATTTACAGGTCTCCGAAAGGTGTATCCCTTCTATTTTACTTTCACTACTTTTACCAAAGGTAGATGGGTTGGCGAAAAGATTCTTGAAGTTTTCGCTAGAGAATTTAGAGCGCATCCCGCAGAAGATTATGAACGTTGTATTAAAGCCGGTACCTTAACGGTTAATTACGAAAAAGTGCCAATTGATTACAGATTTAAGCATAATGACCTGCTTGCAAATATTGTTCACAGGTAAGACAGTTTACTTAAAATTATTGCATACGTGTTTTAACTTTTTAAGTTTTTGCTAGTCTAACAAAAACAACTATGGTATCAGTGTAGGATTATTAAACAAAACCTTAATTTGAAGTCATGATATTTTTTACAAATTTACAGCCAAGTAACTTGATATAATATCATAAACACATATTATGTGCAGGTTTATAATATCGTTCTACGTATCATTTCACTCTGCTTGCTACTCAACTACAAAAGCACACAGAATGTCTTCCTATCATTAAAAGTATTCCGGCGCACAAACATTCAACTAATTAAGTTTGCATAGCTCCAGACAAAATGTATTACTTATGTATAAAGAATGCATTTAATATCCTATTTCAAGTAGTTTCAGACATTATTCTTTGATGGGAATAAAGAAAACAAACGTGAAATGTACTTAATATGTATTAACATAGAACCATAAATAATAGTAAGAATAGAATATAAAAATATGACTAACTTTAATTATTTGTGATCAAGAACCGTTGCAGTTTATTTAAATAAATTAATGCTGTATGTTTGTATTTTATCGCAACAAATATACATATGCACATGTGTAAGATCTTAATCAACCAATTTTTAATTACTGAATCATAGTGTCAGGAATCATCATTCATCTCATTCTTCATACATCAATCAAAAAAACTTTATTTTAAAACTGATTATTTATCTTTTAAAATATAGTTTCATTTTTCCTAATATCGCACAATACAAATATTTCGCGCGACTGGTCTATGGGACCCATGGCCAACCATTCATGTTGTGTGTGTTCTATTCTTTACACGAATAGAAGAGAGCAATGCCATTTCCGCAGGGCAATGTGAGAATCTTTTTTGAGAGGTGGGGTTGTGAAAGAAATTTTAGGTGTTGTTTGGGGATTGAACCTCAAACCCCTCGCTCCGTAGTCCAACGCTCTAACCATGGCCATGTGTTTATGTTTTAAAATGACATAATCCAGAAAAATTTAGAAAACTCGGCTAATGAAAGTAAACTAATAATTATTATGATCAAATAATTCGATCCTGGCCAGTTTCAATCTTTAAAAATCCATCCATGTATTATGATAACTTTAGTGACTGCTTAATTCACGCTCGTTTTATTTAAGGTAGTGTCGTCTCGTTCGACAATTAAAATGTGCATAAAATCCAATATGATTGAAGAAATCCAAAGTTAAATCGATATACTTTTGTTTATTGTGATAGGTGAATGTTTATTTTTTATAATATAATGATGGCAATATTTTTTTCTTCTTGTGCTGTGTTACTTTAAGAATATATAGTGTGATATTTGACCGAATATTTATTCTATTGTTCCATAGTACAGTAATTCCTCTAATCGTTAGACATGTGCAACGCCACGTTGGTGTGTGTAGAATTATCTCCTTAGCGATGCATACACATGCATATGCATATGTATAAGCCGTTTCCGAAAGGTAATGTTCTATTTGAAAAGCTTTTTCATGACAGTTTTACTCTCGGATGTTTGTCAGTCACTCGCGAGAGATGGGGCCGTAAAAGTAATTTTAGGTTTTGTCTGGGGATTGAACCTCGAACCCCTTGATCCGTAGTGCAACGCACTAACAACTTGAGCTACCGCGCCCACTGCTAATAATACATGCGTGTGCTAATATGTGTTTGTGCTTATATACATGTATATATACATATATGTGTATGCATGCATATTTCGCGTTGAACTGATACTTAAGTTCAAATTTGTTATGTAATTACTATTTGTAAAGGGATTAGAAGTTTCATTGTTGATTTTTGTTTGTGTTAACATTTAAACGTAAAAATATTTTTTTCCAATATTGCATTTCACCTTGCTTGTATGTATTATATTATAAATGTATTTTTGCAGACATGAAGTTCCAGTCACTAGTCAACCAATCACAATAGTACAGATGGACGAAGATATTGTGGTTGTGAATAAGCCGGCATCAATACCCGTAAGTGGCTTAAAAGACTGCCATAAGTATGCCTCGAACTTAATACATTGTATTCGAAATGTCGTACATGTAATTTTAGTTTATGTTTCATATTT
This sequence comes from Xylota sylvarum, assembly GCA_905220385.1. Taxonomy (NCBI): domain Eukaryota; kingdom Metazoa; phylum Arthropoda; class Insecta; order Diptera; family Syrphidae; genus Xylota; species Xylota sylvarum. The sequence goes on from LR999957.1 coordinate 57,292,344, forward strand.
AACGGTATACAACGGCAAATATTTTATTTCCGTAATATATGTATAATGACGTTTTTTCAAATATTATTCATTTATTTAACCTAACTCCTAACAGATTTTTTATAAAAGTTAAAACGTGTGTGTGTGTTTTAGTTTTAGTTAAACCGAATCCCACCAATTCAAGTTAATCCGTTGTCAAGTAATAATTTCATTTAAACAGAGAGTATTTCCAAAACAATAGCACAATGTACTTAATTCTTAGCATGATTTTGTATTTGTTTGTTGTTAATTCAGTTATTATTACTATGATTATAATTTAAGAGACTTATATGCACGGAATTATTTATAGTAAAGTGGAGAGTCACAAAGTAAGTGCACAATATAAAATATGCTAAGATTGCGTCTGTTTTGAAAACAGTTGCCTATTTTGGTTATATGTACATATATGTACATAAATAATAGGAAAACGTATGCGAACAAAAAACTAGAGCTAGCAGTTTGGATTTATCCATATATTCCATTTAATACATAATTTATAACAAAGAAAAAATGTTAATATGTACAAATATATATTTGTTTACAGTGAATAATCCATACACATCTGTTGTTGTGATTTTAGCAGCTTCTTTGTAATTTGTTTCTTAATCCGAATAATTGGACCACATCAGTTGCTTAGGTCCACATCATTTCATTATTGGTAATTCTGTTGGTTTGTCCCGACATTTGAAGAGATGTTGAACTTTATCTGCCCCGTTGTTGCAGTCGGGGCTTCAGTCGTCCGTGTTAGGGTCGAAGCGGTATAAGTACCTGCTTAGTAGATGGTATCAGACTGAGCAAAGTTGTGGTAGAGTTGTCCTGGTTTAACGAGTAAGCTGTTTTTTCGTTGTCAATTAGTGGGGATCTGCTGGAGAGCACTATGTTTACTTTGTGATATTTGGGACACTTTATCAGCTGATCCTGCTCGAGTTCAAGCAATGTAGTGGCGATTATTCGTATTGTTCATATTTTTCATAAACTCCTAAAACCGTAGGAAATAAATCGCAACTATTTAAAATATATTAAAAGATATAAATGTGTGTATTAAAATAAATATCTCTTAAAACTTATTTCGATAATTTACTTCCCTTATTTATACTTCACTTTTAAATTTGCTTTATTATACCCTATCCTAAGGGTATATTAAGTTTAACACATAGTTTGTAACATAGAGAAACAATAGAGATAGACCCTGTAAAGTATATACATACATATATTCGTGATCAGTATCAATAACGAAGACGATTTAGCCATGTCCGTCCGTCCGTCCGTATGTCACCGCTTTTTGGACCTTTAATTTTGAGCTAAGATGAAATTTCATATTTGGGCTTCTGAGAAAGAAAAGCAGAATAAGTGTACACACTTTTGAAATCCGTCCCCACTCCCACAATCATTTTTTCAAACCTTCACTATTTTACATGGAAATTGTATTAGGACTACTACATTAATGTTGTCTACAATTCAGCCATACATCACTTGTGGCTTTTTTGGGGCATTTTCATTAAAAACCGATTTTGATGAAATGTTGCATGTTACATCCTCACACCTTCAAGCATTCTTGCAACATCAGCGTTCATCTTTCCGTGAATTATGGTAGTCGAAAAAAATTCAGTCCAATGAGCTAGCCTTTTCACATGCTTCTCAAACTTTTTAGATTTGCACACTAGGCCAAAAATAGTTGCAGTCAACATCTTTTTGCGAATTTCCATCCACTTTTGTTTGACTGTCCTATAGTCTGTCTTTCTATAATTTGGCGATTTTACTGATTTTCTTTTAATTCGTCCACCATGTCATTTTTTTTTTTATAATTTCGTTGGAATTCATGGCTGGCTGTTTGGAACCGAACAGCTTTTCCGATATTAGCCCAGTTTAATCTAAAAAGAATTCTGCCCTTTCGGTATACTTTCAAAGTTGTTCTTCTTTTTGTTAACAAGTTATTCTTTTTAAGCCGCCTCAATTACGCGTAAAAGTTTTCTATATGCAACTTTGGACTATAAGCGTCTGTTATCAAGGAATAATCACAAAATATTATTTACATAATAACCAACATATTGTAATGAAATAATTATGTATTTTATAAGTTTTCATAGTAAGCTAATTCTTCGGCTGCACGCGGTCTGTTAAGCGTTCGAACATCACACGTGTATCTCCGAAGGTCGTTGTCCATGTTTCGGTTGCTAGGCTCATCAACAGTGAGTCCATGCATATCCGAGGCTTGTGTTAGTTTCGGAACTAAGTGTTTTTTTCCGTGGTCGGGAAGATACCACTACGCACAACCCCCAAGCTGGAGGACTAGTTCTATTTGTTACAGCTAGGATAAGGGGGCGGATTTTCCGTAATCAGTACCTCGCTTCGTGGATATAAGCGCTGCCATTGGCCCATTACGGGTTCAGCCGCCACCAATTCTTTTCCAATACCCTGGCTCAGCATTGGAGATCCCTATAGACCTGGGATTCAAATATGTTGAAGCAGCTCATATGGGGATAACACTAATAGTTCGACCTGACTGGAACTGTAGACGCTACCGTTGATTCCATCTAGGGAATTCGTCCACTGCCACCTGGTGCAAAAGGAAGTTCCTTAGTGAGAAAACCTTCCAAAGGTGTTGGTTACTTCACTTCCAGTCAAGATTAGGTACCCAGTAGCCACCGTCGCACTATGGGGTATTTGTACCGAAAAGCTGGCCAAAAGTCAATTTTTCAAAATGTAAAGTTAAGAAGTAATTTTTTTCCTAGAGGTTGCTAAATAACCGTGAAACAATGCACCGTAATCATTTTAATTTTTTGTGCACAGACTTGAGCAGAGCATCATTCCAAAGTCAGTGGTGAAAAGGTTGATAGGTTTAACCGGAAAAGTGAGCGAAATCGTAACAGTTGTTAACTTTTTTTTTTCTTTTCTCGCCCATTGTATGATAAATTTTTAATAATGGATAATTTAGTGCCAGGTATGTAGTTTATTATAATCCTATTTTCATGATCCATAGTGCTGTTTTTATATAAAAATTTCTATTATTAAAATAACATGAAAATCAGGATTTTTGAGTTTATTATTTGTGAATCATGGACTTTTTTTTATATACTTCGGTACAATTCGGTAGAAAGTTTGGTACTGCATAATAAAACAAGATTTCTGGTATAGAATAAAAAAAAATGTTCTGCCTATTTTTGCCTTTTTAGATTTGTGCATCCGAAATGTATGTGCAGTTCGTCGCAAATTAACTGGTCATTTTTGCTTTTGAGTGCAGTTTTTTGGAACTTATATCCAAATGGGGTTGTGACGGTTCAAAACAAACTGAATACAAACAAAAGTTTGAAAATAGCACTGATTCGGATGCATATATGTATGTATGTATGTATATTCCAAGTCTCATTTGTACCATTAATATTATTTTGCAGTTCGTCAAAAAAAATTATTTGGCAAAATCAAACGCCTTCTTCACCACGGTATTGTCGACCTATAAGAATAAGTTTTGCAAAAGAATCTGTTGACTATACCCAAAGCGAAATAAGTTACTGTCATGATAATGACATAATTTCATAAATTCTCTTTCCCATTTCTTATGTATTCATATTTCTTATCATTGCACTCAGCATAAAAAATATTGTCCCAGACAGGCAGCAGAATGTAAGGTGTCTTATTGCTGTCTGGCTATTTTGCTTTCGTCTGTCTACACCTAAGTAATTAAACTCTTGTAAATTATTTTGTATAGTTAGTAATATTTTAGTATTTAAGATCATGTTAATTAATAAATAAAGTCAGTTCTTTTCGAACCAACACAAATCAACGTCTTCGGTAAGGGGTCATAATAATAGAAATATATTATATTGCTTACATTCATCATCATAACATTTGGTCCTTCGAAGCCATTAAAAGCGGGGCTTTAACACTGGTTTAATACATTAAATTTACAGTCAGTAAATCTGTAGCGTTATCGTACGTAAAACTTATAATAGCGTTACCAAGGCTAAACATTGGTAAATCATAACATAAAATATTTTTTAAAGCGTTGCCAGGACTAGTAACACTGGTAGTGAAGTGAAAAGTGAAATACAAAAAAGGTGAAACAGTGCTAAATTATAAACAAATAATCAATCATCGATGGAGGATTACGCAAGAGTTAGAAAGAGCACAAATAAACTTTGGAAAAGATAGCGCATTTCGGAAAATACTTCAGTATAAAACTGACCGAATCGCGAAAATCGACGGAATTTGGAAAGAGTTCGAGGAAAACCATGAGAAAATTCGAGGTGTCGTAAAGCCATACATGCAGGCAAACGCATTCGAAGTCGTTAAATCGATATATAAAAAGCTAAGAATAGACTTGGAAAATATTGTTCCACCATCCACCATTAAAAAATTAGAAATCAAAATTGGAGCCATAATAAGAACGATAGAATCATTCGAGCTGTCCGCTCGAGGGAAGTATACGAGTATCAACAAAGGATTCTTCTAGATTAATGGAGAAACCTAACCGAATTGCATGAAGAATTCCTTTCAAATGCAACTGCTCAAGATTATAAGACCTCATATGTAACCGAAAAGAGGTATGAAGGTGTCCAAGAAGATGTCAATAACTGCCTATTTCAAATGGCTTCCAAATCCTCAGCAACTCAAATAGCCAAAGAGTCCCCCTCTAACTCAGAAGTGCGACTACCGCAGCTTAAAATTCCCGTATTCAAAGGGAATTACTTAGAATGGCAGTCGTTTTGTGATATCTTCACAACTATAATCCATAATAAAGCTACTCTTGGGATCACCGAAAAAATGGAGTACCTCAAAACGCATCTGGAGGGCGAACCTTTGCAGTTGATACAACATTTTACTATCTCAAGCGAAAATTACGCAAGTGCTTGGGAAACTCTAAAAAAGCGATACGACAAAGAGAGAAAAAAGAGAATGTCCAAAATTGGCTATCACGGCAACCAGTCCTCTGCAAGTCATCTAAAAGCTATTTTAGATGCAAATAAAGAAGGCCTTGCGGCTCTAAAAAACCTGGTGTTCGAGACATCATCCTGGGGACCCATTATAGTTCATCTCATCGTAAAGGGATTGGACTCGGAAAGCAGAAATCTTTTTGAACAAGGGATTAAAAGTCCAAACAAGGTTCCCTCACAAGAAGAACTCTTCGATTTTCTGACCAGAAGGTATCAGGCATTAGAGGTATTAGCTTCATCTCGTCAAAGACTCCAAAAGGAAGAAAATAAAGATGCTGTTCGAAATTACCATCTAGCAGCAAGGCTTAGTTGCATTTTTTGTAAGGGTGATCATAATATTTACTCCTGCAACAAGTTCATGGGCTGGACACCAAACAAGAGATATGAGCATGTTAAACAGGCCAAGCTTTGCATCATTTGTCTAAGACATGACAAGAAGATCACCTGCTCAAGTCTGCGAACTTGCAAGCAGTGCAATAAAAAGCATCATACACTGCTTCACCAAGAACATTACACTGGAAGACATCAGATCATTCCAACCAACGCTGCGTCATTTAAAACCCCACCTGTTCAAACGCATTATGGTCATCAAAGCCAAAGTGTGTTACTAGCCACAGCTATCGCTATTGGCACCAACATTGATGGACATCGCAAGGAATTGAGGGCACTCATAGATCCAGTATCCCAAGCGACACTTATTACAGAGCAAGCTGTCCAGTCGCTACGCTTGCCGAAACAGAAGATCTACGCAGAAATCAGTGGTTTAGGAGCAACGGACGCTGGGACAGCCCGCAGTAAGGTGGACGTCACAATTGAACCAAGATTCAAATCAGATTTCAAGCTCGTAATCTCAGCGCTTGTGTTACTAAATCTTACCAAACTAATGCCCGATAAAAACGACATCACTACGATTCCTACCCAACTCAAAAATCTTGAATTAGCAGATCCAACATTTTTCGTTCCTGGACCAATTGACATGATATTAGGAGCCGATGTGTACGGAGACATCATACTCAATGGCATTAAGAAGGGTTCGAAAGGTTCCCCTGTCGCGCAAAAATCGCATTTAGGATGGTTTATCACAGGCCGTACATCAGTAAAATCCGAAAGTGTCAAAGTGGTAGGAATGGTCGCTCAAACAACAATAGAAAATCAACTTAAACGATTTTGGGAGGTCGAGGAAATACCCGAAAGAAATCGTCTAACACAATTGGAACAGCGTTGTGAAGATGACTATGAAGAAACTCACTATCGAGATAACAGTGGCAGATACGTAGTTAGCATTCCATTTAATCAAGAGATGATGCAGAAGCATAACCTTGGTGCATCACGAGACCGAGCGGTAGCCAGACTACTGCAGCTAGAAAAACGATTTGTCGCCGACCCAAAGTTAAAGGTTGAATACACAAAATTTATGGATGAATTCATAAAACTTGGGCATATGGTCGAAGCTACTGAGCATAAGGAAACCAACATCTATTACATGTAACAGCACCACTACGAAGTTACGAGTAGTGTTTGACGCATCATCAAAAACATCAAGTGGAACAAGTCTTAACCAATTGATGCTCGTTGGTCCAAGACTTCAAGAGGACCTAACAACAATTATCATGCGCTGGCGAAGACACCGCTACGTATTTACAGCGGATATCGAAAAAATATACCGCCAAATTAAGGTCAACACTCACCATCAGGATTATCAGCGTATAGTGTGGAGGAACTCGACCAACGACCCAATCAAGGACTTCAAGCTAACGACAGTTACATACGGTACGGCATCAGCGCCGTATTTAGCTGTAAGGACCCTCCATCAATTGGCCTTGGATGAACAACATTATCCAATCGCATGTGAAATTCTGAGAAACGATTTCTACGTAGATGATGTGATGTCTGGAGGAGATACCTTATCTGAATGTAAAGAGGCTCAACATCAACTAATTAAATTACTGAGCACTGGCGGATTTCATTTAAGAAAATGGGCCACTAATCACAAAAAATTAGTTGTGTCCAATGCAGTGGACAACAATCAGTGGTGCATCAACTTGAACAAGGAAGAGGTTATTGAAACTCTAGGAATCCATTGGAACCCATCCACAGACACATTTTTATTCAGAGTAAACATCAACAAATCAACATTTAAACCTGAAACTTCATCAACGCGTGCCACACTCTCTGAAATAGCACGTTTCTTCGATCCGTTAGGATGGCTTGCGCCAATCACCATTACCGCGAAGATGTTAATGCAGCGAATTTGGAAGGCCGATCTCGATTGGGATGAACCATTAACAGCTGAGCTACAGAAATGCTGGAATCAATTCAAAAGGGATCTTCCAATGGCTGAATCTATCAAAATTCCAAGGTGGATTGGTGCATATGGTACTCAAAAAATTGAACTACATGGATTTTGTGATGCCTCTGATGGAGCCTATGCTGCAGTAATATATTCAAGAATTACTGATCAAAATGGAATGCACAAGGTTACTGTACTCACATGTAAGACACGAGTAGCACCTATAAAGAAGCAGCTCACCATACCAAGGATGGAACTCTGCGGAGCACACTTACTGTCGAAACTGCTCAGTGAAATGAAGCAGGTGTTTAGTACTTCGGCAGAAAATGTCTATGCCTGGACGGATTCAACTATCGTTTTAGCCTGGATAAGAAAAGGATCATCCCATGAAAAGGCGTTTATTTCCAACCGAGTAGCTCAAATACACGAAAACACAGAGTCAACTTCATGGAGACATATAAGGTCAGCCGAAAATCCAGCAGACTGTGCATCAAGGGGTATAACATCAATTCAGTTAAAAGATCATCACCTGTGGTGGAGTGGACCAGCATGGCTTCAAAAGGATATGGTACATTGGCCTCAATACCCGGAATCACCAGCAACTTCCGACTATCCTATAGTTGATACAGTTGCATCTACAGTTGCAGTAACATCTACAATCAAGGAAAATAACATTTGTGAACGATTTTCTTTCTACACGAGATTTATTCGATCAATTGCTTACTGCAAACGATTTGCTTTCAATGTAAGGAACAGCAAGGAAGCGAACCAAACTGGAGATTTAACCACAACGGAACTGGAAGAAGCTCAAAGAGCTATGATCCAACTAGTTCAGAAAATGGAATTTGCAGAAGAAATATTGTGCCTACAGAATGGCAACAGCCTACCTAAAAAGAGTAAGCTATTAGCCTTAGCTCCACGCCTAGATAAACATAGTCTCTTGGTTGTCGGAGGTCGACTTGAAAACGCAAATATGCCCGAGAAAGAAAGGCATCCGTACATACTACCACACAACAGTAGATTCACAAAATTGCTAGTCAAACATATTCATGAGAAAACTCTACATGGAGGAATTCAGTTACCATTGGTCACTCTTCGTCAGTCGTTCTGGGTTCTTCAAGCTAAATCGGCAGCACGTCAAATCATCCACAACTGCGTACGATGCCACCGCTTCAACGCAGCCTCTAGAACTCAGATTATGGGAATGCTTCCAACTCCACGAGTCACACCATCCCGTCCATTTACACACACGGAGATTGACTATGCCGGCCCGATTCTAATACTTATCTCCAAAGGCAGAGGGAATCGATCAACAAAGGGCTATGTTGCAGTGTTCGTTTGCTTGGCAACGAAGGCCATTCACCTAGAACTGGTCAGTGATCTCACGTCAGAAGCATTTATTGCAGCTGTAAGAAGATTTACATCCCGGAGAGGACTCTGCGCTCATGTCTACAGTGATTGCGGGACAACATTCGTAGGAGCGAACAAAGAACTACAAGAGCAGCTCAGACTTGTGATCGCCCAAAGCAACAAAGAAGCCGCAGATAAAATGACTACAACTGGAGTCCAGTGGCACTTTATCCCTCCGGCAGCGCCACACTTCGGTGGTTTATGGGAAGCTGGGGTAAAATCGATGAAATACCATCTAAAAAGGGTTATCGGAGATACTACCCTGACGTTTGAAGAACTGTCCCCCATACTTACGCAAGTAGAAGCCTGTCTAAATTCTCGTCCGTTAGTTGCAATAAGCAATGATATTGATGACAACCCTATAATTACGCCTGGACACTTTCTCATCGGCGCTGCCTTAAATGCCTTACCTCATCCCAGACTAGACCAAACGAAAGCCTGTCGTTCACGGTGGAGGTTGTTGCAAAAAATAACGCAAGATTTTTGGCAGATATGGTCGTCAGAATACTTGGCACAACTTCAACAAAGATTCAAGTGAAAACAATCACAAAAAGACGTTTCTATTCCCGCATTGCGTAATAACAACTTTACATTCATCGAACCATCATCAGACTACTTGATAGTAAATCTTCAAGGCGATCGTTATTATCCCATGAACGAAGGCGCATTCTCTTCATGCAACCGAAGAGCCTTGGACTTTTACTGGTGCGAGATGCAACATCCATTATATACAGCCGGGTCAACTGTAAGTTCCTGTGAGATAAACCTCTTAAGGCATACAAAAGAATTGCCCAGGTCATGCGTCACTCGAACCAGATGCACCACACAAACACGTGGATATTTAGCATTCCAACTGAGATCAACATAGATGTTGCGTGTAGTTCAACTGTAGTTCCAGTCAAGCTATCAGGCAGTGGTATTTTGAAGCTAAAACCGAACTGCAGAATTCATCAGGCAACCATGATATTTTTTGGCAAGCAAACCATCACAACACGACTTCAGTCTTCGTACCTACCTATCCAGAACATGTCTGAGCAATTAGTTGAATTCAAATTTAAGCCAGTACAAGCTCAAATACTAACTTCGGATATTACACAGCATAGCCTGAAGGTACAACAAGATCTCGCCTTTCAAAGGAGTCAAGAGATGATCCTGCACGAAGTACGGACTCAAAAAATCCATCAGTATTCCTTGAGCGGAATTGTCACATTCGTGGTAATTCTTTCCATTATTATCATCATTCTGAGAAGGCTGCCACGCAAGAAACCGGAGGTAACAATTGAATTGACCCATCATCCCGAACCAGCACCTCGAAGAAGAGACAGAAGATCATCGTCAGCAAGTCAGATCCAGCCAATATCAATGTTTTTGGATGAACATTTTGCAGTCTAGACTTCAGGCGGCGGCCCCAGCATGGCATGATAATGACATAATATCATAAATTCTCTTTCCCATTTCTCATGTATTCATATTTCTTATCATTGCACACAGCATAAAAAATATTGTCCCAGACAGGCAGCAGAATGTAAGGTGTCTTATTGCTGTCTGGCTATTTTGTTTTCGTCTGTCTACACCTAAGTAATTAAACTCTTGTAAATTATTTTGTATAGTTAGCAATATTTTAGTATTTAAGATCATGTTAATTAAGAAATAAAGTCAGTTCTTTTCGAACCAACACAAATCAACGTCTTCATTTTTGACTTCCCCCCACCAGTGGTAAGGGGTCATAATAATAGAAATATATTATATTGCTTACATTCATCATCATAACAGTTACATTCAGTCTAAAATCAATGCACTTACCAACACACGATTAGAAGGCAAAGGCATAGAAGTTAAGCACACGTTGACATTTACCATGGTTGATGGCAAAGTCTGTAATGCTGCAACTAATACAAAGTCAACATTAAAATGTTATATTTGCGGAGCTTCTTCAAAGAGCTTTAATGATTTGACCAAATCAAAACAAGTTTCTAAAGACGCATTGCAGTTTGGCTTATCAATTTTGCATGCAAGAATACGTTTTTTTGAAAGCATTCTTCATCTTGCATATAAACTTCCATTAAAAAAATGGCAGCTTCGAAAACAAGAAGATAAAGATATTGTGAAAGAGAAGAAAACTGAAATACAGGAGAAGTTCAGAACCAAACTAGGCCTAATAGTGGATGTCCCAAAACCTGGTTTCGGCAATTCAAATGACGGCAATACTAGTCGAAAATTTTTTAAGGATCCAGAAGTAGTTGCCGAAATAACAGGTGTTGATGTGCAGTTAATTTACAGATTGAAAGTCATACTGGAAGTACTGTCCAGTGGATTTCGTATAGATACTTCAAAGTTTACTGTATTTGCACACGATACGGCTAGGCTTTATATTGAGCTCTACCCATGGTATCCCATGACTCCAACCATGCACAAGATTCTTATGCACGGATCTGAAGTTATCGAAAACGTTCTTCTACCAATCGGACAGTTGTCCGAAGAAGCAGCAGAAGCGCGCAATAAGCATTTTCGATTATACCGCCTAAATTTTGCTAGAAAATGTTCAAGGAGGCACTGCAACATGGATGTTCTAAACAGGTTAAATGAAAACTGATGTGAAATAGGAATAATTCGTTATACTTTTCTTTTTTTTTCTAAACAGGCTATTTTTGACATCTGATCTTCTCATATCAAAATTAAGACAATTAAATAGAAAACAACACGCCAATTTAGAAAACAGACCCTTGAAATGCTGATTTCTGAGCCTCCTGGTTCATGTATAAATGAAGATATCGGCACGGAGATGAAGAATCATTGGATGACGAAGCATCTTGGGCAGAATAATTCAAATTTAATAATTAATCGTCTTTTTTTTACATTCCCAATAAAAGTACATGATATATAATAATAAACATTTTTTTTGCTTCTAACAAAGATTAAATAGCTCTTAAATACTATAAACAGATGTTTCAGATATAGATTAGGTCATTAAAACAAAAAAATTATTTTGGCCAGCTTTTCAGTGCAAATACCCCATAGTGCGTCGTGGAGATGTAGAGTAGGAGTTGATAGTGAGAGGCTAAAGTGAGAGCGCTTGTGCTCCATATATTCGCATCACTACCCTTTGGCCACGTATATGCCAACATGCACATTAAATAACTATGCTACCTATTGCAGATCTGCAGACAATTTCATCAAAAATATAAAGAGCTATATGTATATTCGATAACAAAGTGTGCAGCTACATTACAGATAGAATGATTATGACTGCCAAGACTATTTGAAAGGGTTTAGTACTGATTTCCAACCTACGTACATGAACATATTAACTAATATTTAGAATATCAGAAATAAATGTCTTTATTAGGTGTTGGGGTCTGATTGTGTCCACTTTAGAAGAAATACACTTCTTACCAACATAGCCTTAACTTTGTCAATTCTCTCATATTGTAATCAATTCATTAGAAATATTGTATCAAATTTATATCCAATATTCATATTCAATTCATTAGAAATATTGTATCAAATTTATATCCGATATTCATATGAAAAAAACAAATTTCTTTAAGAGTTCAAAAATAATTTTCAATGAATGTATGTAGACACATAATACATACTTTCGCAACAAACAACGAAGTATATCATGGCACACCGACACCGTACTCATATTTTGCACAATCAACCAAACCCTAATTAAATATTTTCGAAATCGAAACTAATATTTTTCTGAAATTAACGCTTTAGCGACAAAAATTTGAATTAAAAACTGAATTGTACTCGCTAAAAATGGAATTTGCTTTAAAATAGTAATATGAAAATGCAGTGGTTTTCAGTAACTATGGGATGAATGTTATTTATTTCTCCTTTATCAGCTACATGGAATGTCCCTTAACCATTTTACCGAAAATTTAGTTTGAAAATATTGTAAATATTACATGAAAATCATTGTTTAATTTAACAAATTTTATCAATTTTCAAACATTAATATCTCGGAAAAGAAGATTAATTTCAAAATTCTGGTCGATCACATTGGAGATCTATTCATTACCTTTCCAAAGAGCCCAATATCATATTATGCTAATAACGTTTCCTTATCGTAAAACTGTAAGCCGATTTACAATTTTATGCAAAAAAGCGAAAATTGTGTCCGGAATTTTCAAATATTACAGCAACAAAAACGTTTTTCAAAAATCTGGTCGATTGCATTGCAGATTAAAGTCTATTCTTTAATATGTGATAACTACCATTTAAATCGGTTCCCGATTCGCTGAATGACAATTGTAAACCGATTGGTTATTTTTTGCTTTTTTCGTGTTTTTTGGGTGGAGGCATCTTAAGCTTCGAGAAATATTCGTGTGAGGCAGGTAGATTCTTTTAACGTGCGATCATCCGCAGATATTGAACTTCATTTGCATGTGGTATTTTTCTGATTGATGGCAATTGAATTAATTGTTTTTTAAGCACTTTTCATGGCTTACAGAGCGATTAATTTGTGACGATGTATTTATGTAGATGCATATATTATATGCATTAGGTCACGTTACAGTAAAGGGTGAACCTGGGCCTCCGCTAACAAGCATCTCCAGTTAGCCCTGTCCCTAGCTAACTGCCTCCAGTTGCTCACCCCAAGTTTGTTGAGGTCCCCTTCTACTTGTGAGCGCCACCTAAGGCAAGGTCTACTGCGTTGTCCCTCCGGGTTAGATTCGAAGACTCTACGGGCCGGAGCATTTGTGTCCTTCCGCTCTACATGTCCTAGCCATCTTAAACGACTGATGCGTAATTTCTTGACTAGGTCAATGTCACTGTACAGCTAGTATAGTTCGTCGTTAAATCTCCTCTTACAAGGCCCGTCAACGCAAACGGGACCGAAAATTTTGCGAAGAATTTTTCTCTCGAAGCGACCGAGGATATCTTCATCCGCTTTTGATAGAGTCTAAGCTTCAGCGCCATAAAGCAGGACTGGAATGATCAAGGTCTTATATAGAGTTTCCTTAGTTGTTCGGGATAGGGCCTTACTAGTCAATTGCCTTCTCAGCCCAAAGAAACAGCGATTGGCAAGAGTAATTCTTCTTTAATTTCTGCTGAGATTGTATTATCAGAAATTATAGCAGAGCCGAGGTAGACAAACTCCCATAATACCTCAAAGTTATAGCTGACGACTGTGTTACTAATTCGTCGCTGCTGTGTGTCCCTTCTTGTTAACAATCTGATGAGTTTGGCAGGGACGCCAAAGCTAGACATGGCTCCATAGCTGGTCTTTATAAATGCGTAAAGTTGAACGTTGCATAATTGCTCAAAATGAAATATTTTTTTGCGATTTTTTTTTATGCCGTTTAATAAATTAACTTTAAAGTTTTTACTTTTTAATGAAATGTGTACGCTTTTTTTCTTAAAAAAAAATACTTCTTGAGCAGGAGTATACGGGCACAGAACCAAATACTCTGAATCATTGGGCAAAAGCACCAGTATCTTTCAAACTGAAATCTATGCCATAGATAGATGTGTCCACATCAGTGTTGTTTGTTTTTTTTTATAATTTTTGCTTGCACTTATGGGTTTATGACTACTCTTATGATGCGAAGATACATAGCGCGAGCGGTAGATGTTGACTTTAAGCCATACAGTAAACACTGCACGGCGGCGCACAGTGGTTTGGTTTATATGGCAGAGCGGAAAACAGTCTGCTAAATCTGAACTATTATTTAAATTTAAATGATAATTGGCACACATGTTAAGAGTAGTATTATACGTATTTCATCAAAATTTGGTTAAGAAAAAATGGTTAGAAAATAGTTACTGGCATTTTTCTAAAATTTGAGGGTTTTCATGTTTTACATCATCAACAATGATGCCCAGTTTTTCACGAATTCGTTTGTTCTGAGCGTCTTTGCTTCTCGTCTCCTATGATTTCTGCAGTTTCTTTTACAAAAGAAAATTGGCTGGCTCTGCAGTATCTTGTAGAGGATGGTCGATCGTTATTCCACACAATAGTATCCTTATTATCCCTTATAGTCATTTGAATTGGTATCAAAGATGACATAAACATATTAGCGTCCGAAGTTTCTTCATGATCAAATTTTTGATTGTACTGGTGTTGTCCTGAGGCACCATCCCATACCCATTTAGTGTATAGTGTTAAAGACTCTCCTTCAATTCTGGTTATCTGTTCTGCTGTCTTTCTTTGTAATAACCTTTTGCAGGGTGGTCTAACAATTCTTGTAGTTTCACACTTGCTGAGCTTTCCGTAATGTTTATTTCTAAAGGATACCACCTTTTCTTTGCCTCCAGCAATTTATCATAAGGTGGAAAAACATCATGTCCTTCGTCTTAAAGGGCATGTCTCAACACTTCATACCGGCGTTTCGACAATTCTGCTTGCATGAATAATGCCTTATCTGGATGAAAATGTGAAGAGGAAAAGCTTTGTGATGTTGCTGCATAGTTTATCTCTTCTTGAGGAAATATATTTCTAATTTCGTCTCTCTTATACCTTTCAGCTCGATCACAGCATTCTTCAAAACTCTTTCGCGGTCTTCCAGTATTAGTTGACGTTTTGGGCAGTACATTTTGGGTGAATTCTACTTTGAAAACTCTTTTGAGTCAATCCTTGTACTTATTTTTAAAAATACTTTTGATTCTATGGACTTATGTATGTCCATCGAACTGAAAATTGAGAAATAAAACGGTTATGTACTTTTGATATCACGGTTTCTATTTGCTCTGAAATTAAGTTGGAGTATTCCCTTTCAAAATATGGACGTAGAATTTGTACATTATGACCATTAGTCCTAAGTTCACTACACAACACCGAATAAGGAATTGCGATTGAATCCATTGAACTCACTCTCTGCTTGTAGTTATATTTCACTTCACTTATTGGTAGATCAAAGAGTTATTATTTTTCTTATACACCTTGCGCAAATGCACTGAATACTGACTTATTTTTTTTAATCCTTTATATATGTACATATTTAATTGTAAGAGCTTAAACATTCTTATAAGGCATTACTAATCCTTAAAGGTCATAAAAATTTAGCCAATACACAACATAAACAAAGCAATAAAACTTTAAAAAAACAATAAAAAAAAATTGTTTGTTTTTCATTTAGTGAGGCAAATTGTAACATAACTCCGAAATATGCAAGAATATGCACTTAATTTTTTTTGTGCTGTAACTTGAAGGTACATCAATGAAGAGAAACTGAAGTGGCCAGTTTCGAGCCCTTCAATGCCGGCCGCCTGGACCGAGGTAAAGGTGCTACTTATACCTAAAGTAGGCAAAACATCGTATACCCTTCCGAAAGACCTCAGACCAATCAGCCTAACGTCTTTCCTTCTAAAGATCATTGAAAGAATCATAGATCTTCACATCAAGGCCACAATTGATAGCACCCTACTCTCTACGTCACAACACGCCTATCAAAAAGGCAAGTCTGTGGAAACGGCCCTTCACTCAATCATCCAACCTATCGAAAAATCCCTCTCAATTAAGAATTCACACTGGGAGCTTTCAACAATGTAGAAACATATTCGATAATCAATGCCCTACGTAGGCTCAACATCTGCGAAACAGTCTGCTGCTTTATAGAACATTATTGCCTACGCGGACGACGTTGCTATACTAGCAACAGGTAAATACCCGCTGATGACATGCAGTCTGCTCTCAATATACTGACAAACTGGATTAAAAGCTGTGGTCTTTCCGTAAATCCGACGAAGACTAAGCTGGTCCTTTTAAAAAGAAAACACAAACTTCCTCTCAAATAGTGCCACATACCTAGGCCTAAAGCTTGCCCGCAAGCTTCTCTGGAGAGAAAACATAGTCGAACGTGCCAGAAAATCATTGGCTGCCCTATATACATATATGCAAAAAGGCAGTAGGCTCCACCTGGGGCCTTCAACCAAAACCTATGCGCTGGCTATACACCGCGGTAATAAAGCCGATTATTATGTACGGAGTATTGGTCTGGTGGCCCGCCCTGGAGAAGAAGTCCAACTTAATTTTATTAGAAAAATTCCAACGAGTTGCATGTCTCAGTATTACTGGTGCACTGAGAACCTCTCCCACCGCAGCGCTTCAAACCATACTCCACTTACTCCCAGTTGACATCGTCAGCAAACAATTGTCTGCGAACTCAGCAATAAGGCTGAAAAGCTCTAAACAATGGAAGGAGCTACACATTGCACAGGTCACCGACCACCTGCACACTGTATACAACTTCAACACGGGCTATAACTCCTTATTACCTGACAGAACTCGATGTCCTATACCACGAATCGTTGTCAATTTTCACGGACGGGTCCAAAACTGAGGACGGAGTCGGTGCTGGATGTTTCTCTGAAGACCTGGACATTTACCTCTCCTTTAACCTTCCGAACTATTGCAGCATTTTTCAAGCCAAAGTCACTGCTATTCGTCAAGCAGCTGACTGGCTAGCGGTTAATATAATATCAGCTTGGGATATTATCATATACATCGACAGTCAGGCAGCCATCAAATCCCTTGCATCCAGCACAACGAGATCCAAGGAAGTGGAAGACTGTCGCGTATCTCCTAACGAGATAGCTGGACAGTACAACCTCACCTTTTGCAGGTCACTGTGGCATAACAGGGAATTGTGAGGCGGACGAACTACCCAGACGAGGCTCCTCTGGTCATAACAGCATAAACGTCACCGACATCAAGCCGCCTACGTCTTATGTTAAACACCTCATCAACGAGGACGCGGAGAAAGAGGTCAACCATCGATGGCAGCAACGTGACCAATGTCACACCGCCAAGCTACTGTGGCCAAGCTTAAATAAAACCAGGTCCATTGGACTACTAAAACATAAGAGAGGAACCCTCTCCAAGATAGTTAACACCCTCACCGGACACTATGCCATAGTGCCCAAAGATTGGGTATCCCTCACAACGACTTCTGCAGAAGCTGTATGGGTCACAGGGCCGAGCTTAGGCTACTGTGGGGGTCAGCAGGTGGCGGATCGCTGAATGGCCTGTAACGTCAGGTTAGCTGCGAATAACAAATAAGCAGTCCCCGACCAAAAGCGGCAGAGAAGAAGGGGGAGGTTGAAAACGTCTCAAAAACCTTATGAATTCTTTGCGACAGGACGAGTCGAAGACAAAGTCGACAAACGAAGCTACAATTGAAGTCTACATGTTAGACATTAAGACCGAGCCCGGTAAGGTCTTAATTACGATATACCGGAACAACGATTGGATTTGAATGCTGTGGGCTGACGGTTGTAGTATTCTGTTACCTTAGTAAGCTGGAGTGAAATCTGGTTGAAACGGCTCTCAGGCCAATGCTGCAACCGCCTCCGTCCCGTTAAAACCTTGGCAGGCCTCAAAGTACGTTCTCCGTCACGTCGCCGTTAAGTTGGTGGTGTATGTTCAGATGTAACATTCCTGATTAGCACCGATCTGGCTGTGGCACAGGCACCCATAAGGTCCTGTGTCAACCCTCGCATGGCCTCCCTGCCTGCATAGATAACCATGGGATCATAGAGGTGAATACACATTCGGACGGAGATAGCGGCTTTGAGTGGGGACCCAAGAGAGATGATACAACAAAAAAATCAAACACCAGAAAAAACACAAAAAAACAAAGAAAATTTAATAAAAAATCAAAAAAACATTATTTACAAGGAGAAGCTCACTGTTTTAGCAGTAGCACCCCCATTTAGGAGAAGTTCGCTAGTTTCCAGATCGCCGGAAAAGCCAACACCAGTGGAGAAACAGTATAGTACCGAACCCACTGGTCCCAGCACTTCCAAAAGCACGGAAAAATCCACTGAAGCAGAGAGGAAGACGGATACAAGCCCCAGCCTGAATAAACAAAATCGGGAGAGTGATGCTATGAGAATCCTCGGCAAGATCACCGAGCTGATGGATTTCATCCAGGGAAAAAATAACGTGCATCATGAAATTAGGAGACTGGTTAGTTCAATTCGGACCCACTATAAAACAGTGGAGAAACAGGAAATAAGCAAGAGGACGATCGGAGTCAAAAATGATCTCTCGTCCCAAAGTACGCAAACGGAGGAAAGGAGCTGCAGTGCGACCTTTAGGATTGGGAAGGATAACGCTAGCGGGCCCGGGCGGAGTCCTGCCCAGAATCCCGGAAAGCAGGCAACACCCACCAATAAAAGGAGGAGGGACACGACTTCCAAGCCGAAAAGGCAAGCGAGCCCGCAAAAACGGCAGTTGCCTGAGCCAAAAAGGAAAAAATCGGAGACAGAGTTGGATGGAGGATCTTCGAATTTAGATCAACAACAAAAAACGACGAAAAGTCAAGGGCCAGCAAAGAAGCAGGAATGGACGCAGGTAAAGGGACGTGAAAGACAGAGAAGGAAGCCAACCCGACCCGATGCGATTGTAATAAAGGCAACAGGAGATCTTTCCTACGCGGACATTCTGAGGAAGGTGAAAACCGACCCCTCACTAAAAGAGCTAGGAGAAAATGTCGACCACGTCCGGAAGACCATGAAAGGAGAATTATTGCTGCAGCTGAACAAAACAGCAGATGCCCAAACTTCGGACTTCCAGCAACAAGTGGAAAAGATTTTGGAAACAAAGGCCAAAGTCAAAACGATGACACATGAGGTCTTAATAGAGGTGAAGGATCTTGATGAAATCACCACCAAGGAAGAAGTCGCTCTAGCCCTCTCAGAGAAGTTCGAATTGCAAAAGCCGATACCGGAAACTGCAATAAAGTCCATGAGGAAAACTTATGCTGGGACGCAGACTGCAGTAGTAAGCCTGCCAGCAAGCATCGCCAACAAAGCGCTATCTGCAGGAAAAGCCAAAATCGGGTGGGTAAATTGCCGATTAAGAGAAAAACCGGATTTGAAAAGATGTTACCGGTGCCTCGGGTATGGCCACCGCGCAATGGACTGCAAAAGTGAAGATCGGTCCGAACACTGCTACAGATGCGGTGGAAAGGGACACAAGGCAAAGGATTGCTCCCTAGAGCCGGAATGTATGCTCTGTAAAGGAAGTGGGCATAGCGCCAAGCACAGTACTGGAAGCATAAGATGCCCTGCATTCCAGCTCGCGCTGAATGCTTCCCAGAAGCGAACATGAAGGTTATCCAACTTAACCTCAACCATTGCGAGGCAGCTCAGGACCTATTTACACAGATGGTCCGAGAGTACGATGCGGATATCGCAATACTCAGCGAGCCCTACAAGCAGCTTAATGAGAGTGTGTGGACAGCGGACTCTTCAGGTAAAGCAGCGATATGGATATGAGGCCAACGAGCATTCGAAGAAAAAATGACAACGCACCAGGCAGGATTCGTGTGGGCCAAAGTAAATGACGTCTACTTCTTTAGCTGCTATGCTCCTCCCAGCATTACACAAGAACAATTTGAGCAAATAGTTGACAACATTGCAACCACCGCAAGAGGAAGAAACCGCGTCGTCATTGCAGGCGATTTTAATGCGTGGGCGGTAGAATGGGGTTCACGTACCACAAACGCCAGAGGAAGAACACTCCTGGAGGCATTTGCATCGTTGGACATAGTTCTCGCGAATTCCGGGAGCGAGCTGACTTTCAGCAAAACGGAATAGGGTCAATAATAGACATTACTTTTATGAGCACGTGTTTGGCAAGGAATGCTGCGTGGAAAGTATGCACTATGTATACGCACAGCGACCACCAGGCCATCAAGTTCCAGCTACGACCCAACCCCATTGAAAATAGAAGAGAGCAGAGAAGGCAGCCGCGGAAAAGAGGATGGAAACCACATACTCTGGACGTCGAAGTACTTCAGCTGATGATGGAAGATGTATCCCTTAGTGGACCAGCCGCCGACAAGGCGAAGCAGCTCAGAAGAGGATTGACACGCGCCTGTGACGCATCTATGCAAAAGAAAACAACAAGCGCGCGGCGACCTCCAGTATACTGGTGGAACGACGAAATCGCCAGACTGCGCGCAGAGTGCCACAGGTCGCGCAGATTGTACCAGCGGTCCAGAGAACACAGCAGCCATGGAGAACTACATGAGAGATTCATAACCGCCCGGAGAAATCTAAAAACTGCAATTAAAGACAGTAAAAAGAGAAGCTTCATCGAACTGTGCAACGAAGCCGACCAAAATCCGTGGGGAAAAGCCTACCAAGTGGTGATGATGAAGCTGAAGGGTGGCCGAAAACCCGCGCCTACATCCACAGTGTTTCTCGAAAACGTAGTGGCTGTACTCTTCCCACAACAACAAGAAATGAAGGTACAAACGGAGAGAGTAAATACGACGGGAGCGTTAACAATACCCCTCGTCACCGCTGAAGAAGTCCTGCAAGTCTGTGCAAAAATCAAGGACCAAAAGGCGCCTGGTGTCGATGGAATCCCTAACATTGCCTTAAAAGCAGCAATCAATTGGCGCCCACACATCTTCGCAGATATGTATAACACTTGCCTAAAAGAAGGAGTATTCCCCGACCAGTGGAAAAAACAAAGACTGGTCCTCCTGCCAAAAGGTAGTAAACTACCACAGAATCCCTCATCGTATAGGCCTCTATGCATGTTGGACACAATGGGCAAAATACTGGAGCGCGTCATAAGTGACAGGTTGGAGAGTGCAATCATCACGCTGGATGTAAAGAACGCCTTCAACACCGCAAACTGGAGAAACATCTTGCGAGCACTTACCGCCAAGAGAGTACCAGAATACCTGCAGAGTATAATGACGGACTATTTTAGAAATAGAATACTGCTTTACGACACCGACGATGGAACGAGGCAGTATAACGTCACAGGCGGCGTTCCCCAATACTCCGTATTAGGTCCGCTACTGTGGAACTTAATGTATGATGGCGTCCTCAGACTTCGAACCCCGAGGTCTTCGAAAATAATTGGTTTCGCCGATGATATAGCGATCGTTGTAGTAAACAAACACCTTGAGGAGTTGGAGCATGACTGCAATGAAGCTATTGGGATGGTCCAGGACTGGCTAGTACGCATGGGCGTACAACTTGCAGAAGAAAAGACTGAAGTAGTGCTCATCAGCAGCAGGCGAGTCATGGAGACTATAAGGGTAACCGTGGGCGATCACGTCATAGCTTCCAAACCAGAGCTGAAGTACCTTGGCATTACCTTAGATGCAAGGTTAACCTATAAGCAGCATCTGCAGTATACAGCTGAAAAGGCAGCAAAGGCAACGGCTGCCCTATCAAGGATAATGCCGAATATCGGGGGACCAAAACATAAGAAGAGATTACTCTTAGCAAGAGTTGCCTCATCAATAATGCTCTACGGTTCCCAGATATGGGCTAGTGCCGTGAAAACAAAAGCATACAGAAAGAAGACTGAGGCAGTCTACAGGAGCAACGCGCTGAGAGTATGCAGCGCCTTCCGAACAACTTCCTACGACGCGGCATGTGTAGTGGCTGGCATGGTACCAATAGACCTTCTTGCAAAAGAAGCGCAACAGAAATACCGTGCCAGCAGGACAACGGCAACAGCAACGATTAGAAGCAATACTGAAGGACAAGGACCAAGGACAAGTCTGGAAGAATGGCAGGAGAGATGGTGTCACTCTGCCAAAGGCAGGTGGACGCAGAGATTGATACCCATATTTAGTCGCCTGGATTAATAGGAAGCATGGGGAGCTGAACTTCTACCTCACTCAGATGCTTACGGGCCATGGATGCTTCAGAGCCTACCTGTATAGATTTGGACACGAAGACAACCCCTATTGTCCAACGTGCACGGGAGTAGTGGAGGATGCGGAACACATCATGTTCCACTGCCAACGTTACTACGTAGAACGGCACCTGCTGGTAAACCAATTGGGCGAGGACTTAACCCCAGACAACTTCACCAGATAGATGACGAGCAACGAAGAGGCTTGGGACGCAGTTAGCGACACTGTGACTACAATAATGAAAGAGCAGCGAAGGCAGGAGCAGCAACGAAACGCAGCGCAGCAGGCTGCTAACCTGTATGAGCCGAGCACATAAGGCTGAAGTTCCCCCTCGCGATGAAATGCTTGACGGCAGTGCCGCGAGGACCAGGGGTAGAAGGGGAGGTGGGTTAAGTGGGTGGAAATCCCACACTGTTACTGAGTACGGGCTCAGTTTCGTCTTTAAAAGATTCCCACCTTCCTACGGAAAGAAAAAAAAAAAAAAAAAAACTGTATGGGCGAAGAGGAAGAGGAGACAATCAGTCACCTCCTATGCACGTGCCCTGCCCTCGCCAACACCAGGAAAGCCACATTAAGCGAATACTTCTTCAATGATCTAAATGATCTCCACAGTACCTGCACGACTAAGATTAGCTCCTTCATACAAAGGAGTGGATGGTTCCCAGAGTAAGAGGGTGACCCACCCACCTTACACATCAGCAGCACAATGGACCTCCTCTGGTCTAAGTGCATCTTCCCATCGTGGGCCGATCCTACCAACCAACCAATCAACACACACAGCACACGCTAATATACGTCATTACGCATAGCTTGGCGTAGCTAATTTTAAAACTCAAAAAGTTTTCATCAAAACCATTTTTGTATATCCTATTCTAAGGTTATATTAAGTTTGACACATAGTTTGTAACATAGAGAAATAATCGAGATAGACCATATAAAGTATATATATTCGTGATCAGCATCAACAGCGAAATCGATTGAGCGATGACCGTCCGTCCGTCCATCCGTATGCCACCGCTTTTTGGGCCTTAAATTTTGAGGTATGACGATGAAATTTCATATTTGGGCTTCTGAGAAAGAAAAGCAGAATAAGTGTACACACTTTTGAAATCCGTCCACACTCCCACAATCATTTTTTCAAACCTTCACTATTTTACATGAAAATTGTATTAGGACTACTACATTAATGTTATCTACAATTCAGTCATACATCACTTGTGGCTTTTTGGGGCATTTTCATTAAAACCCGATTTTGATGAAATGTTGCATGTTACATCCTCACACCTTCAAGCATTCTTGCAACATCAGCGTTCATCTTTCATATCTGGGCTTCTGAGAAAAAGATACAGTACAAGTGTAAACATTTTTGAAATCCGCCCACTTTTTCATAACTTCACTGCGACGTGAGACGAAAATGAAAGGAGAGGATAGGAAAGATTTTTGTGTGGTGTAGTGGTTTTTTGAAACTCAGGTGACATTAGGTTTCAGTAATTTTCTCCATTGGTGAAGTCCGCACTGGGTGAGGAGATATTGCAATTTTTTTTTGCATTGGCTTATAATTGAAAGTATTTTTTTTTTTCGAGTATATGAGAAGTTACTCTAGGTGGAATTTTCGGGGCAATAATTCAACAACTATGAAAATTGAAAGGATATGACGGGGATTGAACGCACAACCTTCCATTTAATAGTCGAATGCATTACCACTACGCCATGGCCACCTACGTCAACTGTGATATAACTATAACGTCAGACAGCCAAGCTGCTATCAAGGCACTTGACTCCTATATCATTAAGTTTAAACTTGTGCGGGAATGCCTTCAAAAACCTAAGAAACTAGGTAGTAGTAACAAGGGGTCGTATGCAAATAGATTAGCACGATCTCAGAGTCAGAGTTAACAAGCTTGAACTCACATGTGAGATCGATTGTGTAAAACGGAACTCGGACTCAGTTTTATATGCAAAAAAATGAGATCGTTCTTAATGGCTCTTACTCGATGGATTTGATATTGATCTCAAAGCTCTCTCTGTCTTATTAAGTTGTGATTAGAATTTCAGCATTTAATTAACGATCAGTATAATTACTTGTTTGTTTTAATGGTCTCATTAACCATGGAGTAATGCCATATCCTTCATCGCCCAATAGTATTACTGATAAATTATTTCTTATATGATTAAATAAGAATTTTTTTTTTAAATGCGGGAGTCGTAAACGGATCCTGATTACGAAACTTCAACACTGGTAAATTTTTCTTCTGCGATTTGCGTACTCCTCATAGTGCTTTTGCGGTTTCTTTATACAAATGTGAGTGCAATGAAGAGCACCAATTGCGTAAGGAAATTTTACTTACTGTCCCATATCCTTTGCGCTTTTTTTTATTTCTTTCGAGGTACATACTTGTATGTAAAGGGTGGTCCAACGAAAACCCACAATGGTAATTGTAAATAAAACAAAAAGTTTTCAGAGAATTATCTTAATATTTTTTATTATGATAGAAGGATCTATGACAATTATGTGTGAAACAAAATATCGGCCAGATGCTCGCAACGGCTTCGGTGGTAAACCTCTTTGTTATTTTATATTTATTTACAATTAACATAGTGCGTTTTCGTTGGACCACCTTTATATGGGAACACAATCCAATCATTCGCATGGCCTGCGATTTTTGCTGCAACTTCCTGTATTACACTAGATGTCTTCACCAACCCTTATTTCACATCCGGAGTCTCCTATATAGCACAGAAAAATTCTCATTTTTATTTGCACCTATACCTATGAACATATGTATAGAGCAAGTATTGGTTTCGTGAAAAATTTCGAACTTGAGATTTTAATCAAACTTAACATTACTATGATGGAGAGGTTCAAGAAAGTGGGTCCGCCAATTCCATCTGTTTGTCTGGATGCCTGTCTGTCTGTCTGTAAGACATATCTGGGATCTGTGGGATGATCCCTAGAGAGGAATTTTCATTCTAACCTCAAAATTAAAGACACTTTACTTAAGGCCGATTTCACTAGAAAAAGATTTCCTCGAAAACGGCTCCAACGATTTTGATAAAATTTCGTATATACGTTAGTTTGAACATATGTATGCTATTAGATGGCACTTTTCGTATAATGGTGATTTTACAAATTGGCTCTTTTTCGGCTATATCTTTAGCGATTGGGTTTAAGATTGATCTGAAGTGGGTATAACAATGCGAAAATATAACAATTTGAAAAATTTAACTTTATCAATACATATTTGTATACGAAATTGAAAAATTTGTTAAAACAAAATTAAAAGGCTTTGTAAAGGGTTTTCCAATAGGGACTTGACAACTTTGAATTTAATTTATGAACGCACTCTTTCACTATTCATCAAACTGTCATTGCCAATTTATTCAGTAAACTCAACATTTTTATCATGATGAAGTACACAAACGAGCAACAAATCTGCAAATTATAAAAATTTTCTACCGAAATTCGGAGTCGGTGACTGCAACTTTAAGAGCGTTAACTCGCAAAATCATCTTCAGTGACGAAGCTCATTTTTGGCTCAATGGGTTCGTCAATAAGCAAAATATGCGTTATTGGTCGGGTAAAAATCCACATGTGCTTCATGAATCACCACTTCATCCACAAAAAATAACTGTTTGGTGCGGTTTGCATGCCGGCGGCGTTATTGGGCCATATTTTTTCGGCAACGATAACGATCGTCACGTTACTGTGAATGGTCAGCGTTATCGCGCCATGATCACCGATTGTTTTGGTCCGAATTGGAAGACATGGACTTAGACGACATGTGGTTTCAACAGGATGGTGCCACAAGCCACACAGCACACGTTACAATCGATTTATTGAAGAGTAAGTATGGTGAGCGTGTTATCTCAAGAAATTGGCCAGTCGATTGGCTGCCTCATTCGTGCGACTTAACGCCGCTTGACTATTTTCTGTGGGGCTACGTTAAGTCATTGGTTTATACCAACAAGCCGACGACGTTGGGAGAGCTCAAAGCCAACATTGAACGCGAAATAGCGGCCGTTTCGGCCGAAATGTGTGGCCGAGCCGTTGAAAATAGGGTACAACGAATCGACCGCTGCAAACGTGCCCGCGGTGGCCATTCGTTCATACGAAGTCGAGTTCCATTCATAAATGCTGTGATTGTACTTCAAAGCCGATAAAAAATTTTATCTCAAATGGTTTGCGTTTTATTTAAAAAAAAATAGTCCTTATTAGAAATTCCTTTAGTTCTCTATAATTCACCTGAACACCATATATGACGACGCCCACTTTTTCAGGGCGTTTTTACAAAAAAAAAAAAATAGTTTTTGAAATTTCCCAGAAAGCATCAGTTCAATGTTATTAATTCCATCAAAAATGCAGAATCCCATACCCACGTTATTAGAACTCATGTGTAAACAGAAGAAGACGAGAATTTCAGTGCTTATAAGGATGTAAACTTATAGCATTATGGTACAAGTCCGTATAACCCAATCGTGCCATCGATATAGTCGACAAAAATCATCATCAAATGGACACCTTCTATTTTTATAAATTCGATTTGTAACGAAATTTAACTAAAATCTGCCATCTTGACAGTTGTATATGAACTGAGTAAGGGAAATACTATGCTTAACTATTTATGAGATCGATCTCATGCAATCAATCGTTTTCTCATCTTTTTGCATATTGAAAAAAAGCTATTTCTCACATCTAGCTTTCAATTTGTGATCGATCACAACACTTTGACATTGTGTTCACAACATGAGATCTAACTCGGTCAGTGTATATTTTTTGCATACCATGTTAAGAAAGATCTCAGAAAAGTAAGCTTGAAAACAGCTTGAACTCATCTTTTTGCATACGACCCAAGGTGTTGGATACTTGGCCATGTGGGAATAGAGGGTAATGAAATGGCCGACTCCCTAGCACTAAAAGGAGCATCGGAAACCTTTATAGGTCCGGAATTATTCTGTGGAATAGGGGATCATACTCTCAAAACAGAATTCAGGAAACAGAAGAGAGAAAACAGAGCTACGGGCTTTCTAACGGGGCATTGTAAAATCAAGGAGCACCTACGGAAACTAGGTATATCTGAAGAAGAGGTATGGTACAATTCGCTGTTTTTTCTTACGTTTTGTTATTTCGCTGCGATCATTTCGCAATTTATTACTTCGCATTTCAACAACTCGCATTTTGTTTTTTTTCAAAGAAGAAATACTGTGAGAAGATATAACGTTGAAAAGCTGCAATCGCAAGAGATCACCAGAACTTTTGCCGAACGCATATCCCGAAATCTCACTACGACTCATATGCCGCCAGCATCAAATGCCGAGGACCAATATCAACGCTGCCAACATGCCATCAGAAGTGCCGCAACTGATGTGCTGGGTTTCGCTCGACCACCACAAAGAAACCCATGGTTTGAAAAGAGTGCCGGCAAGCAAATGCAGCTAAACAAGAGGCATACAAAGCGGCGCTGCAAGGAAGGACGAGAGCGGCTCGTGAACTCTGAGAGCAAAAGAAACGGGAAGTACATCGGCTTCTCGAAAGAAGAAAAAAGAGCACAATAAACGCGCGATCGAAGATATTGAGAGGTTATACTACATGAATAATGTACGGAAGTTATACCAACAGGTAAAAAGAACGTGTCAGGGCAACAAGACCCGTAGAGATGAAGAAGGAAAACTCGTGGTAGAGTCACAGTCGGAGCTTAGAATATGGAAAATTTTCTTCTGACATAGACAAAACTTAACTTCCTTCCACCTGACCTAAGCGAAGTGAGGATAGCAATATCCAAACTTAAATCCAACAAGGCTGCTGGACCTGACGGCTTACTAGCCGAGCTGTTCAAAGACGCTGGAAATGACCTGGTAGAGATTATACAGCAACTCGTTTCCCAAATTGGGTCAGATGAATGTATGCCTGATGAATGGAACCTCAGCACCGTTTGCCGGATCCATAAGAAAGACCCCCTAAATTGCGCCAATTACAGAGGTAGCAGTCTCCTCAACATCGCGTGTCAGATCCTATCTGCCATATTCTGTGAATGTCTGAAACAATTCGTCAACAACCTGATTTTGCCTTATCAGTGTGGTGTTAGACCAGAAAAGTCCACAATCTATCAAATCTTCACGCTTCGGCAGATCCTGGAAAAAACCCAAGAAGTCCAGATCGATAATTACCACATTTTTATCGATTTTAAGACTGCATATGACAGCATTTATAGAGACGAGCTATCCAGAGCCATGTCTAGTTTTGGCATCCCTGCCAAACTCGTTCGCTATGCAGGATGACAACGGAGACCTCTCGCTGCTCCATTAAGATCGGTAACGATCTCACCGAGGCCTTTGATGTCAAAAAAGAATTTAGACAAGGTGACGCCCTATCATGTGACTTCTTTAACATCATACGTAAAAGGATTGTGCGAAACTCAGAAGCCAACACCGGAGGCACAATCTTTCAAAAGTCTGTGCAACTACTAGCTTGCGCCGACGACATTGACGTTATTGGGAGAACACAGCGGGCTGTCACCAGTGCGGTCGCTAGTATTGCAAAGGAGGCTGGCAAAATGGATTTAGCGGTAAACGAGAGCAAAACCAAGTAAGTATATGCTGTCAACAAGGAGGGACACTTAACATCGACGAATTGGACAGAACGTCACAATCGACAGCTATAACTTTGAGGTAGTAAGGGACTTTGTCTACCTCGGCTCTACTATCAATTCTGACAATAAGACCTCAGCAGAAATAAAACGAAGAATAACTCTTGCCAATCGCTGTTTCTTTTTGGGCTGAGAAGGCAATTGACTAAGTAAGTTGTGTAGTAGTGCAGTTTATGGCGCTGAAGCTTAGACTCTATCAAAAGCGGATGAAGATATCCTCGGTTGCTTCGAGAGAAAAATTCTTCTCAAAATTTTCGGTTCCGTTTGCGTTGACAGGCTTTGGAAGAGGAGATTTAACGACGAACTATACTAGCTGTGCAGCGACATTGATCTAGTCAAGAAATTACGCATCAGTCGTTTAAGATGGTTAGGACATGTAGAGCGGATGGACACAAATGCTCCGGCCCGTAGAGTCTTCGAATCCAACCCGGAGGAACAACGCTGTAGAGGAAGACCTCGCCTTAGGTGGCGCGCACAAGTTGAAGGGGCCATAAACAAACTTGGGGTGCGCAACTGGAGGCAGTTAGCTTAGGACAGGGCTAACTGGAGATGCTTGTTAGTGGAAACCCACGTTCACCCCGAACTGTAGCGTCACCTAAGTAACTAAGTTAGTAAGTAAGTAACGTCGAACGTTTGAGCATCGGCGACCGGAATGAAAATGCCCCCAAAAAGTGCGCGTAGTTATAGATAATATATGAGTGAATTGTAGACAATTTGAATAACTTATTATTTGGTTTTAACAAAAATTTTCGGATTCATGTAAAATAGTGAAGTTATGAAAAAGTGAGTGTGGGAGTGGGTGGATGTTTACCCTTGTACTGTTTTTGTTTCCGAAATGCCCAAATATGAAATTTTACCCTTAGGATAGGATATAATAAACAAGATAGTCCCTATCAAGATTAGCATCAATAGCAAATACGATTGAGCCATGTCTCTCCGTCCATCCGTCTGACGAATTCCCTGTTCTGCAAAATAACCTGAAAACCTCTCTAATTCGAAAATGATAGCCTTTTTACCTTTATAATTCGAAGTTAAGTCTACTTGTTTTTCTTCAACTGTTCATTGAAATGTGTACGTGACGAAAGTAGGGCATGGAAACAAATGCTTGGGAGATGCCTGTGCCCTGTATATTCATTGAACGGAAAGATGTGTAGATGGTTGGCAGTAGAGTTTGCAATTTTTCCATTCTAAGAGACGGAATCTCCTACCTCATTCCGAAGAAATCTTAGTCTCATTCCAAGAGTTTGTGCACTTTGATCATAACTTAGCAGTCACTAGAGACATGACGAATGCAGACATATTACCATCTGAGGAAGAAAACTCGGAACATAATGAAGATGAGGATGGGGAACCATAACTTTAAATGAAGCGAAATTCTCACTTAGGCTGAAAACGCACCTTCCTTTATGGCCTATTCGGGAAAAATTTTTACCTGTAAAATGAAATTTATTTTGCGAGGAAACTAATAGTAATAAATAGTAATTTCTCTTTAATTTCCACTTTCTAAGATCATATTCTTTGTTATAGAACTGTAAAATATTATAAAAAACTAGAAGAAATAAACAAATAAAGATAATGAATAAAACAGAAGCGATAATTTTCAAGCCGTAATTGCCGAGAAATAGGCAAAAGGCCTGAAGGACGAAATAGACCTTCAATGGAAACCGCAGTCTTTAAAACAAACGGCTTAGACAACATTGTTTTTGGATGTGGACATTTTTGCTAAATTTGTATCTCGTCTAAGTGAAGATTACTCTACGGGATCGAGGTTCTAAAACTTAAAAAAGCTCCTGGTTATGATTTAATCACCGGAGAAGTTCTCAAAGTTTTGCCTAGAAAACATTAATTAAGCTTCACCATATTATAAATACTGCGCTCAGATTAAAACACGTGCCGAGCCAATGGAAAGTTGCGGAAGTCATAAGGTTTTTAAACCAAAAAAACCGCCAAATGAGGTAAAGTCGTACAGACCAATTTTGCTTCTTCCAGTTATGTATATCCTAAATCTTCGAGAGAATATTACTAAGGCGTCTACAACCGGTTATAGCAGATAATAATCTTATCCCTGACCACCAGTTTGGGTTCAGAAGTAACCATTAGACAATTGACCAAGTGCATAGAATTACTGGCGTAATCAAGAAAGCACTCGAAGAAAAAAAGATATGCTCAAGCTATTCCTTGACGACTTCCAAGTCTTTGATAAGGTGTGGCACGAAGGTTTAAAATTCAAATTAAGACAAGTTTTCCTCGTATGCTTATACGATATTCTAGAATCGTATCGCGAGAATAGACTCTTCCGTGTTAGACATGGAAACGAATACTCGGCGCTTAAAGAAATTTCGGCCGGTGTACTGCAAGGAAGCGTTCTTGATATATCGAAAGAAGCACTGGCACTATCCTTGCTACGTTTTTCCGATTACACCGCTATCCTAGCAGTAGGTAAACAATTGAAGAAACGACTGCGAAACTGCAAAACGTACCTACCTACCTACCTTTTGCAACCGAAGCCAAATACCTGGAAATGACAGTCGACGCAAAACTGAAATGGAATTCGCACGTGAAATTGAAACGTAAAGAACTTGAAATCAAATATAGAAAAATGTACTGTTTACTCGGCAAACATACCCAGCTGAGTACCAATAACAAACTGCTTTTATTCAAGCAAGTGCTGAAACCGGTGTGGACCTACGGTATACAACTTTGGGGTTATGCCAAGAAAACAAATGCAGATATTATACAAAATTTTCAAAATATAGTGCTTAGAGAAGTTGTCCAAGCACCGTGTTATACTAGAAACGACGATATCCATAGATCTCTAAATTTCTACAATCGAAGCTGAATCTAGAAGCTTCGCGCGAAAGCACAGAAATCGACTAATTGGACATACTAACAATACAGTCCTACAAATTTTGGATGACAGCAATTTATTGCGCCGACTACAAAGAACGAAACATTTTCACTTGGCAAGATAAGGATTAACCGCGCCTAAATTACGGAAAATGCAGGATCTTTCATTGAAAAGAAAGTTTTTATATATCGAAGTGTGTTGTTTTTAGTCTGTAAATATCTGACAATACTATGAGCACGCGCTTGCTATTCTCATCGTGTCTATTGAAGATTTTCACCTACCCTCCGAAGAAAAAAAAAACTCTACTGGATAAGGCTGTATTGCTCCACTAATTCTATAAAAATGCTTTCATGTCTGCGTTCTTTCTTGACCTGTTCGAACTATCCCTAACTTTTGGCATATTCCATTGCGTACATAAATCATATAGGGGCTATTCAGCGAAAATTTACCCGTTTTGCACTAATTCCTAATTTCCCTAACACCCGCGCTGTGTCTTAACATTAAAAGGATAGTAATAATCCCTTGAGCGCGAGTGAATTATAAAAAAAAACATACAGAAAAGCTACAATCCGTCTGGAACGGATCGTCTGATACCCTATCCTCCTCTCTATAAAGTGGGAGTGGCCAAATTGCATTTTGTACTCAAATATAGCTATAATGTCGAACGTTTGAGGACGTTACATGTAAAATTTTATCAAAATCGGCTTTTTGATGATAACGCCCCCAAAAAGTGGGCGTGGCCAAAACTCTTCTACGGGTGAATTGTAGGGAATCTGAATACCTAAATATTTGGACTTAACAAAATTTTTCGGTTTCATATAATTTAGTGAAGTTATAAAAAAGTAGGCGTGGCAGTGGGCGGATGTAAAAAAATTTTACACTAGTATTGTATCTTTTTCTCGGAAGCCCAGATATGAAATTTCAGCGTCCTAGTTAAAAATTTAAGGCCCAAAAATCGGTTTTATGATGAAAACGCCCCCAAAAAGTGGGCGTGGCCAAAAATGTTGTATGGGTGGATTGTAGGGAATCTGAATGCCTAAATATTTGGTCTTAACAAAATTTTTCGGTTTCATATAATTTAGTGAAGTTATGAAAAAGTGGGCGTGGCAGTGGGCGGATTTCAAAACTTTTTACACTTGTATCTTTTCCTCAGAAGCCCAGATATGAAATTTCATCGTCCTAGCTCAAAATTTAAGGCCCAAAAAGCGGTGACATACGGACGGACGGACGGACGGACGGTCATCACTCAATCGATTTCGCTATTGATGCTGATCACGAATATATATACTTTATAGGGTCTATCTCGATTATTTCTCTATGTTACAAACTATGTGTCAAACTTAATATACCCTTAGGATAGGGTATAAAAAGATATAAAGAAGTTTGTATTGTGGTTTTTTTTTTTCCTTTTTAAGTACTTTTACTTATGAGGGCACGGAAATATTTAACTTAAATTTGACTGTGAGGATTCTAGCCGTGACGTTTTTTTTGTGTTTCATCATTCTTTTCAAATTATGCTGAACGACCACAAGGCCTATTTAGCTCTTGCGGTCTAGTAAATCAGTCTACATGATTGAGGCGCGCTTAGCTAATTTGGAAACATTCTTTGAAGAAGCTCGAGTCGAGGACTGCACCAGAAAATTTTTACAGCTCCAAGTGAAGACGCAAGTGTTAAGTACATGGAGTCCTTAACGTTTCACAATTGAAAGGAGTTGTACTTTACGTACTCATCCAACTTAAAGTCTCAATTAGCGACCACCGAAGGTTTGATCCAAACACTTAACAACTCAGCAATAGCATCTAAGGCTCCAGTAATTGAATTAAAACTTCCCGCGATAAAAATTCCGACCTTTTCAGGCTCGTATCTCACTATGGCCTGAATCTAAAAAAAAATTTTGAAAGTCTCATAGCTAAAAATTCACCCATTTCTGATGTCCAAAAGCTTCATTATTTGAAGGCTAATTTAAGTGGTGAGGCCGAAAGAATACTAAGAAACACTCAAAATTACCATCGGTGATTTAATGGTAATTTTGAGTCTGCTTGGCAACTTTCGTTAAAAGGTATTAAAACGTATGATGGTTGAAGGACAATCAATTTAAATTGCTTTTCGAACAACCAAAGCTTTCGCAAGAATTGTCCAATGCAATTAAACTCCTTTTGGACACCACTAATGAAGCAAAGCTGTCTCTAGAACATCTAGGAGTTCTTGTTATATCTTGGGAAGACTTTTTATACCCTATCCTAAGGGTATATTAAGTTTGACACATAGTTTGTAACATAGAGAAATAATCGAGATAGACCCTATAAAGTATATATATTCGTGATCAGCATCAATAGCGAAAACGATTGAGCGATGACCGTCCGTCCGTCCGTCCGTCCGTCCGTCCGTATGTCACCGCTTTTTGGGCCTTAAATTTTGAGCTAGGACGATGAAATTTCATATCTGGGCCTTAAATTTTTAACTAGGACGCTGAAATTTCATATCTGGGCTTCCAAGAAAAAGATACAGTACAAGTGTAAAATTTTTTTACATCCGCCCACTGCCACGCCTACTTTATTATAACTTCACTAAATTATATGAAACCGAAAAATTTTGTTAAGACCAAATATTTGGGTATTTAGATTCCCTACAATTCACCCATAGAAGAGTTTTGGCCACGCCCACTTTTTGGGGGCGTTTTCATCAAAAAACCGATTTTGATAA
Source organism: Xylota sylvarum (assembly GCA_905220385.1). NCBI lineage: Eukaryota > Metazoa > Arthropoda > Insecta > Diptera > Syrphidae > Xylota > Xylota sylvarum. The sequence continues at coordinate 57,326,814 of LR999957.1, forward strand.
AATTTTACATGTAACATCCTCAAACGTTCGAGGTTATAGCCATATTTGAGTACAAAATGCAATTTGGCCACGCCCACTCTATAGAGAGGAGGATAGGGTATCATACGATCCGTTCCAGACGGATTGTAGCTTTTCTGTATGTTTTATTGATTATCCGACACACAGAAGATAGAAGATTTCTTGCTAATGAAGGCAAGGATCTTTGAAGTGATGGAACCATCCTTCTCAGGTCTATCTCAATCAAAGGCAAAGAAACCCATGTAGGGCACAGTTCACTCATTCAACTCCACCATTGCCAAATGTGCAATGTGTCAGAGCTTACACTCCATTAGGAATTGCTACAAATCCAAGGCACAGAATCCAAAAAAAGACAAGAAGTTGTTAAAAGAAACAGACTGTGTTTTAATTTTCTTTTCACCACTTCAATCTACTTCCTCTTCCGCTCAACGCAATCAATTGAAATAGTCTCAGGATTCCGCACCCTCCACCAAGGCTGCTTCAGCACACAACATATACGTAACCGTACTCTGGCTACTGCGCTAGTCAAGGTTTTCCCAACCGGGCAGCCGTTGTTACTGCGAGCACTACTTGATCCTGGATCGGAGGCTTCCTTCATCTCTGAGTCTGCCGTACAATTGCTGAAACTCAAAATGGAAAGGAGTCTTGTCAACATCCTAGGTGTTGGAGAAACCAATACGAGTGTGTCCGAGCATGCGGTCTCTCTCACTGAACATTCAAACATCAACGAGAATTTTAACATTGAGCTAAAGGCTTTGGTCCTACCCAAGCTTACAGGCATGCTCCCAACGCACAATATATCTTTTTCTAACTGGAGTCATATCCAATATATTGAACTTGCCCATCGTTTAATAAACCAAGCAAGATTGACATATTACTTGGTAGCAACGTAAATCCAGCAATTCTTCTGGTAGGTATTATCAAGGGATCACCAGGGACCTCCATGGCTCAGCGGAGAGAATTCGGCTGGGTACTTTCAGGTGGCGTCCATCCCAAAATCACAACAAAGATAACATCTCTCCATGTAACTACTGAAAATCCTAAGTTAGAAGTTCTGGGAACTGGAAGAAGTGTCGAAAAAAAAGATGCTTTCAATAGAAGAGGAACAGTGTGAAACACATTTCTGTAGAACTCATCAGCGGCAGGCGGAAGGAAAGTATGTGGTCCAACTTCCGTTCAAACAAGGATTTCATCCGGTGTTAGGTTCCTCTCACAAATCAGCCCTCGTTAGATACCTACAATTAGAAGGGAAATTTCAGTCTAATACGTCTTTCCACACAGAGTATAGAAATGTTTTCGACGAGTACGAGGAGCTAGCGTATAAGACACAAATCGACCCCAAATCAATAGGTGACAAGCTGTACTTCATTCCTCATCATGTGGTGATTAAAGACACTAGTAACACCACGAAGCTGCGCATTGTTTTCGATGCGTCCTGAAAAACATCTGACGGCACATCACTTAATGTTCTTCAATTAGTTGGTCCAAGATTGCAAGATGATATCGTTGATCATATTTTCCGGTTCAGATCTGGGTTCCTCCGGAAGACTCGGTCTATCAACTCGATTTGTAGAGAGAAGACGAAGGGGAAGAGGTCAAAATGTACTGTCTGAACACAGTTACATTTGGCAACGCCGCGGCACCATATCTTATGGTTCGTACTCTTCAGCAACTTGCCCAAGATGAACGGGATGATTACCTAATTGCATCAACCATTGCAAAGAAAAATGTCTACATGGACGATGTCATCCATGGGCGGACTCAGAAGATGAAGCCACAGAGATGCAACGCCAACTCACTACAATGTTGAGACATGGAGGTTTCCCATTACGAAAATGGGTCAGCACTAGCGAGAAGCTACTATCAGCTGTTCCAGTGGAAGCTAGAGAGGTACAGGTGCCACTCTCACTTGACGAAGCGAACACGATTAAAACTTTGGGAATCCAGTGGCATCCTGGACGGGATACATTTAAATTCAAAATCAAGCTTCTGGATTCTCAGAGGACCACTAGACAGGAACAATTTTATCGGATATCGCTCGTCTCTACGATCCATTGGGATGTATCTCTCCCTGCGCTATCGTTAGCAAGATTTTGATGCAGGAGATCTGGAAGGATAATCAACTTTGCGAACTCCCATCAACAATCATTACTAAGTGGTACACGTTAAAGATGAAGTTAAAAGCGCTAAACCACATCGAGATCAATATAACCTAGGATTCGCCGCTCAAAATACATGAGTTCTGCGATGCATCTGAAAAGGTCTAGGGGTCTCACTTTAAAGGATCTTCTGAAGCATCACCGCAATGGTGGTATGGTTCTGAGTTTTTGCAAACTTTTGATAAACAAGAGTATGAAGGCTGCAGAAGTTTCGAAAACTAAAAATAAGTGCATCGCATCTGGGTACCCCATTAAAAACATTTTTCAGCTTTGCTTACACTTCACCGCTTTTGAAACAAATGAACTTCTCATGAGATTCTCCACACTACAGCGACTTCTAAGAGTAACGGCATATGGGCTTCGGGTAATTAACAACAGAAAGACGCGATCGGCACGTGTCGTAGGAGCACAATCCGTGGATGAAATTTAGGCAGCCCTAACGCGATTAATCATCGGTATACAAAAAGAATTCTTTGTTGAGGAAATATTGAAAATAACCAAGAGTGATGTGGTTTCCAAGAGTAGTAAGTTGGCAAGACTGTCGCCAATCATTGATAACCGTGGTATTTTTTGGGGGATCTACATGGCGATTGATCGGGAAACTACTAACTAACTAACGCCAGATTCCTTCAACTGGAACATTAGTCCATTCGATAAAGGCTGGACATATTGGGAGTAAGCGAGATAAGGTGGTTAGATGCGGGTGAGTACCAATCCCCAACGCGTAACACTGTATTACTTTACTCCGGAAGACCATCCGTAAGCCCCCGTGAATACGGAGTTGGACTGCTGTTAACACCCACAGCACGCACAGGCCTAATTTCCTGGCAGCCACACGGTGATAGGATTTTAACGGCCAGATTCCGCACGAGAGTACGTCGCGTCACCATTATACAGTGTTACGCGCCCACGGATGGTTCGTCTGAGGAGGAAAAGGAGACCTTCTACAACCAGTTGGGAGCTGTGTATAATGTATAATGCAAAATTGACCATTTTGCCATCAGTCGCCGTTTTAGAAGTATGTATCTAGACGTCCGAAACAGACGAGGAGCGGACATGGGGTTGGCACGAGATCACCATCTTATGATAGCTACTGTCCAATTACGCACTGCCGCCGTTCGAAGATCCAACTGCATGAGAACGCCCAGGTTCAACATTGACCGACTGAAAGATCCCACAGTGCGCCAAGAACTAAGGAACAATCCTTCACGTGGAGTGGAAACAATCAGCAGCTCACTGCCCGCCACCATCCAAGACCATTGGAATGCTGTAAAAACGGTTTTCGATCGCAAAGGATCGACGAACGAAAACAGCTAAGAGCTTAAATTGCAGCAACCCCAACAGCCGGGAGGATCGAGCTAGAGTCTCTATATCGAATGAAGATGAGAGAAGTGCAGCGTAGCGTGCGACGTGACAAGCGCAATTACATCAATGCGCTGGCTACGGAAGCAGAAGAAGCAGCAGCGAGGTGCGACAGCAGAACCGTTTATAGAATCACCAAAGAGCTAATAGGTGGCCGAAGCTCTACTCAAATTCTGCTGGCACGTTTCAAATTAAAAACGGTCTGCAACAGGGTGCGGTTAATTCGCCTATCCTTTTCAACATTTACACCAGCGATATTATAGGTTCCCTTCACCATACTATTGCGTACGCAGACGACTTGATTGCGTACAGGTCAGGTCCTAAAGTTGAGGTCATTGCAACTCTCTTGCAACGTGACTTCGACAAGATCCAGCGATATTGCGATGACTGGAAGATAAAGATCAACTTCCAGAAGTCGGAAACCATCCTGTTCAGAACGCCGTTGTCTGGGGCCTCACGGGACACCAGAAAGAATTGGCGAAAGTTCTCAATCGTAGGCCCGAACGGACGGCCATTGGCGAGTAGAAGTGTAGTCAGATACCTTGGGAGCAGCAAGCGGAAAAAAAAAAAAGAAGATAGTATTTAATTACGATTATATGTAGTTAGGTAGGTTAAGATTTATTTATTTATTTTAAGGTAGTTTAAGTAGCTTTAAGTTTTATATAAAAACAAAACGAATTCGTTTACAAAGTTTTTCCAAAACTCATTTTCTTTGTGAAAATCAAAATTAAAAGTAAAATAAAAATAAATAATTAATTACTAAATTAGATTACGTCGAAAGACATAGTTTAAGAGTTAAGTTTAGCTTAGAGCGCTCATACAGAGCCAGTAAGTTAGTTATAACATAGTTAAGTTAGTTAAGCTAGTTTTAAGCACTTTTGTCTAGCATGTAAGAATTAATGAATTTAACAAAAAAAAAAAATGCAGTAAAAATGAAATAAACACGCAGTGAAAGGCTTAGACGGTTCGTTGCTAATATCGGATGAAGATCAACTCAAGAGATGGAAGGAGCATTTTGCTTCTGTTTTAAACAGAGTATTCGCCAGCAATATGCACCCAAGTCAGACTGAAGTATCTGTGGTAAGAAATTCCCGAATTCGCACCTCAACCCCCAGTAAAGAAGAGATCATTACGGGGATCAAAGCATTGAAAACCAATAAGGCGGTAGGACTTGATGGCATACCCGTGGAGCTTTTTCGAGCGGCGCCAACTGCATCGGCTGAGCTACTATTTCCACTTGTTGGGAGAACATGGGAAGCCGAGAGTTTTCCGGATGAGTGGAAGAAGGGAATGATCGTCAAGCTCCCTAAAAAAGGCAACCTAATGCAGTGCGAAAACTGGAGAGGTATCTGCGTGCTACCAGCTGTGGCTAAAGTAATAGCTAGAATTATCCTGGAGCGAATCAAAGAACACCTCGAAGACACACTCGACGCTGAACAAGCAGGTTTTCGCTCTGGGTCCTCCTGTATCGAACACGTCAACACCCTGTGGATCATCATCGAGCAATGCGTTGAATATCGATCATCACTACACCTGCTGTTCATCGATTTCGAAAAGCCGTTTGATAGTGTCAATCGGGAATGTATTTGGCTTGCCTTGCACAGGAGAGGCAATCCTGATAAATTAATAGCTATTATCAAGGCTACATACGATGGATCCACATGTCACGTTTTGCACAGAGGAAGGCTGTCTGAGGAATTCGAAGTCCAAAGTGGGGTTTGGCAAGGCTGCATTCTTTCACCAATATTGTTTCTCTTGGTGATAAGCGATGTGCTAAATGCAGCTTTATCGACGGGAAATGGAGCAATTCGATGGACTCTTACATCCGAACTCAAACACCTCGACTACGCCGACGATGTATGCCTACTGTCTCACAGAATAATGGACCTTCACCAAATGACAGCAAATGTGGAGAGGGAAGCTAACATCGTTGGGCTGAAAATTAACTCGGCAAAAACAAAATGATCAGAATAGGACCGAACTCATGAACTCATATATGCATTGCTGGACAAAAGGTTGAGAGAGTAGAGAGTTTCCAATACCTTGGGAGTATTGTCTCAACTGATGGCGGAACCGAACTGGATATAGCCAGCTGAATAGGGAAAGCAAAATTTGCATTTGGGATGCTATCCACAATCTGGCGTAGCAATGCAATTAGCTTAAACACCAAGCTACGATTGTTCCATTCCAACGTTGAATCCGTGCTGCTATATGGATGTGGTACCTGGAGAGTGACCGCTACTATCACGAGGAAGCTTCAAACGTTCGTTAATAGATGCCTACGCAACATCTTAAGGATTTTCTGGCCACACCGTATCTCTAACGAACAGCTTTATCAGAGAACGAGTAATTAACCTATAGGCATAACCATACAACGACGAAAGTGGCAGTGGATTGGTCACACTCTCCGAAAAGGTGACAGGTCCATAGCAAACCACGCGATACAATGGAACCCGCTTACTCAGGATGGCAGAATACGAGGCGGTCACAGAAGTACATGGCGCAGAACAGTTGAGAAGGAAGCACGGCAATTGGGAAAGAGTTGGGGAGAGCTGAGGCACATTGCCAGAAACCGCACACGATGGCGCGCAGGCGTTGTAGAGGCCCTGGGACCCACAAGGGGATACAGGACATAAGTTAAGTTAAGTTGTGGTATTTTGCGAATCGGAGGGCGATTAGAAAATGCTGATTTGCAATACTCACAGAGGCATCCAATCATACTGCCCTCTCAAAACGCATTTGTAAAGACTTCCCCGTTGAAGTCTACTGTCTTCCTTTGGTTTCGGTGTTTCCCTCGTCTCGGCTATTGCGCCTTATGACTCAGACCTTTGTAGCAGTTACCTGCCACTTCATGGTGGGACTTTGTATTGAAATTCAAAAGAAAACTCACGGTTGACGCTCGTTCTCAAAAGACAGAAGAAGAACCCCTTTTATTGATCAAAACGTTTGGCTTACATACTAAATTATCAAACTAATTACACGCTATTCATACTTTCAATACTTGAACCCCAAATCAATACACGCGCTGCATAATCAGCATTTTCCATCATAAGTGAACGTCCGTCGCATAATGCATATACATATTTCGTTTATGCATCGAAAATACATAAACGGTAACATGATCATATTTTTGTACAATGTACAATTGCTCGGGTTTCAGGTATCGAAGTATGATTGAACAATTAATAAATTGATGTTTAAGTGGTTGCTGGTGCGATCCATTCACACATTAACGTCCTTATAATACATGATGCTCACATAAGATCCCTAGGTCATGGAAAGGTCGTTGCAGCAAGGTAACCAAAGCTTATATCGAAATCGTGTGTACTGGTCAGCGACTATAGTTCACCCGCCTTCCTTCCAGCCTTCAAACGCCTAATAGATAATGATACCACTTGCCTGCTGCTCCTTACTTCGGGGGGCTCTGGGAAGCCAGCGTAAAATTAATGATGTACCACTTAAAGCGAATCATCGGTCATTACACCCTAACGTTTGAGGAATATTCAACAATCTTGGCTCAAATAGAAGCTTGCCTGAATTCAAGGCCACTTTGCCCAGTAATCGAAGATCCAGAGGATCTTTCAATTCTGATACCAGGACACTTTTTAATCGGTAAAGCTTTAACCGCTGCTCCCGAAAAGGATTTGACCGACATCAAGTCAAACTACCTACACCGATGGCAGCTCATGCAGAAAATCCAGCAAGATTTCTAAAAGAAATGGAAGTCAGAGTACCTCACTTGACTCCAACACCGGCCAAAATGACTCACCTCTAATTTTCAGCTGAAGGTAGGACACCTCGTGATCGTGCATCATCGAGGGAAAGGCCAGAAACAAAAGCATCGCATCCAGAAACAAAAACAAACCATCATACGCACTAAGTAGAAGAATGTGGATGACCTTCTGTGATAACCCCCTTTTGACTTCACTCCTGAGGCCCGGCAGGATGTTGCAGTACAACATGACCAGAGACAACAAAATTCTATGTTATATCTAAGCCTTCGCACACACGCAGAAAACCTCACACCGATCCGCACACACACTCCAAAGCTACGCATTTGCGACGTTCGTGTGACGTTTTGCAATAAAACAAAAAGTGTAAGGTGGGGGTGTTACGGGTAACCACTATATGCAAATTATCACAACTGCTTATGATAGCGGAAATAAGAATAACTTCAATTGTAGAAGTACATGAAACTGAACGGAACTTGAGGTCAATGATCGCAGCACAGTTAAGATCACCGATGCCGCTGGTTTTTTACAAGTTGAGAGAAAAAGAGAAGTACATTCCCAAGTCAACCATGAATATGAATGGTCAATGAAAAAAAGATATAAAGACTTAACTTTAGAGGGGGTTCAGGCATGTCACATCATAAAACAAATTACGGTATGCATGATTAGCCGTATGAGTAGACTATACAGTTAAAACTATTCCTCCGTTGATGATAATAAACTTACTCTTAAAAAAGTATTACGTAGTAATTTTGTACGTTGCTAAACATTTTATTTGTTTTAATTCATTGCACTACGTGCTAGTGTTAGAAATGTTTTCCTTGAATCATTTATGTTTTGTAAACATAGTTTCCCGTGGCCGCTTCTATCACATTCTTATGGACAACTTGCACTTGGTTGAGCTTTCATCCTCAAAACACCTTACAAGTATTACTTAGCTTACATTTGTTGCAGATGTCTTTCAAATGTGTTAACATTAAGAGGTAGCTCGAATGATTAGCACCCTTCAACAGTGCTGTAACTTTCCAGACGAAGCGACTACTGGCAAAAACCAGCAAAATAGCGAGCAAATCCCTTAAATTAAGAGATATATAAGATACAGAACCTATTCCAGTACGTGATCCCAATACCTATCGTCTTCTAATAGCCCCAAAAAACCTGTGGAATGTAGGACGAACGTGAGCAGCTACCGTCTTGAAGTTTGAGAAGACGGTTTGCACATCTTGCAGTAGGATCCTATCCTTTTTATACTCTATCCTAAAGGTATATTAAGTATGATACATAATTAGTAACATAGAGAAATAATCGAGATAAACCTTATAAAGTATATATGTATGTATGTATATCAATTGCGAAGACGATTTAGCCATGTCCATGGTTTTCAGTACAAGTGTAAAAAATTTCCAAATCCGCCCACTGCGACGCTCACTTTTTCATAACTTCACTAAATTACATTATACCGAAAAATTTTATTAACACCAAATATTTAAATATTCAAATTGTCTACAATTCACCCATACATTGTCTTTGGCCAAGCCCACTTTTTATACCCTATCCTAAGGGTATATTAAGTTTGACACATAGTTTGTAACATAGAGAAATAATCGAGATAGACCCTATAAAGTATATATATTCGTGATCAGCATCAATAGCGAAATCGATTGAGCGATGACCGTCCGTCCGTCCGTCCGTCCGTCCGTATGTCACCGCTTTTTGGGCCTTAAATTTTGAGCTAGGACGATGAAATTTCATATCTGGGCTTCTGAGAAAAAGATACAGTACAAGTGTAAAAATTTTTGAAATCCGCCCACTGCCACGCCCACTTTTTCATAACTTCACTAAATTATATGAAACCGAAAAATTTTGTTAAGACCAAATATTTAGGCATTCAGATTCCCTACAATCCACCCATACAAAAGTTTTGGCCACGCCCACTTTTTGGGCGCGTTTTCATCACATAACCGATTTTTGGGCCTTAAATTTTTAACTAGGACGCTGAAATTTCATATCTGGGCTTCCAAGAAAAAGATACAGTACAAGTGTAAAAATTTTTTACATCCGCCCACTGCCACGCCTACTTTTTTATAACTTCACTAAATTATATGAAACCGAATTTTGTTAAGACCAAATATTTGGGTATTTAGATTCCCTACAATTCACCCATAGAAGAGTTTTGGCCACGCCCACTTTTTGGGGGCGTTATCATCAAAAAACCTATTTTGATAAAATTTTACATGTAACATCCTCAAACATTCGACATTATAGCTATATTTGAGTACAAAATGCAATTTGGCCACGCCCACTTTATAGAGAGGAGGATAGGGTATCATACGATCCGTTCCAGACGGATTGTAGCTTTTCTGTATGTTTTGGGGGCGTTTTCATCAAAAAACCGATTTTCATAAAATTTTACATGTACAATCCTCAAAAGTTCGAAGTTATCGTCTAAGTTTTGTACAAAATGCCACATGGCCACGCCCAATTTTTAGAAAGGAGGATAGGGTATCATACGATCCATTCCAGATTTATTATTTCTAGTGAATATTTTGGTTATTAAATGAAAAATAACGAATGTATTGTAAGTGTGTTTGAATGTTTTAACGATCGATAAAATTTATCGAATGTGATCGATAAAATAGACCGATCGTTTATTGATAAAATAGAACGATTGAAACGATTTGAACGAAAGTGTATTTGACGCCGGCAATGGCGGTGCGCATTGTCATTCGATGAACAAACGTGAAACGTTCGTTTATCAAAATATCAAAGGTTTCAAAAATGTTATTCTTTCAATTGAACTTGCATTTTTAATAACCATACTCGACAAATATTTTTGCTCGAATAAAAAGTGACATCCAATCCGACTTGAAAAAAACCGAGAATCTAATGAGTAAATGAACAACCAATGAATCTCAATCGAAATCGAAACAGGGAATGTCACTTGTATAAATTCAAATACAAGAGGATTCTACTCGAGGCGCAGAACAAGCATTATTCATATATTATAATATTAGAATGATCATAATATACTGTTTTTTTAAACTTTTGCCTTGTTTTGTGAAAATAATTTTTTTTAAAACTAAAAGTATTTTGGGGAGATTTTTATAGAAGCAGATTAGATTTTATTAAATCATATCTCTTTATAATTGCTGTTCTCTAAAGCGGCAAAGGTTCAAACTTACCTAAATATTGGAGATGCACTCGAATCTGATGCATTCGACCAGTCAATGGTTTGCAAAGTACTACACTAGTATAGCCATTATGTGCAATTTTCTGAAAAGTTGTTGTACAATCTTTACCCTTTGGTGATACTTTGCACACTCCAATTTTATAGCTAACTACTTCAATAGGCTCTTTGCATTCAATTACTCCGCTAAAAGTAATAAATGAAAATATGTTTTCTTAATTTAGAACAAGGTATTTAGAATTTTACTCAGGAAATTCCCCTTCAACACGACATATGTATTCCTTTTGTACTTGTCTGTTACGTATCTGATGTTCCATTTGCCGTGCCTTCTTTGGGCTTCTTCCAAATAATAACAGTCCAGAGGTAAGCCGGTCTAATCTATGAATTGTCCTTAAGTTCTTTAAATTATATTCCTTTGCCAGTATAAAAACCACGGTGTTGTGACGATATCTGCCACAAGGATGAACCTTTGGAAAATACAAAAGAAGTGTTGTGTTATAATTAGTGTTACATAAAAGACAGATTTTGAGTAAATTGGTTTATGTATGTAAATGTTTCCTTAACCTTAAAACAAATGAAAATTTTAGTTTCTATGACAAATGAAAAAGAAACATGTGTAAATGAAAATGGGAAAAAATTTAAACATATAACACGTAAATAATAATGTAAATCGTAAATATTAATGTAGATTAGATCAAATCAGTTAATGTTAACAATTACAACATATATGTATATGAGCAACTACCTCTGTATTTTGAAATGGAGTTTATGTATATGCTTACTTACTTAGGTGGCGCTACAGTTCGGGGTGAACCTAGGCCTCCACTAACAAGCATCTCCAGTTAGCTCGGTCCTTAGGGGTGATAAAGAGTAATTCAACTTACAAACTGCCAAACTCACCTGCACGCGGTGCACCCTGCTTCCGACTGACGAGGCTCTGGCGACCGAGTAGGGGCGGTATAACACCCACCCCGCCGGGAAGAAAAGACCTGGCCAACGAGGGAACGCGTACGCGGTATAGTACGCAGTATAATACGTAGGTATAATCCTTGATAGTACATTCTAACGTATCTGGGCATCCCGGATACGCAATATGTTACACATGCATATGTGGCAATGCTGTTCAAATTAAGGGAACGAAAAAGAAAAGAAACGACATGGGCTACCGGTGGTGAATATTGTTTGGTGGAGACAGTTGCTATTCAACCGTCGCGCAAGTCACACAGAAAATAAAGAAAAAGTGTAGAATAAAAAAGTGTAAAATAAAACAATAATATAGTAAAACAATAAAGATTGAAGTGCACAGAGATTGTCTGAGTTTATTTTTTTTTGTGCTTATTAAATCAAAAGGGAGTATAAATCCCCTTAAAATATCAGAAGTGGGATTCGGTGTATAATCATAAACACACACGCAATGGCCGAAGTAGAAAAATATCGTGTGTATACTGCGACACAACTGAGGACACGGCTGGAAAAGATCGGGATGAAGACAACAGGCAGCAAGGGTGAGTTGGTGTTGAGATTGTTGTCAATTCCAGCAAAGGAGCGTGGCGAGTCACCAGGGCGACGCGATGACGCCTCACGTAAACAGATGGATAACGGTAATTCTTCTGATGAGGAGTATTATGAGGATAGTGTGGCAGAGGGGGAGACAGCGAACAACAAAGAACGAGAGGAAGAAAACGATGAGAGGAGCGACGAACAAGACGAACAACATGATGAAAGCAACAATGATAGACAAAGAAAAAAAAAAGGAGAGATAACGAATGAGAGTTTTGGAAAAAAAGAGTAGAAGTTGATAAAGAAAGAGTTAGAAATAATGAAGAAGGAAGTCGAGTTACAGAAGAAAGAGAATAAGTTGTTAGCAAAGGAGAATGAGTTTCTGAAGAGGACGAATTAAAGAGAGTGGTGGCAGAGATAATGACGGCAGCAACAGTGGACCAACGGAAAATATATCTAACTTGAAAGATTTGTTGTCTAATTTCTCGTGAGAAGATGTCGATTGTTTTTCCCCCTGGGAAAGCCAACTAAAAAATCTAATTGCTGCTTACAATTTGGAAGACAACAATATCAGAGTATTGATTTCGTGCCGCCTAAAGGGGAAGGCGTTGAAGTGGTTCCATACTCGGGCAGACCTGATGACTGTCCCGTCGCAGTTACTTAAAGAAATGGGGGAGATGTTTGTAGACCATACAAGCCGGGTTACACGGAAGAGGGCATTCGAAGCAAGGAAGTGGCTGACCAGCGAAACTTTTCAACGGTATTTACACGAAAAAACAATTATGGCCAATAAAATTGCAATGGAGGAGGACGAGTTGCTGGAGTGCCTCGTCGGTGGAATCCCTGACGTAAATTTACGCTCTCAAGCCAGAATGCAGCGCTTCAAGAGTAAACACCAGTTATTGGAAGCATTCAAGAATTAATCTGGAGAAACTGAAGGTGCAAGCATATATATATATATACAGACGTCAACAGCGGTTAGATGCTTTAATTGCAATTCAATGGGACATTTCGCAAAGGAGTGCAGAAAGCCTAAAAGAGCGTTTGGGGCCTGCCATGTATGTGCGGAGATGAGCCATTATGCTGCCGAGTGCCCTAAGCGAAAGGGGCCAACAGTGCATCAGCTTGACTACGCTGAGGATGAAGATAATTTTGTAAGAAATTTTGTTTATTATTTTAAGAATATTAATACTATATTTAAGATATCATTAGTAACATTAATTGACACCAGTAGCCCGATCAGTTTAGTCCGCCAACAGTTCGTGCCTCAGGATACTGTTTTTTTTAATAATATAAAATGTAATTTCGTTGGAATCAATAAAAGTCCTCTTAACGTCATTGGTTACGTGAATTGCTGTGTGTTGTTTGAAGGAGAGGAAATAAATTTAAAAATTTATGTAGTAAAGAACGATACGATGAATATCCCCGTAATACTGGGTAAAGATTTTCTGAAATTAGCTAATCTAAGGTTAGAGAAATGGAAAGATGTAACGAAACAAAAGAAAGAAAATGATAGATATGAAAAAGAGTGTAGTGATTTAATGAATATTAAATAGATAAAGAAGAGACGGAAGTATTGCATGTAGATAATGAAGCAGTAAATTGTGAGTCAAAAGAAAAGTTTATTAAAATGTATAAAGATTATGTGTGCTGCAAACGTTCTTTGTTGCCAGAGACCGATTACGACATGAAAATTAGGTTGACGGATGAAAAACCTTTCCATTGCCCACCAAGGAGATTATCTTATCAGGAAAAAGACAAGGTACAATCCATTTTAGATGAATTACTACAAACAGGAGTTATTAGACCTAGCAAATCTGAATATCCATCCCTGATAGTGTTAGTGAGAAAAAAAAGAACGATAATCGGCTGTGTATTGATTATCGAACTCTTAACAAGGTGACATATAATTTTCCGATACCACTTATTGATGATTTGCTAGACAGATTAGCGAATAAAACATTTTTTTCATTGTTAGATTAAAGAGTGCATTTTATGTACGTATGAATGAAAATCCAATTAAATACACTTCATTTGTGACCCCGTTGGGTCAGTATGAGTTTCTCGAAATGCCGTTTGGATTGAGGAATTCCCCTTCGACGTTCCAGCGTTTTATCAATGAAATTTTTGACAATCTGATCCGGGCGTTGAAAATTGCTATCTATTTGGATGACATTATGGTGGCTACAGAGACTGTTGATGAGCATTTGTGTATACTAGAAGAAGTGTTTGAAAAGCTAATTAAAAACAAGTTAGAGCTAAGGCTGAATAAATGTCGATTTTTGAATCTGAAGTACAATATTTAGGATATACGATTTCAAAAGAGGGTATCAGACCAGATGAAAAGGGTATAGAGTCTGTGAAGAATTTTCCTGTGCCACAAAATGTAAAAGGAGTTCACAGCTTTCTGGGCTTGTGTTCTTATTTTAGAAGATTTATTAAGGGCTTTTCCGTTCTAGCCGAACCTTTATACAAGTTGATTCGTAAGGATGCTAAGTTTAAATTTGGGGAAGACGAATTACGTGTATTTCAGGTCTTGCAACAAAAATTAGTTGAGTCACCTATATTGTCCATATATGATCCGCGAGACGAGACAGAACTTCATTGTGACGCTAGCTCGTTAGGGTTTGGGGCAATGCTTCTACAGAAGAAAGAATGGTATCCCGTGTTTTATTTCTCGAAGCGGACGACAGAGTACGAATCAAAATATCATAGTTTTGAGTTGGAAACGTTGGCTATTGTTTATGCACTCAAACGATTCAGAATATACCTAAATGGGTTGAAATTTAAAATAGTCACCGATTGTAATTCCTTAACGCTAACTTTAAAAAAGAAGGAGATAAATCCGAGGATCGCAAGATATGCTCTTGAATTACAAAACTATGACTATACTCTAGAACATAGGCATGGAAAAAGGATGCAACATGTAGATGCACTTAGCCGTATGACTAATATATTAGTACTTGAAGAAAATACATTTGAACAAAATTTGTCGATCTGCCAAAACAAAGATGAGGAAATAAAAAATATTAGGGAACGGGTGGAGACAAAAGAGGACAATACTTACGATATGCGAAATGGTTTAGTGTACAGAAAGGTAGGGCAGAGTATCCTTTTTTATGTGCTGAAGAGCATGGAGGGGAGTCTAATACATAAGTACCACGATGAAATGGGGCATATGGGATGTGAGAAGGTATTAGACGCGTTGCATAAAGCTTATTGGTTTCCTAAAATGAAGAGTAAGATTAAAGATCATATTAGCAACTGTTTAAAATGTATAGTGTTTTCTTCTAAGGCGGGTAAACATGAAGGGTTAATGCATAATGTACCAAAGGGAGACAGACCTTTCGATACAATTCATGTGGACCATTTCGGTCCAGTAATTTTAAAAGCATCAAAGAAAAAATATGTTTTTTTAGTAATCGATGCTTTCACAAAATTTACTAAGTTATACGCGGTTGGGTCCACTAGTAATAAGGAAGTGTTAGGGTGCCTTAAGGCTGATTTCACCGTTTATAGTAGGCCAAAAATGTTAGTGTGTGATAGAGGTAGCGCGTTTACTGCGAAAGATTTCGATAGTTTCCTTAAGGACAATAATGTGCGACATGTGAAGATTGCCACGGGTTCACCTCAAGCAAATGGACAGGTGGAGCGTGTTAACAGAAGTTTAGCGCCGATGATCGCGAAAATATCGAGTGGCGGTATGATGTAGACGATAGATAAAGTATTACCAGAAATCGAGTTGGCCATGAATAATACTGTTCACAAAGGTACTGGTACATCTCCGAGTCAACTTCTGTTCGGGTTTCATCAGAGGGGAACAATGATAGACCACTTGAGGGAAAAGTTGGAGGATATACACTACATCAAAAAATTGCACATACAGCAGATAATTTCGCACATAAAAGGGCTTATTTTTAAAAATAAAAGTTTGTCTTGTAAATTTTTATTAAATTTCTATTCTTTTATTTATAATGCACAGTAATTAACTTTTTTTATTTAAATATTTCACTTATAGGATAAAAAAAAACAAAAATCAAAATACAACTTCATAAATTCACCTCAAATAATTGCACATACAGTAGATATTAACATAAATTCATTCTTATTTTAAAGGGTTTAAATGAGCATTAATAGGATGTATGGTATCCTTTGGCTAAAATGACTTCCCTCAAACGGTTTTTCATTGATTCCACCAATTTTTTAGTTTCATCAGGAGATATTTTGTGCCATTCTTCTAGAATAACCTGCTTCAAGTGCTGTCTGTTCGTTATATTATGTTGTCGCACTTTTCGTTCCAACAAATCCCACAGATGCTCAATTGGATTGAGATCGGGTGATTGAGGGGGGTGTGGGAGAGTGGATTTGCAATTGTAGATCAACCAAGTTCGGATTAATTCAGAATTATGCTTGCGGTCGTTATCTTGCACCAGCAGAAAATCGTCTCCTATTCCCAATTTTTGCGCACTAGCTTTGAGATTATCCTTTAATATTGGCAAATACTGGAATCTATCCATGGTACATTCAACAAAAGTGATGTTTCCAACGCCGCTAGCTGCCATGGCACCCCAAACCATGACATTCCCACCGCCATGTTTAACAGTTGGGATTAAGTTTTCCTTATTCATGGAAGTATTGGGTTTCCGCCATACAAAACGTCGAACATCTGAACCTAATATGTTGTATTTACTTTCGTCGACAAAAATTACTTGGTTCCAGAACTCATCTGGTTTGTTGACATACTCTTTGGCATATGCTAAACGCTTGATGGCATTTTTCTTCGTTATGAAAGGTTTTTTACGAGCAACGCAACCTTTGTAACCTTTAGTATGCAACAAGTTGCGAATGGTTTGAGGATTTACTGATGGCCCCCTAGATTCTTCGAGGTTTGTAGCTATTTAAGGTGCCCCAATTTTCGGATCAGTCTTGACCATTCGCTCAATAACTCGTTCATCTCGCGTAGTTAGGATTTTTTTTCTGCCTCTTCCTACAGCCATGTCATACGAATTATTTTTTTCAAAATTTTTTACGACGGATTGGATTGTGGGACGAGGTCTATTCACTATTTTACTAATTTCTGCGTAACTTTTTCCCTCAGCTTTTAACTTTACAATTATTTTTTTTACATCTATAGGCACTTTTTTATGATTGTCTGCCATCACTTTGTTATTTGTTAATTAGTTCTCTTAAGATAAAATAAAAAACCACCAAATGCGACTGTACACTACCAAATATCTTAAACTTTTATTGACTGTACACAGCAGCAAAAATATTTACCGCTAATCGAGGATTTTACGAAAGAAACAGGGTGTATGTGCAATTATTTGAGTCGAATTTTAGGATGCAAGGAAAACTTTTGGGTGTGTTCGTCAAAAAAAACTATTTTTAGAAAATTTTTTTTTTATAATCCTAATCTACATATAACACCGAAAAATGTTTCATAAATTTTTTTAAGGATTGCGTTGTATTTTAGGAAAAAATACGGTTTCATTGGTAAATGATTTAGTGTATGTGCAATTTTTTGATGCAGTGTAATTGAATGTAAAAATGAAATGGATTTAGTTCAAATTAGAAAAGGAGCTGCTGAAAATATAACGAAAAATCAAAATTATAATAAGTTAACAAAAGATCGACAAAGGATTTGTAAGGAATATAGAGTAGGTTATTATGTCATGGTGAAGAATTTTATTAGCCAACCTGGAGCGTGTAGAAAAATAGCCCCGAAGTTTAAAGGACCCTATGTAGTAGATAAGGTGTTACCACATGATCGGTATGTACACAAAGATGTCGAAGGATTTCAGTTAAGTCAAGTGCCTTATACAGGGATATGGGAGGTAGCTAATTTGAAGCCGTGGATAAATCTTATCGAAAGGTCTATGGTCTATAGGATGACCGAATTGTGGCAATGCTGTTCAAATTAAGGGAACGAAAAAAAAAGAAACGACATGGGATACCGATGGTGAATATTGTTTGGTGGAGACAGTTGCTATTCAACCGTCGCGCAAGTCACACAGAAAATAAAGAAAAAGTGTAGAACAAAAAAGTGTAAAATAACACAATAATATAGTAAAACAATAAAGATTGAAGTGCACAGAGATTGTCTAAGTTTGTTTGTTTTGTGTGCTTATTAAATCAAAAGGGAGTATAAATCCCCTTCAACAGTTGTCAAGTGTTGATGGGATTGCACGCGTCGAGTAGTACCTCCTACCGTTTAAATAACATTCACAGTTTTTTTTTAATTGTTCAATTTTTGATTTAATTTAAACTACCTACATACATAATTACGCAAAATAATATATAAAAATATTTAAAAATGAAATGCGGTGCATGTAATTTAAAAGTTGAAAGAAATGAAAATAAAATTGTACGTGCATATTGCACCGAATACATTCATGCAAAGTGCGCGAAATTGGAAAAGAGAGAAATCGAGTTTTTTAGAGAAAAGTAAACAAGGCTATAAATGTAACGGATGCGTCTCTCAGCGGCGGAATTCTATTTTGGCGGACGTTACTCCCATTACTTCGGTTCAAGTTCTCTCAAAATCATCTACAGATTCAGACTCAGCAAACATTTCTAATGAGCAAACAGTTACACTTCAAATGCTGTTTAGTGAGATCATTAAACTTCAAAAGCTGAACACTGATGCGCTTGATAAAATTAAATTCTTAGAAGAGAATAATGTATCTCTTATAAGGAAGATTGATGGTTTGGAGTTTAAGCTGAATTTGCTTGAGCAGAGGGATAAGAAGAGCGCAGTGGATATTGTTGGAGTACCTGATGTTAATAACACTAACGTCAAAGAAACTTCTTAGTGTTGGTGTGGGAGAGCAGATCCATGCTGGAGAAATCGAGTATTGTTACGTGAAGAATGTTAAAGGGAAAAGAAATGACGAAAAAAATGTTGCATCGAACATCGTGTGTGTAAAATTTTCATCGCCGACACGGAAAGAAAGTATTATGACCAAGATGCATGCAAAAAGAATTAAACATTTTTCTAATATCTTTGATGACCAATGGACTAACATCGGTAGCAGCAAGAACATCAGCAGCAGAATTTTTATCAACGACTCCCTTACTGGATACTCAAGATCTCTTCTAGAAAAGGCAGTTGAAGTTCAACAAAAAATGTAAATACGTTTAGGTGAGAAACTCATCTATAGTCATCAGAAAGAAGGAAGGCGATAAAGTTATTAAAGTAGCTAGCTTTGAGGATTTTTCGAAAATTGATATTGATTGATTATACCCTATTCTAAGGGTATATTAAGTTTGACACATAGTTTGTAACATAGAGAAATAATCGAGATAGACCCTATAAAGTATATATATTCGTGATCAGCATCAATAGCGAAATCGATTGAGCGATGACCGTCCGTCCGTCCGACCGTCCGTCCGTATGCCACCGCATTTTGGGCCTTCAATTTTGAGCTAGGACGATGAAATTTCATATCTGGGCTTCTGACGAAAAGATACAGTAGAAGTGTACATTTTTTTTAAATCCGCCCACTGCCACGCCTACTTTTTTATAACTTCACTAAATTATATGCAACCGAAAAATTTTGTTAATTCCAAATATTTAGGTATTCAGATTCACTACAATTCACCCATAGAACAGTTTTGGCCACGCCCACTTTTTGGGGGCGTTTTCATCAAAAAACCGATTTTGATGGTTCGTGGTTATAGCCATATTTGAGTACGAAATGCAATTTGACCACGCGCACTTTATATAGAGGAGGATAGGGTATCAGACGATCCGTTCCAGACGGATTGTAGCTTTTCTGTATGTTTTTATATTATTTTATCATGTTTTATTCCAGTCGAGTAATTTCAAATTCCAATCCTCCTAATAATTCTACTAATAATTATTTTACGACTTTAAATTCTGATAATAAAAATTGTTATTGTATAGATCACCCAAATATAGAATCTTCAGGTTTCTCCGTAATTCATCAGAACATTCGAAGTCTTAGATAAAATTTTGATTCTTTTTATTCGCACCTTGCATCTTTAGATCACTTGCCAGATCTCATATTTATTTCTGAAATTTGGATCTTTAATTTTGAGATTTCAAACTTTTGCATACCTAATTACACAATTGCTGCAACATGCAATGATTCATATTCTTCCGGTGGTATTGCAGTATTTCATAGAAGCGATATGACATGCAAAATTATAAACTCTAATATGTTAAGTGCTGATTTGATTAGTGTCACTTGTGAAATTTCTGGGATCTACAGACTACATAGGTGTTCTGCAAAGGTATTTTTGGAAGAATTTTCTGAGTTTCTTGAACACCAAACTTGTAAAAACCTTATCCTACTAGGAGATTTTAACATCAATATACCTGATGTTGATATATTTCTTTCAACTTTGGCATCTTTTCGTTTTGAGTCCTTATTGTCCCAACCTACACGAGTCGGTCTAAATTCTAACTCTTGTTTAGATCATATATTTATAAGGTTACACAGAAACAACTCCATTAGTTACAAAACTAAAGTATATGATCTAAAAATAACAGACCACTGCTTAACGAGCATTCAGCTTGATTATGTTGTTTCCAGACCAAAGCAAATGAGTAATCATGATTTGTTAAAAATTGATTTTTTTGCTCTACGTAGAGCTATAACGTTTGAGTTTTGGTATGAAGTTTACCTTGCAGATAATCCATCAGATGCGTTTGATTTGTTCCTTATAAAGTTACAACGCCATATTTCTCATTGCAGCCAAAATATAAACAAATGTTCAAACAAATTAAAATGCCTTAAGCCATGAATGACCTTTAGTTTATTAAAAAAAATAAAAAAGAAAAACCAACTTTGTGTTAGTGTCGAAAAACATCCAAATAGTATCAGATTAAAAAGATTTTATGAAAAATTGTGTCATGAGCTCAAAACTGAAATTCCTCTTTGTAGAAATGCCTATTTCAGCAGTAGACTAGTTCAAAGTTTTGGTAACACTAAAAAAGAATGGAGAGTGGTTAATGAAATCCTAAATAGGAAAAAATCTAGCGTTGATATCATTTTAAAAAGTAATAACACAAACATATCTGAGCCTATAGAGATTGCTAATATATTTAATGATTTTTTCACTACTATTCCGAGTTCTATTCAAGATTTCTCTTCATGTCAATGTGATAGCACTGTTACGCGGGAAAATCTACAAACTGGAAGTTTTCTTTTCAATGAATTTACATCCTTTGAAATACATAAATTGATACTATCACTAAAAACTTCTAATTCTTCTTCATATGATTGGATTTCAAATACAATCCTAAAAAATATCTCCTTACAAGTTTCAGATGTTCTTTGTTTTATATTTAATCTTAGCTTTCAGAAAGGAATTTTTCCTAACTCTCTCAAAACTGCAGTAGTTATTCCTCTACATAAGAAAGGGGATACAAACACTTTAAATAATTACCGCCCTATATCCCTGTTATCTGTATTTTCCAAGGTTTTCGAAAAAGGTGTTAAATGTAGAATGTTGAAATTTTTAGAGAAAACTAAGTTTTTCAATGAGTGCCAGTTCGGTTTTAAAAGCGAAAGATCTACCGAAGATGCCTTGTTAAAGCTATGTGGTGAAATATATAATAGTTTCAATGATTCGGAAATTCCGGCTTCTTTATTTATAGACATTACCTAGGCTTTCGATACGGTGGATCATACGTTGTTACTTAGTAAATTACATAATGCAGGCTTCAGAGGAACTATACACGATTGGTTTTCTTCGTATTTAAATAAACGTAACCAAACCGTAAGAATTAAACGTTGCTTGAGCTCGCTGCAATTTATTAACACAGGGGTTCCGGAAGGCTCGGTTTTGGGCCCTATCTTATTCTTATTCTTTGTAAATTCTCTCTTTATCCAACCTTTCAAGGGTAAGATTACTGCATTCGCTGACGATACTGCTTTATCAAATAAGAACTACTTCAGCCTATATTCGGATGTAAACTTTGATCTTGAATGCCTTCGAAGATGGTTTAAATTTCATAAGTTAACTATCAGTAGCAAAACAAAATTTATGCTTTTTAACTGCATTATCATTCCCCCAATTGCAACAAGTTTCTCTTAAACAACGTTTGTTGCCATGATCAGTGTACACCCACTTACGATGATAAAGTTAACTGTTTAGATGATTGCTTTGTAGTCGAACGTGTTGAAAGCTTTAAGTACTTAGGTATTGTGAAAGACCATACTTCGAACTTGAACCAATATCTTAATACAGTTGTAAGGCAAATGTATCATCTCAGTATCTACTCCAATCAGACAATTTTAAAAATGGATTATAATGGTCTTTTTAAATCTAAACTTCAATATGGAGTGGCATGCTGGGGCGGTACACATTTTAGTAAAATTGAACCCTTACTCATCAAACAAAAACACGCAATTCGTATTATTTCTAAGGTTAATCGAAGAACTCCAAGTTTTGAACTGTTCAGAAATCTTAAAATTCTTCCATTAAGACACTTATACTTTTATAAAGTCCTAAAAATATTTTTTAGAAAATCCGGATATGCCGCTTCCAGATTGTACGGTAGCCACAACCTTCGCGTTAACACCAAAAATCTCGTAATGTTACCCAAAATTAATAAAGCACTATTTTCCCGCTTCTATAGTATTACTTCGCCTCGGTTATTCAATTATCTACCGATAAATCTGAGATGCGAAAGAATAGAATCAGTATTTTTAAAACATATTCTAATTTGGCTTTTCACCTTTAACCATTATGAAATAGAGATCTTGTTCAATCCAATGATTTAGCATTGTAACTTTTCCCATTTTTCTTTAAACTTAATTTTTTTATATGAATATTTCCTTATCAAATTAATTTATAAATTAATTTTGCTAACGGCTATAGCGGCTTTGAGTGGGGACCTACTAGAAATGAATACAACCAAAACAAATAAAAGGAGCGACGTTAGTAACACAAGCAATGAGGAGAATGCAGTGAACCTCTTTCTAAGGAGGTCCAAGCTGCCGAGGTCACCAGATGGCCAAGAGGCAGCAACACAGAGGTGGCTGGGTGGACGCAAGTCACCCGCAAAAAAGGAGACAACGAGCGAACCGGCACCACACAAATCGTGAAGGCACTATGTCACCTAGTAACAGTCGAGTGTCGCGACCTGGATGAGGTAACTGTCAGCCACTGTCAGCAAAAATAACAACGGAGGCAATAGGAGGAACACAAACCGCTCTCCTTAATCTTACACCGAATGAAGGAAGTAAGATGATCGCCGCAGGACATATGCGCGTGGGATGGGTGCGCTGCAGAATCCTGGAGCACCTAGCACAGACACAGTGCCACAGTGCTACAGATGTCTAGAGTATGGACATGTTGCAAGGCACTGTAAAAATGAAAAAAACCGCACAGGCACATGTCTACGATGTGGAGGCAAAGGACACATCGCGAAGAAATGCATGGTTAAAAGATTATGAAGTGCATACAAATTAATCTAAACCACTGCGAAGCCGCTCAGGATTTGCTTGCACAAACGGCGAGAGAAGTAAACACGGATGTAATCCTTATCTGCGAACAGTACAAAACACCTTACTGCAGCGAAGGATGGGCAGAAGACTGGAACAAAAAGGCAGCGATATGGACGTGTGGCACTCACCCCTTCGAACGCAAGGACCCGGGACGACGGGAAAACTTAGTCTATGCCAAAGTGAAGGGAATTCACTTCTTCAGCTGCTATGCCCCACCGAGCACGACTATGGATGAATATTGTCAGATGCTAGACAGTCTTGTAGACGAGGCACGAGGGAAGTCACCAGTGATTATAGCCGGAGATTTCAATGCATGGGCAGTAGAGAATAATGCTAGGACAAACGGGACCGAAAATTCTACGAAGAATCTTTCTCTCGAAACGACCGAGGATATCTTCATCCGCTTTTGATAGAGTCTAAGCTTCAGCGCCATAAAGCAGGACTGGTATGATCACGTTCTGTCCAATTCGTCGATGTTGAGTGTCCCTTCTTGTAGTCAGCATATACTTGGTTTTTCCCTCATTTACCGCTAAGTCTCGTCACCCTCCGGTGCAATACAGGCGAACACACCGGTGACAGCCCACTGTGTTCTACCAATTATGTCAATGTCGTCGGCGTAAGCTAGTAGTTACACGGACTTTTGAAAGATTGTGCACCTAGTGTTGGCTTGTGAGTTTCGCACAATTCTTTCAAGTTTGATGTTGAAAAAAACACATGACAGCGCGTCGCCTTGCCTAAATCCTTTTTTGACATTAAAAGTCTCGGTGAGATCGTTACCGACATTGATGGGCAGCGAGAATTCTCCATAGTCATTCTGCACAATGCAATGTGACGAGTTTGGTAGGGATGCCAAAACTAGACATGGCTCTATATATATAGCTCGTCTCTAGAAATGATGTCATATGCGGCCGTAAAATCGATAAAAAGATGATGAGTATCGATTTGGAATTCTTGGGTTTTTTTTTCAGAATCTGCCGTAGTGTGAAGATTTGATTGCCTGTAGACTTTCCTGGTCTGAAACTACACTGATAAGTAGGTTTCAGACGTTCACACAATGTGGCAGATAGATAGGAGACTCTGCAACTGATGCAATTGAGGGGGTCTCCTATCTTAAGGATGGGGCAAACGGTGTTGAGATTACATTCATACATTAATTTGACCAAATTTTAGAAATGAGTTGGTATATGCTCTCTACCAGCTCATTAAGCTTGGATATTACTATCCCCACTTCGTTTTTGGTCAGGTGGACGGAAGTTTTAGTTATCATCATGTTGATCTTCGTCGCCGTTATACAGTCTGCAGAAGAAATTTTTCCATATTCTCAGCACCGACTGCGACTCTACTACGAGGTTTCCTTCTTCATCTCTACAGTCTTCTGTACGGGTCTTGTTGGCCTGACACTTTCTTTATACCCTCTGATAAGGGTATATTAAGTTTGACATATAGTTTGTAACATAGAGATATATTCGAGCTAGACCCTATAAAGTATACATATTCGTAATCAGCAACAATAGCGAAGACAATTTAACCAATGTCCGTCCGTCCGTCCGTCCATCACCACTTTTTGGGCCTTATATTTTGAGCTAGGAGGATGAAATTTAATATCTGGGCTTTTGAGAAAAAGATACAGTACAAGTGTAAAAATCTTTGATCTTTGGAGCCCACTGCCACGTCCACTTTTTCATAACTTCACTAAATTATATGAAACTGAAAATTTTTGTTAAGACCAAATATTTAGGCATTTAGATTCCCTACAATTCACCCATACAACAGTTGTGGTCACGCACACTTTTTTAAGGGTTTCTATAAAAAAATAAAGTGCACGACTGGGTCGTACGTACTTGCACCTTAATGCTATAAGTTTATAATCGTATAAGCACTGAAATTCAAGTTTTTTGTAAAAACGCCATCCTAAAGTGGGCGTGGCCATATATGATGATAAGGTGAATTGTAGAGATTTTCAAAGCCAATGAACTATGTTTTAACAATTTTTTTTTGATTTCTAGTAAAAATTTTGAAAAAGTAAAATTTTTGGAAAGTGGGCGTGGTAGATTCAAAACTTGGTACGTTATGTCCTTGCATTTATCATACCCACGTCAAATATTAATGTTAAGCCCAATCGCTGAAGAAATGGCCGATATACACCTAATTCGTAAAATTACTGTTATACGCATTTTTCGCGCATAACGTGGTATGCCACCTACTAGCATATGCCAAAACTAACGCACATATGAAATTTTATCAAAATCATTAGAGCCGTTTTCGAGAAAATCCATTTTTAGTGAAATCGGCCTTAAGTAAAGTACCCTTAATTTTGAGGTTAGAACGAAAATTCCAATTTCGCCTCTAGGGATCATCTCACAGACCCCAGATGTGAAGTTTGAAGCAAATCCGTCCACCCGTTTAGGCTCCAGTCGAATATACAGACAGACAGACAGACAGTCAGACAGACAGACAGACAGACAGACAGACAGACAGACAGACAGACAGACAGACAGACAGGCAGACAGACAGACGGAATTGGCGGACCCACTTTTTTGGACTTCTCCATCATAGTAATGTCAAGTTTGATTAAAATCTCGAGTTCGAAACTGTTCACGAAACCAGGTATAGGTGCAAGTAAAAACAGATTTTGATGAAATTTTACATGTAACATACTCAAACGTTTAAAGTTGTCGTTTTCGGAGAAGACGATGTACTACTCTCGTCCTTCTTTACAGCGCCGCTTTGTATGTCTCTTGTTTAACTGCATTCGCTCGCCGTCAAATTCGTCAAACCATGGGTTTCTTTGTGGTGATCGAAGCCCAACACATCAGTTGCTGCGTTTCTGATGGCATGTTGGCAGCGTTGCCATTGGTCTTCGACATTTGTTGCTGGTCGAAGTCGTAGCGATAATTCAGGATACGCGCTCGGCAAAGGTTCTGGCGATCTCTTGCAAGTTCAGCTTTTCAACGGTATATCTTCTCACAGTATTTCTTCTTTGTTGTGAGGTTAGGGATATCCGCATTCGTACCGTAGCTGCAACGAGGTTATCGCCCAGAACGATTTTAATTTCATATTTAGGACATTTTTTGGTGGCGTCGTCCTTGTCTTCTGTGGGTGCATGAGCACGTATAAGGCTTATGTTGGCGAATTTAGCCTTGATGCGGATTGTGATAAGTCGTTCACTCACGTGTCGAAAGCTTAAGACTTCTTGCCTAAGTCTGCCGCTTATGACAAATCCACATATGAATAAGTGCTGTTTCTGTTTTCTATAGCAATCACCGTAATAGATGTCATAGTTTTTCACTTCCTGGATGGCGCTAATGTCTGCCTTATAGCAGCCTATGGCCTCTGCTAATTAATGGTCCGAACATTCCAAGTGCAGATCCGAAGGTCGTTGTTCGTATTTCTTTTGCTGGTGTCGTCAGAAGTAAAATCGTCCTTATCCGAGGCTTGTTTGGGTTTCGGAACTAAGAAGATCATATAGGGATTAGACTAGACAGTTTGGCTTAACTAGAACTGGTAGACGCCACCGTTAATTCCATCTACGGGATTCGTCCGCTACCGTCTGGAACAAGAGGAGGTGCCGTAGTGAAAAAGCGCTCCCACCATTTCTCGTCTGCTGCCACCAGCGATCCTCTAAAGGCGCTGGTTACCCAATTTCTAGTCGAGGTACAAGACACCCAGTTTAAAGTTTATCCCTATATCTAATGCATTTATACTGAAACAGGGTGCTGAGGCCGAGCTTAGGCTACCAGGGGGTCAGCAAAGTGGGGGATAGCTGAACGGCCTACAGATATGTAGGTTAACTGCGAATAAACAATAAGCAGTCCCCGACCAAGAGGGGCAAAAACGGAGGGTGTGAGGAAAAAGCACATAGCCCTGGGAAATTTTTGTGACAGGGCGAGTAGATGCCACCCATAAATAAGTATCCTGTCCCTAAGGCATGGCATTATGCGACCCGTACCGAGGCCTGAATGGTGATAGGGACATAAAATCCATACAGCGTCGCTAACGGAGCCATCCAGATATCTGGCGCCCTCTGGATGTAAAAAGCCTTACCACATTACAGGGGTCTCTGATGTGGTGGACCTTTCCCCCATACTGGCATCTAATATGAACCAATCAACAACAATTAAAACAAATATAACAGAAACAATTCAAAAAGAACGAAAAAAACACAAAACTCAGGAACCGAAAGCACAGAAGAAAACCCGTTTAGGAGAAGTTCTGTACTGATGCGATCGCCGCCGATGAAAACAGCTGAGGAGACAACACAAGAAGAGATAATAAGTGTTGCAACTCCGTCCAAGCCATGCAGTGAGAAGACACCATCACAGACGCCGTTGAGCTCTCACTTCAGTGAAAAAAGAACCAGCAGTTTGGCGTCCGAGAACAAAGCGAATGTAAACGCCAAAGAAACAATTGAGGAAAGAGATAAGCGGGAAGCCATGCAATCTCTAGGGAAGAGTGGTAGAGAGCGAAAAGGCCAATACAGAGCATATAATATCATCAAAAGCCACCCAAACCTTTCACCCACCGGAAGTGAGCGAGTCGACTTCTTCTTCTTCGAGGAAACAACTGCCAGAGCCGAAAAGAAAAAGGACTAGGTCGCCAAATAAGATCACCCAAAGGTGACAAACCAAAGCGCCCGTAGGAACTAACAGGAAAAGAAACAAAACACCGCAGAGAAAAATCTGGACCCGAAACCCAAGACCGAAACCCAGAAACATCGGAGCAAGTGTGAAAGCTCCGAACCGTGATAAAAACAAGCCTGAGTGGAAAAAAGTGCCAGAAAAACGGCGAGGCAAGATACACGCTAGACCGGACGCGTTGGTACTAAAAAAGACCGGTGAAATATCCTACTGCGATATACTCCGAAAGGTGAAGACAAATGCGGAGTTAAACGGACTAGCTTCAGATGGAACCCGCATACGAAAGGGAGAATTACTGCTTGAACTCAGAAAAGCAGCGAAAGATAGAACCTCAGAGCACCAAAGTAAAATTCGGCAGGTTATCGGGGAAGTGGCGGAAGTGAGGTCCCTAATACACGAGGTGCTTATTGAGTGCAAAGACCTAGACGGTGTCACTACAAAGGAAGATATTTGTCAAGCAATGTCCGAGCAATTCGAGGAATTAGTTGGCATGGAGGTCACTTCTATAAAATTTATAAGGACAGCCTATTCAGGAACGCAAACGACAGTCATTTGCATCCCGATAAGCGCCGCCAAAAACATCCTCGCAGTTGGGAAATAAAAATCGGATGGGTGGTATGTCGAATACGCGAAAAGTTATACCGCTACGATGTTTCAAATGCCTTAACTTTGGGCATCTAGCAAAGGCAATGCAAAAGTGCGGTGGACAGAAGTGACGATTGCGTTAAGTGCAGACAGAAAGTGCGATGTGTCCTTTGTGAAGAACGGGGATGTATGAACAATAAACACGCGGCAGAAAGCATAGTATTACCTGTATACCAAGAAGCGGCAAAAACTGCAAGAAAAATATGAAAGTGCTACAGCTAAACTTAAACCACTGCGAAGCGCCTCAGGGCCTCCTCACACAAGCCGCTCGCGAATTAAAGATTGACGTGGCTGTAATATGCGAGCAGTACAAGAACCTCGGGGATAAAGTCTGGACTGCGGATAACTCAAAGAGAGGTGCTAT
The DNA here is from genome assembly GCA_905220385.1 of Xylota sylvarum. Classification (NCBI taxonomy): domain Eukaryota; kingdom Metazoa; phylum Arthropoda; class Insecta; order Diptera; family Syrphidae; genus Xylota; species Xylota sylvarum. The sequence continues at coordinate 57,355,897 of LR999957.1, forward strand.
CTGGAGCTGTAGGACCTACGACTTCGAAGAAAAACTGATGATACCCGGAATGGGCTTCGTGCGAGCAAAGGTCAAAGGGGTATACATCTACAGCTATTACGCATCTCCAAACAGCTCGCTAGAGGAATTCCAGGGCATATTGGATAGACTCGTAGATGATGCTAGAGGGCGTAGTCCAGCAATTATAGCTGGAGACTTCAACGCATGGGCCACCGACTGGGGAAGCACGCGGACAAATAGAAGAGGCGAAACTCTGCTAGAAGACATGTCAACACTCGATGTCTTACTGCTTAACACAGGAAACGAGCACACCTTCAGCAGAAATGGCGTAGGCTCCATAGTAGATATAACCTTTGCAACTAGTTCACTATCAAGAGGTGCAAGATGGAGAGTCAGTAAGGATTACACCCACAGTGATCCCCAGGCCATCCTAATCGAAGTACATTTGAAGAGTGCAGCCAAGGAACGTCCCCCCAAAGAAGGCACAACAAATAGGGTGGAAAATAAAAACACTCTTTCACCTTACTTTTCGGAGAATCTCCGATTAACCCAGGAACAGCAAATGCGATGGCCGCTGATATAACCAAACAAATATCTAGGGCTTGCGATGCATCCAAGGTTCGGAAAACGACAACAAACCGCCGTCCACCAGTGTACTGGTGGAACCAAGAGATAGCAGAGCTATGCAGCAAGTGCCATAGAGACTATTCCAGCGATCTAGAGGCCTGCCGTCCCACCAGGATCTACAAAGAGAGTACAAGGATAGGCGCAAGGACCTAAAACTAGCCATCCGAAGTAGCAAAAGCAACAGCTTCAAAGAACTCTGCGAGCAATCTGATGTGAATCCATGGGGAACCGCCTACAGGATAGTCATGGCAAAGCTTAAGGGCACTAGGGCGCCTTCACCCTCATGCTAAAGATAGTGCCCGGGTTATTTCCACCGCAAGCACAAATAGAGTTACTTCCAGCGCAAGCACCTCAGGAAACATACGGGGTTCCGCCTGACACCCAAGTAGAACTCCTGGACGTATGCAAACGACTCGGCAATAAAAAGTTACCTGGACTGGATGGCATATCTAACAAGGCCCTTAAGTTAGCTATCAAAACAAACTCAGAGGCATTTGTGGAAATGTACAACAGGTGCTTAAATGAAGGAGTTTTTCCAGACCAATGGAAAAAGCAACGTCTGTCTAAAGGAGAAAAACCATCAAATGAGCCCTCGTCGTATAGTCCCATATGCCTGCTAGACACAATGGGTAAAATACTAGAGCGTACAATAATAGTTACCATTCAACAACAAAGGAAAAGCCAATAAATATACAGGACGGTACCTGCAATAAAGACGTAATTTATATGATATATATAGATATATTTTTTTTTATATACAATTTTTTTTAAATATTTTTTCGTCGTTGCGATTTGTTTATTTTGTTCGATGTTTGTTTTGATGTTCGATGCTTTTAATTGTCTTTAATTGACTATTCTCCGAGGAATTTTTCTTTATAGTTGTGATTTTATGAATGTTACTGCAAAAATTAGGAGCTCTAATTTAACTCTAATAAAGAAATAAGGAATTAGGAACGCAGGAATTCAGTGAACTAAAAGGAAAATGTTGATTTGCAATCAAAAAGTAGAACAGGAAAAAAGTTTTCAAAACTGTCTCGCAACAGAAGACTTAATTTTTTGTCCACTCGCAAAACGGAAATTTATTTTGCAGCCCTAATGAAAATGTAATTAGCTGCTAATGACTTTATTATATATTTACGGGTTTTCCGGAAAAGTTGCTTCATTTCCCCACAATATATCTTTCAACAAATGAGTCTCAATATCATGTAATGTGTTTTTTGTTAAAAACGGATCAACCCAAAATTGATGTTTTATTTTTTTTTTGTTTTCTCTGTCGATTTAGCTGTTTCAAAACCTTTACCCCTCCTTCCTTTCAAAACCCATTGCATTGGCAAAAACCTTTGGTGCATGTCTAAACTAGAATCAATAGATGTCAGCACTGAAAAATAGTTTTGGCTGAATGTATCCCATCATAAGCTATGGTGAAACAATCAATTTTAATGACTTTCTGCCAAAAAGTCTTATTGTCAGTCATTGGCAACGACAATCCCTAGTAGTGGAGTAAGTACGCCAGCGGATGTGTTCGCTTAAAAAGGAAGCATTCAACTAAAATTTAATAGAAATATTGTGCATTGGAAAGAATACTGGAAAATCAATGCGAAACGAGAAAATTAAATTCAAAAATTCAATTTAAAATAATTATTGATTGTTTTTCGAATTGAATAACATCAAAACGAGAAATTATTTTTTAGTCAAACTGATTTTATTTTTCAGCGAATTTTGATTTAATGGAAATATATCTAGCATTACGAAATAGATAAATGTGTATTAACAGCATCGTTAAATGTCGGTCATTTCATTCTCGTTTAATAAATGAAAATATGTATAAGTTTTATCTCGAGTTAGAAACTTTAGGAAAACATATGTACGTATGTATATGAAATGTTGGTAGCTCCGCTAAAGGGAAAATGTAGATGATTTTAATAAACAAACTTAGTATTAGACAAAAGTAGGACAATTGCAAAACGGTCTAATTTAGCTCGTTGATGTAAGTGATGGTAATGTTTTTGTTTAGGTTTACGTTTACAATTTTTTTTTGGACTGGTTCTGATCCAGTGTATGTATGTATGCACATGAACATAGGTATTGCTTAATTTAATTTTAATTTAATTTTTTTATAAGTCACTGATATCTTCTTATCTTATTTAAGATATGCTTATGATTTTATTTAAACTACATATTTTAACCCCAGTACATTTATATGCACATGTGCTGACAAATGTTCTCTAAAAAAGTTAAATAAAGTCTGCGAACAATAATACAATTACCCTTTTGATATTAGAAAATACATTATATAAAGGAAAATTAAGTAGTTACAAATGGAAAGTAAGTTTCTAATTGTCTAACACAGTACAGCCATGCTAGTCCGGACACAGCCGAAACTTTATGCAGCGAGGCTGCACTGTAATTTATTGGTTGAAGACCACCTCACCTTCCTTTTTCTTGTCCTTAATAATGTTATTTACTTTTCAATTCAATTTTCTCGGACAAAAAACAAATTTTACTTATGCAATTGACATGATTTCTTGAGAATTGAATACAATTTCCAAAAAATAATGCTTAAATTAATTTTAATGATGAGTTAACATATTTTATCGCCAACCTAGGAAATAAATAAATAATTTGTAAAATCAACCGAACTTTAATAAAATATTATCGAAGCTGGAAATAAAAATATTTCGATATAAACGCAATCGAATCCGAAACATGAACTTGTTATAAACAGAATTTACACTAACAACAAGTCGTACTACCGTTTTCCTACTTTATTTGAGACCTTTTTTGTGCCATTAAATATTTTTGGAAACATTTTTTTTTTTAATTACATGAAATCAGTGTTTAATCCAATTGTATTCATCCAATTGTTACAACTTTAAAGAAGATAGTATCACAATTTATCCAAAACTTTTGACAAAAGTTATTTGCGATAATTTGAAATACTGAAACATGTACATATTTATAAAAATTCAAATCAATTTCTACTTTTTTTAATATATTAACAATTGTTTCAATAGGTTCCCAATTTGCTTAATGGCATTTTTCTTCTTTTTACGATTTTAAGAAGATTTAATCAAGAATGAATCTTAAAACATAGTTTTTGGTTTTTACATTCTCGGTCAACCGATGAAATTTATATTCTTTTTGTCTTTTAACGGAGAATTCAAGTTTAATTATTTTTTAAATCTAACAGCCCCAAAATACTTTCTCGCTCCTTCCATGAATTCATAATTCGGTTTTCATCGCCCGTCAAATTCACTCGTTGTTGTTGGGAAATTTACCCATTGTTGTTGTGTTTAGGGGTGAATAGACGGATTTTTTTGGGGAATAGATGGATTCAGGGGTGAATAGAATAGAATTTCTAACAAATGTGCGTGAAAATGTAACAATATGCGTGAAATAGCTTGTAGGCACCTGGAAAGTGCCGGGAAAGTTTAATATCTCTTTGTTCAATGATTTCTGTCAATAATTTCATTGCTTTATTGTATGTGCTTCGTATTCGGCGTCGCCATCTCAATTAAAAAATCAAGCTATGAGCATCACATGCATTTTTCAAATTTGGTAGGTAAATCGTTTCTCTCATGCTTAAAAAAGCATGCTATAAAATGCCCACCACAGAAAATTTGACAGTTGCTCTGCTGTCTGCTTTCTGCTTTGGCTATTGCTATCTGCTATGGATTTATAGCTAGTGGAGACTAGGGGTAAACCAGATACATAACTAAACATAATAGAAACAGGGAAGAATACACTGAGACAGAGTAATCAGGCTATATTAAAAATTATAAAGCCGTACGACATAAAGAACAAAATAAATTTATAAACACTAACTTACAAAATATACATGTTTCTAATATTAAACGCAAAAATAAATTTTCAGGTGAAATTATTATTCCAAATAATTCTGATCCTTCTGACCTGGACGGTAACTCAATCACAGCTGACGGTAGACAGAATCGTAACTAATGTCGGATATACGGAGATCCATCTTGAAAAAGTTTATTTTACTGAAAGTATTTGAGACAGTTGAAAAAATCTCGTCTAGAGGAGAAATTTGCAGTGTTAGAATTTCAAATTAATTCGATTAGAAACAAAGACGAGGTCTAGTTAACTTCGTAGGAGCTGTAAGTAAGTGGCTGTTTGGCACAATGGATGACGCTGATCGCCAGGAAATAGAATAACATTTAAAAGTATCTGACGAAAACAACCACAATGCCATACAAAATCTTAACAAACAAGTAAAAATTAATCTGAGCTTTAATAACACATTTAGCAGGCTTAAAAATTTAATAGAAAAAGACAGAGATATGATAACTAGCAGATTATCCGAAATCGATAGTAACAACAAAAAAAAAAAAAATATCCGAAACCGTTTATATAGATCTCATACTAAAACTAAAAATTTTGCAAGATAATATTGAGCACATACAAGACAACATATCCTCAGCTAGAAATGGAATTTTACATAGCAATATTTTAACGAATGAAGAAATTCTAGAGTATAATGTTGACTTTCAGAAACTAGAAAACATAAAGTTTGGTACATTTGCAGACGATGATGAAAATATTCTATATATGTATATATATATATTAGAATCCCAAATAAAGCGATTGATTTTCAGAAAACTTTGCTCGTTCCCATTGGAGATAACCAAAATAGAGAATTTATGTTTCAGGCTCAGGAAATATTACAATACGAAAACAAAACTTTGAATTACGTACAATATGTTGAATTAAGAAATCTTCATATTTGTAACAATTGCGTCATGAGAAAAAACTGTATAAAGATATTAAATAATATATCTGAAATCATAGAGTTAAGAGAAAGTTTTGCTTAAGAATCAAACAAATGTTAAATTTACTAGTACTTGCGACTTAAGAGCAATTATTTTAAATGGAAGTTATCTTATTAATTTCAACAACTGGTCAGTAAAAATTGATGATAAGATTATAAATAATAATAAAAAACATTCAAACAAAGGTTCGTTATTCCAGACTATTTAGATTCTGTTATAAATACAAATAAAGAATTAGTCTTTGATGACGTTGTACTTAATGAGATTGAAAATCTAGATTTGATAACTGAAATTAAATACAAAAAAAAAAAAAAGAATATGTAATTTTTGGAACCACATTTGTTATAGTAATCATTTTAATTGTAATTCTCAGTGCAATATTTGTGTTGAAGCATAAAAAGCTAAAAATTAAAATTAATAATGTAGTGACTCCGGAGAGTCCACAATCTGTGAAGGGAGGTGTTACGTCCCGGACGCAACCCGACTCGACTCATCCGGTATACTTTAAATATTCCCCATAATTCGCATTTCTCTCTTTTGCTTTTTCTCCCTCGTAATCATTTCCTGTTTTTGACCTAATTATAATTATAACATACCTTTATGTTGCGACATTGACACCGCTGACAAGGCAAAATTGCACTCCGAAGTTTTCCGATTATGTATCGTATTACTAAAATAGAATTCAATTTGCAATTTTAGAAATAAAGTAACACTCTGAAGAAACGGTGACTTTTATTTTTGCTCTCAAAAAACGTATTTCGGGCTTCCCCATGGATTGTGCTATAGTTCACCTCTATGTGTCTGGTAAGATTTGTTCTTGTTTGGAATTGTTTTCGGAGAGTTTCATAGTCTCTTATATCTCTACGCCTGACTCTCTATTGTAGTCTACGCATTTTGAGACAATCTGCACACAAGTTTGAGATGTCGACGTTCTACCAATATGCAGCATCACATTTTGGGGATAAGGACCTCGTCGATGGAACATGATTCATGTTCTAACTCTTGTGATTATCGCACCTAGTTATTAAACCAATTAGCAATTTTTTTCTCATAGTTGTTTTTTGAAAATTTAAGAAACTTTCTTTTGTCGGTTACCTTTTTCTTTTAACAATATTTATCGCTCTTTTCTTGTGATCATGTTACATATGTATGTATGTCGCTTGTTTTATTTTTATTTTTAGTTAACTAGCTAGTTCAAACGGTTTTTTTCTTCGTAATCTCCTAGTCAGATTGTCTCTATTTAGAAGTGTCATTTCTAAATTGACGTGGTTGAGTAGCCTAATTTTATATCTATTAGCTACTTTTTTTACTTCATCTTCATCAAGTCAATTTCTAGATCTCTATGCAGATTAGAGTTTCTCATGCACCATGGTGCATTTACTATGTTCCGTAGAACTTTATTTTGAAATGTTTGTATTTTTTTTAAGTTTGTTTTGCATTTGCATGCCCACAGCGGAAGCCCGTAGGTCCATACTGGTTTTAGAATTTGCTTATAAAGCAGTAGTTTATTGTAGTTGGACAAACAAGAGAATCTCCCAACAAGCCAATACATTTTACTGTAGCGCATGTTTAATTCTTCTCTTTTTTTCTTTACATGCGATTTCCAGTGCAGCTTTGCATCTAGAGTCATGCTTAGGTATTTGGCTGTGTTTGCGTATTCTACTACATTATTATTTATGAATACTGGGATGTGATGAACATTTTTATTGGTAAAGTTGATATGAACCGGCTTTAGGTCATTTAATTTAACTTGTCATTTCTTGGTCCATTTTGGTTTATTATTTAATGCTTTCTGTAGCTTTTTCGTCGCTAATTCGACAGTTTCACCCACCGCTAGTATACAACAGTATCATTTGCAAATGTTGCCATAGTTATTTCTTCACTTTGTGGTAGATCGCTAATAAATAAAAGATATGATATCGGGCCTAGCACATTGCCTTGCGCTAGACCAGCTTCAATTTCTCTCAATGTGGAGTACTCATTTCCTTGTTTAATTCTAAAATATCGCTGCAATATATTTATAAGACTCTAAAATTTCTGAATATTGCTTTGGAAGATGCTTTTGCAATTTATGGATTAGTCCTTTGTGCCAGACTTTATCGAAAGCTTGTGCTATATCAAGGAATATAGCAGCACATATCTTTTTCTCTTCAAATGCTTTTTCGATTCGATCTGTTATTCTATGCACCTGATCAATCGTGGAGTGTTTTTTTGTAAAACCAAATTGATGGTTTGGAATAAGCGATTTTTCTTCGATTATTTTATGCAGACGTTTACTTAACATCTTTTCAAATGACTTGGATAACATAGGCAGTATCGATATTGGACGATAAGAGGTGATTTCACTAGGTGGTTTGCCTGGTTTTGGTATCATAATTACCTCCGCGACTTTCCACATGCTAGGTACATATCTTATTCTGAAAGCAGCATTTATTGTCTGCGCTAGTTTCTTTAGACCTTTTTCTGAGAATTGTTTTAGGATTTCTCCAGTTATCAAATCAAATCCCGGTGCCTTTTTTGTATTAATGCCGTCTTTTCTTTCTTTGGCAATTTCTTTTGCCGTTACCAGTAGAATATGTTTTTCCTCTTCGCACAATTCTTCCGTTTCTTGGTAGTCCCTATCTTCATACGGTTGGAAGACGTTTACGAGATACTCAGCAAATACATTCGCTTTCTCTTGGTTGCTTTTTGCCCAGTTACCTTCTTTTGTTGGATTTTTAGTTAGTTTTAGGTGTTGCAGCACATGCAGTCTCATCTAATTGGTTTTCTGTTTCAATTATCTCCGAAAGCTGGATGCTTTCCTCCAAGTTTTCTCTAAAGTAGCTCCAGTCAGTGATTAGCTAGCCTTGGGCTATTTTCTTTGATAATGATTTTGTCGCCAAGTGTTATTGTATTTTATATGTTAGAGTATTGTAGAATGATTTGAGTCAAGATCTGGCGCCTCTTCTACTTTGACTAGATATTCTTTGTTACGAAAAAGTCGACAAGATCTGGAATTTTATTCCTATCTGTTGGCCAGTAGGTGGGTTTTCCCGTTGAATGATGTTTGCCGCCAATTTCTCTTATTGTTTCATATAGTTGTCTTCCTCTCGTATTTGTCAATCTAGATCCCCAATACTTATTTTTGGCATTAAAATCTCCTCCTGTGATAAATCTATTGCAGAATATGCAGAAGAGGTTTTTAAAATCTATTTTCTTAAGATTATAGCTGGGAGAACAGTTTCGTTTTTATATTTATAGATATTCCTTGAATCGCACATGATTGGAATTTAGCTTCTATATGGTGATCGATCGTCTTCTTTATTATAACTGCAGCTTCTCCTTTTGCAGAATTATGCATTGTTTCGAATTTAAAATGCGTCTCTGAGATAAGACATATATCTATTTGGTTTATGTCGAGAATTACTTGAATTTCTACTTTACGATTTTCGATACCATTAGCATTCGATTCTAGGATTTTTATGTTATCCATCATGTTTGTCTTTTTGGTGCAGCCTTTTTGTTGCTGCTTTGCTTTTCAAGAAACGATGTTCTTTCTAGAATGGCTTTATTGGTTTTTTACATGCTTTCCATTCTGTTTAGAATTTTTTCCATGAATGTTTCCATACTAGTAGTTGGTTTCGATTTAGTTATAGTTATTGTTTTTTCTACATTTTTTAATGCAGCTTGTGCATATGTCATTTTTGTACCAGCCCCTATCTTTGGTTTTAGGTCTTTTTTGATCATTTGTTGGACTTTTGGTACTTTTTTTGCGTTTTTGGTTTTAAATCCTTTCTGACTTTAGTTCCGTCCTTTTCAGAATTTGGTTGCGTTTGTTTATGTTTGCTGTGTTTTGCCTGTTGAATCTGCTTTGCAACTGAGCAGCCTCTATAGTTGACTGGGTGCTTTTCATTGCAGTTGACACATTTTGGAGAATCTTCTATTTTCCTCATACAGTCTTTAGGATGGTGGTTTCCCGCACACTTAACGCATCTTGAGTTAGAGCTGCAGTATTTATGCGTATGTCCATACTTTTGGGAATTCTTGCACTGTGGGACTCGTTTTGATTTTCTTAAGGCATGAATCTCTACTTTCATTCCAAGGATATCTTTAATTTCGTGTATCTTTTTGATATCTTCGTCGTGCTCAAAAGTAAGCATAAACATTGACAGTGGCTCTTTGCTTTTGTACTTAAGCATGTTCACAACTTCCAAGATTTTGAAGCTTTTCTTTTTTAGGTTTAGCTATGCTTTCAGATGTGCATGAAAAATGTCCATAATGATAACCACATATTCAAGCATTTCGTTGTCCTCGTTATTTGCTTTCCAGCCCTAGTTTGTACTTTCCTCGGGGGGTTTCGGAGCTGGGGTCGTTCTTTAACCTCTATTTCAGGTCTAAGACATGCCATTTTATTTTCCACGCAATTGACTTGCTGGCAAGGAGTGCCTCGCCTCTCCAGTTTGTCTTAGCATTATTGAAGTCTCCGACTACAACCACTGGTGACTTCCTTGTGACTCGGCTACAAGACTGTTCAGCATCTTACAGTATTTGTTCATAGACGGGCTCGGTGGGACATGGTAGCTGAAGAGAAAATTCCCTTCACTTTGCCGTAGACGAAGTTTTGCCACCATCCCGTGTCCTTGCGTTCGAAGGGGTAAGTGCCGAACGTTCATAATTTTGTTTTGGTCTTCTAGCCATTTTCCGCTCATATAAGGTGTTTTTAAATTGGATGCACTATATTTCTATTTATTTATGCTCTTATAATAACTCTTCACTGATCTTAGCCTACTTAAGTGAAGGTGATTAATGTTAGAAATTAAAAAAACTAACGAAAGAAAAAAAAATAACTGAAAATATTCATAAACTTATATTAGGTACGCATTAAATTTCAATTTAATAATTTTTAATGCAATAGTTTCCAAGAGACATGAACGGTGACGTCGTAGGATATCAACCGCCACCCTCCCAGCGTCCCAATAATCATTCCTAAATTTAGGAAAACATGTCATGTGTTCATTACATTAAACAATTTTTTGATTTTAATTTTAGGATTTCTATTCTTATGAAAATTTATTAAATTTAAGTTTATGCTTATAACTTTCATCAGAGACATTGATCCAGTTAGGATAATTTATATTTGTTTTCTTTATGCATTTTAAATAAAAAATAAATACATCATTATGATCGATAAATAATGTTTCTCTTAGGCCGCGTTTCCATTTGCAAGAAATGTTTGACAGTCTGTCGGACAGTAACTTGCAAGTGGAAACTGCGAAGCAAGTTCGACCGCGATTGCAATTAATTGCAGATTTAAACAGGTTTGCATTGACTAGCGACAGTTCTTGCTGCTTATCGAAATAGTTTCGTATATATCGCGCTCGCAACGTCAAGAGGAGTCTTTCCTTCAGTGATATTGAATCACGGAATCGAGTGTCTTGCGTTTTTATAATAGGACCCACTTTTAATAACAAAACTTCCAAATCAACTGCGGTCAAACGAGTGAAATTGAAGTATTGTTGAACGTCTTCTATATTTAGTTCGTTTAATAAATTATAGAAGGCAGGCTTCCCGTTAAAATCCAATCGCAAACCCAAGTTGATCTTTTTTTTCTTTTTTAACAATAAAATTGTAACTGCAGCTGCTAAACGTTGACGTCTTCTCGGCATTATTTCACAATTTTAAGTAAATAACCAAATTTCTTGCGATATTAATGGCTCTACTGTGTAAATACCTCTGCAATAAATTGCGACAATATAATGCGCGAGCTTCTTGCAAGATATTTATTGCAGAAGAAATTGCAAGAATTCATATGACAATGTAAACGCTACTGTAAGAAACTTCTGAAAGAATTCCGCGAGTTTACTTGCAAATGGAAACGCGGCCTTATTTTTAGACCGCTTTCAATAGTTAACGCCAAACCTTTGAAACCGAATGATTTATTTCTTGCGTTTAAGAGGCCTCTGACCAAAAGTTCGAACTTACAGCCGAACATAAACGTAGTTTAGAGTACAACCAGTGGGTTAAAATATAAAAGAAACATTTTTTTTTCGAAATTAAAATGTTTGGAAATTATCTATTGAAAAATATTTTTCTATACATATTTGCTTTGATGGCAAACCAACTGGTTATAGGGGGATGTAGCTCTAAGTTTAATTTGTATTTATATTTGTGTTGCTGGCAATAATATAAATGAAGTAGTATTGTATTATAAAAATGTATGAATATCTTTCCTTGCTAGTATTAGCAAGATTAGCTTTTACTGTGTATGGGATTTTGATTTTGCCTCACATAAAGAACATAAACAATTTAATTTTCGTATTTTTATGAAACATTCATATTTTGGCTATTTATTTCGACCGCTAAACAACTGTAGTATATTACAGAAGTAACGTGTTCTGTTTGTAACGGATTTTTTGTTCTTCAAACAAGTTAGAGATATTGGTTTTACCTTTTTATTTATTATAGGAAAAGTGTTGTTAAGCAATTTTCTGAAATGTATTATAAGAAAGTAAAAAATACATAGAAGTCCCTTCGTGTGAGAAAGCCAGTTAAAGATAAAACATAATCAAAGCTACATAAGCATTTATAGGTGCTTAGTTTATGGCAAATATAAAGTACAAGTTTTTTTGAAAACTTAACTTGAGTTGATGAAAAAGTGCAGAATAAAATTAATATTATAAACTCGAAAAGATATACAACCCATTTTCATAATCTCAAAAAAAAAAAAATTAATGTAAGGTGTATTTTTTAAGTCAGAACAATTAATATTAGTGTGTCCATATCGTTGTCATTAGACAGAGTTATAAATAAATTCCAATGAGACATAGTATAGAACTCCTGAACATGAAATAATTTGTTCGAGTCTACTTCCACACCATTCATGAGGTAAGACTTATGGTTCGTTTTTATACCCTAGACTAAGGGTATATTAAGTTTATACATAGTTTGTAACACAGAGAAATAATCGGGATAGACACTTACAGCTCTCCAGTTAGCTCGGTCTTTAGCTAACTGCCTCTAGTTGCGCACTCCAAGCTTGTTCAGGTCCCCTTCAACTTGTGCGCGCCACCTAAGGCGAGGTCTTCTTCTGCTGCGTTGTCCCTCCAGGTGTGATTCGAAGACTCTTCGGGTCGGAGCACTGGTGTCCATTCGCTCTACATGTCCTAGCCATTTCGAACGACTAATGCGCAGTTTTTTGACTAGGTCGATGTCGCTGTACAGCTCGTATAGTTCGTCGTTGAATCTTCTCCTCCAAAGCCCGTCAACGCAAACGGGACCGAATATTTTACGAAGAATTTTTCTCTCGAAACGACCGAGGATATCTTTATCCGCTTTTGATAAAGTCCAGGCTTCAGCGCCATAAAGCAGGACTGGGATGATCAAGGTCTTATATAGTCTCCTTTGTTGTTCGGGATAGGGCCTCTCTACTCAATTGCCTTCTCAGCCAAAGAAACAGCGATTCGTTTTATTTCTGCTGAGGTGCTATTGTCAGAATTGATAGCAGAGCCGAGGTAGACAAAGTCCCTTACTACCTCAAAGTTATAGCTGTCGATTGTGACGTTCTGTCCAATTCGTCGATGTTGCGTATCCCTTCTGGTTGACAGCATATACTTGGTTTTGCCCACGTTCACCGCTAAACCCAATTTGGCAGCTTCTGTTTGAATGCTAGCGAACGCACCGGTGACAACCCGCTGTTTGCTTCCAATAATGTCGATATCGTCGGCGTACGCTAATAGTTGCACAGACTTTTGAAAGATTGTGCCTCCAGTGTTGGCTTGTGAGTGTCGCACAATTCTCTCAAGAACGATGTTAAAAAAATCACATGACAGCGCGTCACCTTGTCTAAATCCTTTTTTGACATCAAAGGTCTCGGTGAGATCGTTACCGACCTTGATGGAGCATCGAGAATTCTCCAACGTCATTCTGCACAGGCGAACGAGTTTAGCAGGGATGCCAAAACTAGACATGGCTCTGTATAGCTCGTCTCTATAGATGCTGTCATATGCGGCCTTAAAATCGATGAAAAGATGGTGGGTATCGATTTGGACTTCTTGAATTTTTTTCAGGATCTGCCGAAGTGTGAAGATTTGATCGATTGTGGACTTGCCTGGTCTGAAACCACACTGATAGGGCCCAATCAGGTTGTTGACGAAGGGTTTCAGACGTTCACATAATATGGCAGAAAGGATCTGGTACGCGATGTTGAGGAGACTGATACCTCTGTAATTGGCGGAATTGAGAGGATTTCTTTTCTTGTGGATCGGGCAAACGGTGCTGAGATTCCATTCATCAGGCATACACTAATCTGACCAAATTTTAAACCAGGTCACTTCCAGCTGCTTTGAACCGCTCGGCTGGTAAGCCGTCAGGTCCAGCAGCCTTGTTTCACTTAAGTTTGGATATTGCTTTTCTTACTTCGTTTTGGTCAGGTGGACGGAAATTTTGGCTATCATCGTCTAGATTGAATGGTTCATTCTGTCTGATAGCGGGATGTTGGTCTTCGTCGCCGCAATACATTCTACAGAAGAAGTTTTTCCATATTCTCAGCACCGACTGTGACTCTATTACGAGGTTTCCTTCTTCATCTCTACAGGTTTCTGTATGGGTCTAGTTAGCCTGACACGTTCTTTTTACCTGTTGGTAAAACTTCCGTATATTATTCCTGGAGTATAATCTCTCAATATCTTCGATCGCGTGCTTCTCGTGCTCTTTTTCCTTCTTTCGGAGAAGCCGATGTTCTTCCCGTCTCTTCTGCTCACGAGCAGCTCTCGTCCTTTTTTGCAGCGCCGCTTTGTATGCTTGCTGTTTAGCAGCATGTGCTTGCCGGCACTCATCGTCAAACCAGGGGTTTCTTGGTGGTGGTCGGGTGAAACCCAGTACAGCAATTGCGGCACTTCTGATGGCTTGTTGGCAGCGTTGCCACTGGTCTTCGGCACTTGATGCTGGCGGCATAGGAGTCGTTGAGAGATTTCGGGATACGCGTTTGGTGAAGGTTCTGACGATCTCTTGCGATTGCAGCTTTTCGACGTCAAATCTTCTCACAGTATTTCTTCTTTATTGTGATGCTAGGGATATCCGCATTCGTACCTTGTCTGTAACAAGGTAGTGATCCGAGTCCATGTTGGCTGCTCGGAAGGTTCGGACATCCAGAATACTGATTGACCGTTTGATGATCAGGAGATCACCATGTCCCCTTGTGGGTATTGAGGTGAGGAAACCGTGTGCTTGCTATACTGACATTTCGCCCGGTTAAAATCGCCTAGAACGATTTTAACGCCATACTTAGGACATTGCTCATATGTTTTGTCTAGGAGCTCGTAGAAACTTTCTTTGGTGGCGTCGTCCTTGTCCTCTGTGGGGGCATGGGCGCATATTAGGCTTCTTGCTTAATTCTGTCGCGTATGACTAACCCACATCCAAATAAGCGCTGTTTCTGTTCCCTATAGCAATCACCGTAGTATACGTCACAGTTTTTCATCCTCTTTTTGCCCAGGCCATCCCATCGCACTTCCTGGATGGCGGTGATATCTGCATTGTAGCAGTCTAGGGCCTCTGTTAGTTGTTCTGGTGCACGCGGCCTGTTAAGGGTTCGAACATTCCACGTGTAGATCCGAAGTTCGTTGTCCTTATTTCGTTTGCTGCGGTCGTCAACAGTGGAATCATCCTTATCCGAGACTTTTCGTTGCTTCGTAACTATTGTTTTTTTCCGTGGTAGGGAAGTTACCCCGACGCACAACCCCCAACCTGGAGTTCCTTTTTTACCCCCTTTACAAGGGGCCGGTTTTTCCGGAGTCAGTACCCCGCTTCGGGGATGTGAGCGCCGCCGTTGGCCCATTAAGGGTTCATCCGCCACCAACTCTATTCCAACACCCTGACTCAGTATTGAAAATCCCTATAGACCTGGGATTCGAATATGTCGAAGCAGCTCATACAGGGATAACACTAATAGTTCGGCCTAACTGGAACTGGTTGATGCCACCGTTGATTCCATCTAGAGAATTCGCCCGCCGCCGCCTGAAGCAAGAGAAGGTGCCTTAGTGAGAAGATAGACACTATGAAGTCCAAATATTCGTGATCTTAAGAAAAATTTTCTCTTTCATGCAATGTAGCGAAGTTATGGAAAAGTGGGCATGGCAGTAGGCAGATTTACAAAACTTTTACACTTGTACGCTTGTCTTTCTTAAAAGCCCAAATATGAAATTTCATTCTCGTGGCTCAAAATTTAAGGCCCAACAAGTGGTGATAGACGAACGGACAAACGGACAGACATGGCTCAATCATTTTTGGTATTGATCATGAATATGTTGATGAATATAACTTTATAGGGTTGAAAGGGTCGATTAATTCTCTGTTATAAACTATGTATCAAACTTAATATACCCTTACGATAGGGTATAAACCATGAAATAAAAAGAAAACAACAACAGGAAACAGCGAAAAGGCGATAAAAAATCGGACAGGAAAGCCGATAAAAAGGCGACAGAAGAAACAAGTAGCAGCCGTAAATAACCACCACCAATTAAAATATTTAAAGAAGACTCGCAGGTATTGTCAAAACTACTGAATCAAAAAATAGGAAAAGATAAATTTAGAAATAAAAATATAAGTAGTAATAACCTCTCATTAAGTTTAAACAACAGGAATGACTGCAATAAAGTAAAAGAACTGCTCCATGAGGCAGGTACCGAATATTTGGTAAATGTTTATATAAGGGGCCTCCCCCCGATTTTGATAGAATTTTAGTATGTTGTAGAGGGCATGAATAACTTGACAAATATAAAAAACAAAACTGAACAGTGAAGCTTTGAAATTCGGAATGTCTCCTCTCTACGCTCGTATAAAATTCTCTATATCCTCTATATCCTCCATGTTGCCTACAATTTGCCATTTAAAGCATGGAGAACTTACAGTGAGACCCGCCAAATTAGAAACGCTCAGAAGAAAAAAAATGCAGCAGGAATTTCGTGAAAAACTGGGCATTATTGTTGATGTTGTAAAACAGGGTACGGGGACAAGTAATGACGGCAACACATCCAGAAGGTTCTTTGCCAATCCAACAATGACTTCAGAAATCACTGGAGTCAGTGAAGATCTAATTCGGCGATTTCCTGTTATTCTTGAAGTAATAACATCGAATGAAAAAGTAGATTTAAAAACATACAGAAAAGCTACAATCCGTCTGGAACGGATCGTATGATACCCTATCCTCCTTTCAATAAAGTGGGTGTAGCCAAAATGCAATTTGTACTCAAATATGGCTATAACATCGAACGTTTGACAATGTTACGATGTATATACTTTACAGGGTCTATCTCTATTGTTTCGCTGTGTTACAAACTATGTGTTAAACTTAATATACCCTTAGGATAGGGTATAATAAAGCAAATTTAAAAGTGAAGTATAAATAAGGGAAGTAAATTATCGAAATAAGTTTTAAGAGATATTTATTTTAATACACACATTTATATCTTTTAATATATTTTAAATAGTTGCGATTTATTTCCTACGGTTTTAGGAGTTTATGAAAAATATTAACAATTCGAATAATCGCCACTACATTGCTTGAACTCGAGCAGGATCAGCTGATAAAGTGTCCCAAATATCACAAAGTAAACATAGTGCTCTCCAGCAGATCCCCACTAATTGACAACGAAAAAACAGCTTACTCGACCCTAACACGGACGACTGAAGCCCCGACTGCAACAACGGGGCAGATAAAGTTCAACATCTCTTCAAATGTCGGGACAAACCAACAGAATTACCATTAATGAAATGATGTGGACCTAAGCAACTGATGTGGTCCAATTATTCGGATTAAGAAACAAATTACAAAGAAGCTGCTAAAATCACAACAACAGATGTGTATGGATTATTCACTGTAAACAAATATATATTTGTACATATTAACATTTTTTCTTTGTTATAAATTATGTATTAAATGGAATATATGGATAAATCCAAACTGCTAGCTCTAGTTTTTTGTTCGCATACGTTTTCCTATTATTTATGTACATATATGTACATATAACCAAAATAGGCAACTGTTTTCAAAACAGACGCAATCTTAGCATATTTTATATTGTGCATTTACTTTGTGACTCTCCACTTTACTATAAATAATTCCGTGCATATAAGTCTCTTAAATTATAATCATAGTAATAATAACTGAATTAACAACAAACAAATACAAAATCATGCTAAGAATTAAGTACATTGTGCTATTGTTTTGGAAATACTCTCTGTTTAAATGAAATTATTACTTGACAACGGATTAACTTGAATTGGTGGGATTCGGTTTAACTAAAACTAAAACACACACACACGTTTTAACTTTTATAAAAAATCTGTTAGGAGTTAGGTTAAATAAATGAATAATATTTGAAAAAACGTCATTATACATATATTACGGAAATAAAATATTTGCCGTTGTATACCGTTAAATATGAAACATAAACTAAAATTACATGTACGACATTTCGAATACAATGTATTAAGTTCGAGGCATACTTATGGCAGTCTTTTAAGCCACTTACGGGTATTGATGCCGGCTTATTCACAACCACAATATCTTCGTCCATGTGTACTATTGTGATTGGTTGACTAGTGACTGGAACTTCATGTCTGCAAAAATACATTTATAATATAATACATACAATCAAGGTGAAATGCAATATTGGAAAAAAATATTTTTACGTTTAAATGTTAACACAAACAAAAATCAACAATGAAACTTCTAATCCCTTTACAAATAGTAATTACATAACAAATTTGAACTTAAGTATCAGTTCAACGCGAAATATGCATGCATACACATATATGTATATATACATGTATATAAGCACAAACACATATTAGCACACGCATGTATTATTAGCAGTGGGCGCGGTAGCTCAAGTTGTTAGTGCGTTGCACTACGGATCAAGGGGTTCGAGGTTCAATCCCCAGACAAAACCTAAAATTACTTTTACGGCCCCATCTCTCGCGAGTGACTGACAAACATCCGAGAGTAAAACTGTCATGAAAAAGCTTTTCAAATAGAACATTACCTTTCGGAAACGGCTTATACATATGCATATGCATGTGTATGCATCGCTAAGGAGATAATTCTACACACACCAACGTGGCGTTGCACATGTCTAACGATTAGAGGAATTACTGTACTATGGAACAATAGAATAAATATTCGGTCAAATATCACACTATATATTCTTAAAGTAACACAGCACATGAAGAAAAAAATATTGCCATCATTATAATATAAAAAATAAACATTCACCTATCACAATAAACAAAAGTATATCGATTTAACTTTGGATTTCTTCAATCATATTGGATTTTATGCACATTTTAATTGTCGAACGAGACGACACTACCTTAAATAAAACGAGCGTGAATTAAGCAGTCACTAAAGTCATCATAATACATGGATGGATTTTTAAAGATTGAAACTGGCCAGGATCGAATTATTTGATCATAATAATTATTAGTTTACTTTCATTAGCCGAGTTTTCTAAATTTTTCTGGACTATGTCATTTTAAAACATAAACACATGGCCATGGTTAGAGCGTTGGACTACGGAGCGAGGGGTTTGAGGTTCAATCCCCAAACAACACCTAAAATTTCTTTCACAACCCCACCTCTCAGGAACGTCCGACAAACATCCGAAAGCATAACTCATAAAAAAGTTTCTCACATTGCCCTGCGGAAATGGCATTGCTCTCTTCTATTCGTGTAAAGAATATAACACACACAACATGAATGGTTGGCCATGGGTCCTATAGACCAGTCGCGCGAAATATTTGTATTTAAAATTGTCACTTGACAAATACGTGTGCGATATTAGGAAAAATGAAACTATATTTTAAAATATAAATAATCAGTTTTAAAATAAAGTTTTTTTGATTGATGTATGAAGAATGAGATGAATGATGATTCCTGACACTATGATTCAGGAATTAAAAATTGGTTGATTAAGATCTTACACATGTGAATATGTATATTTGTTGCGATAAAATACAAACATACAGCATTAATTTATTTAAATAAACTGCAACGGTTCTTGATCACAAATAATTAAAGTTAGTCATATTTTTATATTCTATTCTTACTATTATTTATGGTTCTATGTTAATACATATTAAGTACATTTCACGTTTGTTTTCTTTATTCCCATCAAAGAATAATGTCTGAAACTACTTGAAATAGGATATTAAATGCATTCTTTATACATAAGTAATACATTTTGTCTGCAGCTATGCAAACTTAATTAGTTGAATGTTTGTGCGCCGGAATACTTTTAATGATAGGAAGACATTCTGTGTGCTTTTGTAGTTGAGTAGCAAGCAGAGTAAAATGGATACGTTGAACGATATTATAAAACTGCACATAATATGTGTTTATGATATTATATCAAGTTACTTGGCTGCAAATTTGTAAAAAATACCATGACTTCAAATTAAGGTTTTGTTTAATAATCCTACACTGATAACATAGTTGTTTTTGTTAGACTAGCAAAAACTCAAAAAGTTAAAACACGTATGCAATAATTTTAAGTAAACTGTCTTACCTGTGAACAATATTTGCAAGCAGGTCATTATGCTTTAATCTGTAATCAATTGGCACTTTTTCGTAATTAACCGTTAAGGTACCGGCTTTAATACAACGTTCATACTCTTCTGCGGGATGCGCTCTAAATTCTCTAGCGAAAACTTCCAGAATCTTTTCGCCAACCCATCTACCTTTGGTAAAAGTAGTGAAAGTAAAATAGTAGGGATACACCTTTCGGAGACCTGTAAATAAGCAAAACCATGATATTATAAAACATGCTCGGAGAAAGTTGTATGCAAATCCCATTTAAGCTAATTAAACAAGAGAGGAGTGGTAAATATATTTTCAAGTCGTCTTAATTTCAATTACCATTTTCAATAAAATATGAAGTTTCATGATAGCGTTCATCCGTAAATCCTGGTCGTTTAGCCTTCAAAGCCTTTGTTTCAAGTTTCGCCTGAAAATAATTATAAAATTAAATTAAGTATGTTATTTATAGTTTTGATTGGAAAATAATTTTAATAAATTTCATTCATTATGAATTTATTCCGTTATATTTCGAAATAGAATGTTAGGAGTTTCTTGTTATACACTATCCTAAGGTACATATGTATGTATGTGTATACATATGTATATTCCTGATCAGCATCAATACCGTATGTGACTACTTTTGGGCCTTAATTTTACGAAGCTATGAGGATGAAATTTCATATCTGGGCATTTGAGAAGAAAAAGCAGTACAGTTGTAAAATATTTTGAACTTCGCCCACTACCACGCCTACTTTTCATAATTTCACTATTTCATATGAAATCGAAAAATTTTATTAAGACAAAATATTTATATATTTAGAGTGTGTACAATTCACTCATGTATCATTTTTAACCGTGCGCACTTTTTAGAGGTGTTTTCATTAAAAATTTTCATGATATGCATCATCCTTAAGCGTTCGAAATTATCGTAATAATTGAATAAAAAGGTACAGTAGAGTCATATATTATAATATCGCCCACTTTAGTAGGCGTCATACAAAGGAAGAATGATAGGGTATAATACCATCCATTTTAGATGGAATGTAAATTTCTGTATGTTTTTTAATTATCTCGTGAGAGCAAACAATACAGACCAATAAAGGTAATTGTGAAAAAATTTGCTCTGAACGTGCTATCTTCAAAGCCTTTCAAAAACGGTTCTAAAGGGTACATCAAACAGAAGCTGTCAATTTAGCTCTAGAACTGGAAAAAGACCGAGCAAGTAATGAATATTTAAATCAACAGAAGACCACAGAATTATAACAATCATCACCACAACTATCAAATACAACTAAATTATAACCAAAGACAACAAAACAATAGAAACAACAATCGCAGGAACAACTGGAACAATAATAGAGATAACAGTAGAAGAAATGGACTGTCCGATAACAGGAAAATCAACATCCTACATGAACAGGAAAACGGAAATGGTCCGGAGAGAGTCAGAATCAGCCATCCGAGATACCTAAACTAAATATTTACAAAATTACGAATAATCTAGCCTATATCAATACACATGACTAGCTATATATCAATACACATACATACATAGCTAGTTTAAATATGAGTTTAACATTTTCAATTGACACAGGTGCCGACCAATCCATTAGCAAAGAAGACAATCTAAATACAGACGGTTTATCAGATGAAAAATGAAAACTAAAAGGGATATCTAAGGAAGAGATTTTTTCGTTAGGAACAATATACTTCAATTTAAATTTTGCTTCATACGCGATAGATCACAAATTTCACGTAGTTGACAAGAACTTTCCAATCTCAACCGACGACGGCATAATAGGTAGGGATTTCCTTTCACAATACATGTATATGTGTAAAATTGACTGCGAAACATACACTTTTACAATAAATATAGAAGAAGAAGAGATAATAATTGCAATGTTATCAAAAACAAACAATATGTTTAAAATACCACCGATAACAGAAGTCATATATCCTACAAATCTTACATTATTAAAAGGCAGTGTTATTCTAAATAAAGAATTGTATAATTCTAAGGAGTCTTCATAGCCAACTCAGTAGTATCGGAAAACGGTGTATGCCATGTAAAAATACTAAACACAAACAACTTTGAAGTAAAAATAGAAAATATAAACCCTGACTTAGAATCATTAGAGAACTACCACATATTCAATACAAATACAGAGCATAAACCATATAGAGATAGAAATAGACTAGAGAAATTACTAAACAAATTAAAAATTGAACATTCAAACCCCTCAGCGAAATATTTGATATTTCATAGGGACAATGAAACATTGTCAACAAATAATCTTTATCCGCAAAGACTAACAGTTACAGACGAAAACCCAGTTTACGTAAAAAGTTATAGATTACCCCAAACACAACATTTAGAAAATAGGAACCACGTACAGAAACTATTAGAAAATGAAATAATCGAAGACTCAGTCAGCGCATAACTCACCACTACTATTATTACCAAAAAAGAGCGAAGATAGTTCAAAGAAATCGCAATTGGCAGTAGACTTTCGTAAATTAAACGACAAAATAGTAAATTACAAATTTCCACTAACATACGTAATTAGTTATTTTCACCAAATACCACTTGAACATGAATCAAGACCAATGACGGCATTTTCCACGGACAAGACGGACACTACCAATTTACTACACTAATAAAAACAGATAAAATATAGTACAATAAAAATTATCCAGCACCCAAAAACGCAGATGAAGTAAGAAGATTTGTAGCATTTTGTAATTATTATTATTATTATATTTAAAAATTTCGCAGACATTGCAAAAAGTTTCAATTCTTTACTAAAAAGAGTCAACCTTTCATTGGGTCAGAAGAATGTAATAAAGCATTCATTATCTTAAAACAAAAGTTAAAAAATCCACCCATCTTACAATATCCAAATTTTGACAAACCCTTCAGTCTTTGCTCTGGGAGCAGTACTTTCACAAGGTAAAATAGGACATGATTTACCGAAATCATATGCAAGCGAATCGCTACAAAAACACGACATAAGCATACCCATAATAGAAAAAGAACTATTAGCCATACACTGGGGTATAAAGATCTTAAACCATTTCTGTATGAACGAAAATTTATCGTAGGTACTGATCATAAACCACTAGTTGCTTTATTTTCCCACAAAAATCCTTTCTTAAAATTGACCAGATTTATCAAATTATGACTTTGACATAGTTTACAAGCAAGGAAAAATAAATACGAATGTCGAAATCCTTGATGGAAGGAAACACTAACATTTTGAAATCCATGATGGTAGGAAATATTAATAGCCACAATGGTGTTGACTCCAAGGAGCAGATCATAGCAATAAGTTGTCACGGAACTTTTGCATCTCAAGCATCGGTCGATTACCGCTCGTGAAATTTTACTTATTTTTTCGTGTTAAACGTTTATTTTAATTTAAAACTAAATTGAAAATGGTTGATAATTGTGGTATTTGCAATTCTGGCATTTTGTCTGCCGATTTTGTTGGCTGCGGAGGGTTGTGTGGAAGAAAATTTCACACTCAGTGTGTGGAATTGTCTGACGCTGCCCTCCAGCTAATAAAGTCGTCTTAAGGACTGTGTTACAAGTGCAACGTCTGCAACGATCTACCACTGCTGGGTCTTATTGCCAAAGTTCCTTAACTATAGAACTTAGTTTGGTAAAACAAGACATACGCACATTGAAAGAAGGACATAAGCCTTCGATTAAACCGGTGCACCCATTCGTACGGTCGGAACTGTGACTGCCACCGGAGGCGGAAACATGGCTGCACCCACACATTTTTTTCTGCTGAGTTCTTTGACTCTCCGTCAAACATTGTTGCCAATGTGTGTGAAAAGCACATTGAAAACATTACTAGTGTAGTTACTCGTCTTGATGCTACTCAATTACCTTGTGTATTGGGTGACTTCAATATTGGTGATGTCACTTGGAAGAATGTGGATGGTGATAAAAATTTAACACCGTTCAATTTAAAACATGAATCGGAACAAGTTCTAATCGATGGTCTTCTGCCTTTGAATCTATTTCAAGTAAACAGTGTCCGGAATGCCTTGAAAAGAATTTTAGATTTGATATTTATTAATAACTAGCTGTGCCCGGCGCGTGTAAAGATTTTTGAACAAAAGGAATATTAAAACGAATAATACATATGCCACTATTGTATTCACAATAATTTAGTGCACGATGTGCTTTATTTGACTTCTTCCAAAAGACTGCTTAACTTATGTAACTAAAAATGATATACTTATAAGCTAGACTTAACTGTGCACATGGCACAAGTGTTTCAGCGCAGCCTTGCTGTGGTTTTGGATATAGCTTCTACTAGAACAAGTACCATATATTAAGTACATTGCTTCTGCTAGAACAAGTGCATGGCAAGTGTTTTGTCTTGATGACCGGTGTGAAGTCAAGCTGGTGTTTTTGATGTTTCTGGTACATGGCTTCTGTTAGGACAAGTGCATGTCAAGTGTTTTATTCTTAGGACCGGTGCGAAGCTGTTGTTGTTGTTGATGTTAAGGTACGTAACTCCTCCCATTTTACTATGGCCTGAGCACCCTGAAGGCCATATGACTGCTCGATGTACTCGCAAGGTGTGGAACGTTTTTAAATTGTGCATTTTCAGCTACGCGATTTGCCCAATATTGACAAGTGTACTGATCGCTCTTATATAAGTGGTGTGGATAAAGAAGGATATTGGAATAAAGGAATTCTAAGAAAATTAAAGTTTATGAGGTTTTCTAGTTTATTATCCATCAGCTAAACGTTCAAATCAAATTCTTCTAACTTGAGCCTCCAACAAACCAGTTTCGAGTTAGGCTCTTTTACAGAGAATAGACATGAGCGGCTTATGATCTGTAATAATATGGAACTTTCTTCCGAAAAGATATGGTCGGAAGTACTTTGTAGCCCACACAACTGATAGAAGTTCCTTTTCGATTGTGCTATAGTCCTCTTCCGATTTAAATAAAGTTCGACTTGCGTAGCAAATCGGTTTATCTGATCCTATCATTCCTTGAGATAGTACTGCGCCGATTGCAACATTACTCGCATCCGTAGTAACGTTAAATGGCTTAGAAAAGTCTGGGTACTGTGGTCATTGCATAAAAGTGTTATACACATATTAAAACTGCCTACATACCTCGAATCCAGTTGAATGTTTCTACCTTTGCGAAGGCACTCTGTCATAGGCTTTGTTAAATTCGCGAAGTCTTTGATAAACTTCCGATAATACCCCAGAAGTCCAAGGAAAGATTTTACTTGCTTTGTTGTTTTAGGTATAGGGAAATTTTTTATGGCAATAATCTTATCAGGGTTAGATTTTACACCATCGGCTGTCACTAAATGCCCTAAAAAGGACACTTCTTTACGAAGAAATTCGGACTTAACCATTTGAACTTTAAGATTTGCCTGATGTAATATTTGAAAAACCACCTCTAGATTCTCTATGTGCTCTTGTAAGGATGTCGAATAGACAATTATGTCGTCCATGTAGACGAGGCACATTTTCCCTCACTCAACTTACGGTAGTCTGTGACTAACCGCCACTTTTCCTTTCCACTAGCATCCTTCCTTTTATGTACAATCCAAATTGGAGAAGATCATGGTGAGAAACTATGTCGGATTATACCCTGTTCTAGCATCTTAGCAAATTGATCTTGGATTTCTTGTTTGTGAATATGTGGGTAACGATATGATTAAGAATAGATTGGAACTTCATCTTCTGTCTTGATCTTGTGTTTAATTTGATTAGAAAAGTTAGGTGTCCCTCTTGGAAAAAAAATCTTTTGTATCGTTCACATAATTTATGTATTGCTTCCTTTTCTTCCGATTTAAATGTTCTGTCCTAATTAGTTGACACAAATTCGTGTCTTCGGTAATCTACATTGTAATCTATAGAAAAGTTGTGAAACTCTGTGTATTGATACTGATTCGCTGATTGAGCTCATATTGGTTGTTCAACCACAAAGCTTAATGGAGAATTGGAAGTATTGATAACTTCTAAAAGTGCATACCAATTCTGAGACTGGTATAGTCCTTCCGGTATTACAAGGTTATCTTTTATTTTTATTGGCTTTATGTATACACTGCCGAACTCTACACCAACGGGTATACGACTTATAATTTTACTAAGTCCTGGGACTATATATGTCTTTGACATTAAATTGGGCTTATAACATAAGCCTATCTTAACACTATCAGTTTCTAAATATGAATTTTGGAGATCTATTTTTATCCCTAGTTCTCTCATTATTTGTGTACCAATTAATCCATCGAAATAATTGTGAAATTTAAATAAAACAAATGTTAATTCTCTTCTTGTATTGAGTTCTTTCAAGCCGTTTAATTTTACCTGCTTACCAACTAAATGAGTGCCAAATATGGTCTTTACCTCTACTGGATCAATGCACTCAACATCAATGATGATTGCTTCCAGTATCTATCAGAAACTTTAACTTTCGGTTAAGATAGTTAACATTGATATATGGAAGCAAACAAGAATTATAATTGTTAATATCCAAATAACCTATCGGTTCTCCGAGGCTGGTAAACGAAAATTTTCATCATCAACCTCGTTCTCGAAAGCGTCATTTGATGGAGCGGGACTGTCTAAGTTTTGGTAAGATTTTTGTGGCTGTTGAAAATGTGAGTAGGTGTATTGTTTTCGTTTAGGAGGTATTGAACTTCTTTTCCTCCACATTAAATACTTCTGATTTAAAATTTTGTGAACTGTTCTCTCTAGAAAAATTACTAAAATGTCTATTCCGGTTATTTTTGGTATTAGCATTTGAGGTGTCAATGGGTTCTTGAGGAGGAATTCCTCTAGAAAATGAACTTTGATTCACATGAGACGCATAGGATGCGTGTGCCTTATACACTGATTTCGTTTAAAATGTTGTTGTGGATTACTATATCTATGCCTTAAATGTTGTTTTGGATTGTTAGAAATTTGTTTGTACGCTACATGCGGCCCGTGTTGTTGTTCATAGGTATAATTTTGTCGAAAAGAAGGCTGTTGCTTGTACACTTGAGATTTATTATTGAAAAACTTTTGAGATTGTTGGAAATTTCGGAAATAAGAAGAGTTTTGCTCCTGCAAACAGAAAGAGCTTCGGCTAACTTGTTATGCCTCATGGCTCTTACAGTGCATCCTAAAGGTTCTTTTAGACCAGATATAAATGTATTTAAGCACATTTCTTCATATAGGGTCTGTTTCGCTTTGAGGACACTAGCTCCTTTTTCGTGTACTCTTATGTGGTTTATCATGGTTGATAGGATTTCGACTATTTCGGAATAAAACTTTTCTACAGTATTGGTATTTTGTCTTAATTGATGTAAGTCCCTAATTAAACTAGTTTCATTCCGTTTGTCGGAATAATGAATAATTAAGTTATTTTTTATTTCTTCCCAAACTAAATATGTGCCGTACATGTTTAGCACTTCATTTGCTTCACTGTATGTAGTATTATGGTCGCGTAGTTAATGCCACTTACTTCCGTCATACTAAAAATTTCTTCAACATTGCTTATAAAATCATACAATAACCTTGGATTACCACCGAAGGTGGGTAGATCCTTCACGATATCCGTAATTCTAAGTGAATTGAAAACGTCCATTATATTATGATTTCAACACGTTCATAATTATTCAATGTTCTCAAAGCCTCAACTGAACTTTTTATTTTAGTATGTGAATTTGTTTTCGTTTCAACGCCTAGTTTCGCATCAGTACTACGGTGCAGGTCACCGTAATCCGCGGTGATTACAAAATTCAAATCAGTTGAAATCTGTGGCAAACTTAATTTAATTTCTGTTAAATCTAAATCTCCGTCGCTACAAACTAAATTATATGGATAACTAGACCCTTTTACTTTCTTTTCCTTAGATTTTAAAGGATTGTGGGACATAGGGAAGGAAAGCGATAAATACAAAAGTCAACACTGAACTTACCCCGATCAAGCAATGGCCCAATTTTGTTTACTATCTCTGCAATGTAGTTAAGTTGCTTCAGATAACACTATGATACTTTGATCATCCATTATTCCAATGTTGCGAATTAGTGGGTACGTGTAGGTTCTTTTAAGCTGAAGGATTAAAATCCACCACTCGATAAACCGTCGAAGTGTGCTTTACTTTATCACATATGTATAAATATATATTTCATCAAAGTTTATTAATTATTGTTAAATTTAGGAACTTCTGGATCACTTTTCGTAGTTTTATTGATTCACTTTTTCAACTGGGTTCTCTTTTTTTTTTTAGTAGAGAATTAATATTTCTTTTTCCACTTTTCACTAGTTTATAGTTTAATTTAAATAGGTACGAATACTATAATACTATTAATTGTATCTATGTTTTAGATTTATTTTATTCTATCGACTGCGCCAGTAAAGAATTTTGCACAAAAGGAATATTAAAACGAATAATACATATGACACTATTATATTCACAATAATTTAGTGCACGATGTGCTTTATTTGACTTCATCCAAAAGACTGCTTAACTTAACTAAAAAAAATGATATACTTATAAGCTAGACATAACTGTGCACATGGCACAAGTGTTTCAGCGCAGCCTTTCAACTACAATGGGCCGAGCTTAGGCTACCAGGGGGGTCAGCAAGGTGGAGGATAGCTGAACGGCCTACAGATATGTAGGTTAGCTGCGAATAAACAATAAGCAGTCCCCGACCAAGAGCGGCAAAATGGAGGATGTGAGGAAAAAGCACATAGCCCTGGGAAATTTTTGTGACAGGGCGAGTAGATGCCGCCCATAAATAAGTATCCTGTCCCTAAGGCAA
Organism: Xylota sylvarum; assembly: GCA_905220385.1. NCBI lineage: Eukaryota > Metazoa > Arthropoda > Insecta > Diptera > Syrphidae > Xylota > Xylota sylvarum. Next base: position 57,384,674 of record LR999957.1, read on the forward strand.
GGCGTTATGCGACCCGTACCGAGGCCTGAATGGTGATGGGGATATAAAATCCATACAGCGCCACTAACAGAGCCATCCAAATACCTGGCGCCCTCTGGATGTAAAAAGCCTTACCACATTACAGGGGTCTCTGATGTGGTGGACCTCCTTTCCCCCATACTCGTGGGATCTAATATGAACCAATCAACAACAATTAAAGCAAATATAACAGAAAAAATTCAAAAAGAACAAAAAAAAAACACAAAACTCAGGAACCGAAAGCACAGAAGAAACCCCGTTTAGGAGAAGGTCTGTACTGATGCGATCGCCGCCGATGAAAACAGCTGAGGAGCCAACACAAGAAGAGATAATAAGTGTTGCAACTCCGTCCAAGCCATGCAGTGAGAAGACACTATCACAGACGCCGTTGAGCTCTCACCTCAGCGAAAAAAACACCAGCAGTTTGGCGTCCGAGAACAGAGCGGATGTAAACGCCAAAGAAACAATTGAGGAAAGAGATAAGCGGGAAGCCATGCAATCTCTAGCCAAGAGCATCACTGCATTGATGGAATTCATCAAGGGAGAAAACAATGTCATCAGGATGTAAAAAAAGGTGGAAAGTACAATACGCAGACACTACAACTGAGTGGTAGAGCGCGAAAAGGCCAAAACAGAGCATATAAGATCATCAAAAGCCACCCAAAACTTTCACCCACCGGAAGTGAGCGAGTCGACTTCTTCTTCTTCGAGGAAACAACTGCCAGTGCCGAAAAGAAAAAGGACTAGGTCTCCAAATAACGAAGATCACCCAACGCCAACATACGCGAACGTCATCTTGGAAAACCAAACCAAAACCAAAGCGCCCGTAGGAGCCAACAGGAAAAGAAAGAAAACACCGCAGAGAAAAATCTGGACCCGAAACCCAGAAACATCGGGGCAAGTGTGAAAGCTCCGAACCGTGATAAAAACAAGCCTGAGTGGAAAAAAGTGCCAGAAAAACGGCGAGGCAAGATACACGCCAGACCGGACGCGTTGGTGATAAAAAAGACCGGCCAAATATCCTAATGCGATATACTCCGAAAGGTGAAGACAAATGTGGAGTTAAACGGACTAGGTTCAGATGTAAACCGCATACAAAAGACCGCAAAGGGAGAATTACTGCTTGAACCCAAGAAAGCAGCGAAAGATAGAACCTCAGAGCACCAAAGTAAAATTCGGCAGGTTATCGGGGAAGTGGCGGAAGTGAGGTCCCTAATACATGAGGTTCTTATTGAGTGCAAAGATCTAGACGGTGTCACTACAAAGGAAGATATTTGCCAAGCAATGTCCGAGCAATTCGAGGAATTAAGTGGCATGCAGGTCACTTCTATAAAATCCATAAGGACAACCTATTCAGGAACGCAAACGGCGGTCATTAGCATCCCGATAGGCGCCGCCAAAAACATTCTCGAGGTTAGAAAAATAAAAATCGGATGGGTGGTATGTCGCATACGCGAAAAAGTTATACCGCTACGATGCTTCAAATGCCTTAAATTTGGGCATCTAGCAAAGGCAATGCAAAAGTGCGGTGGACAGAAGTGACGATTGCGTTAAGTGCGGACAGAAAGAGCATATGTCAAAGAACTGTACCAATGAAGCGCGATGTGTCCTTTGTGAAGAACGGGGATGTAAAAACAACAAACACGCGGCAGGAAGCATAGTATGCCTTGTATACCAAGAAGCGGCAAAAACTGCAAGAAAAATATGAAAGCGCTACAGCTAAACTTAAACCACTGCGAAGCGCATCAGGGCCTCCTCACACAAGCCGTTCGCGAGTTAAAGATTGACGTGGCTGTAATATGCGAGCAGTACAAGAACCTCGGGGATAAAGTCTGGACTGCGGATAACTCAAAGAGAGCTGCTATCTAGGCTGATGACACTCGGAATAGGATTCGTGCGAGCAAAGGTCAAGGGGATATACATCAACAGCTGTTACGCATCTCCAAACAGCACGCTGGAGGAATTCCAGAGCATACTGGATAGACTCGTAGATGATGCTAGAGGGCGTAGTCCAGCAATTATAGCTGGAGACTTCAACGCATGGACCACCGACTGGGGAAGCACGCTTAATACAGGAAACGAGCACACCTTCAGCAGAAATGGCGTAGACTCCACTAGTTTGCAACTAGTTCACTATCAAGAGGTGCAAGATGGAGAGTCAGTAATGATTACACCCACAGTGATCACCAGGCCATCCTAATCGAAGTACATTTGAAGAGTGCAGCCAAGGAACGTCCCCCAAAGAAGACAAATAGGGTGGAAAATAAAAACACCCGACGAAGACACTTTCACCTTGATCTTTGGAGAATCTGCGATTAACCCAGGAACAGCAAATGCGATGGCCGCTGATGTAATCAAACAAATATCTAGGGCTTGCGATGCATCCAAGGTTCGGAAAACGACAACAAACCGCCGGCCGCCAGTGTACTGGTGGAACCAAGAAATAGCAGAGCTACGCAGCAAGTGCCATAGAGACTATTCCAGCGATCTAGAGGCCTGCTGTCCCACCAGGATCTACAAAGAGAGTACAAGGATAGGCGCAAGGACTTAAAACTAGCCATCAGAAGCAGCAAAAGCAACATCTTCAAAGAACTCTGCGAGCAATCTGATGTGAATCCATGGGGAACCGCCTACAGGATAGTCATGACAAAGCTTAAGGGCACTAGGGCTCCTTCACCCTCATGTTCCTCCCTTATGCTAAAGATAGTGTTCGGGTTATTTCCACCGCAAGCACAAATAGAGTTACTTCCAACGCAAGCACCTCAGGAAACATACGGGGTTCCGCCTGACACCACAGTAAAACTCCTGGACGTATGCAAACGACTCAGCAATAAAAAGTCACCTGGACTGGATGGCATACCTAACAAGGCCCTTAAGTTAGCTATCAAAACAAACTCAGAGGCATTTGTGGAAATGTACAACAGGTGCTTAAATGAAGGAATTTTTCCAGACCAATGGAAAAAGCAACGTCTGGTACTGCTGCCTAAAGGAGAAAAACCATCAGATGAGCCCTCGTCGTGTCGTCCCATATGCCTGCTAGACACAATGGATAAAATACTATACGACTGGAGGTGGCAATTGATGAAGTCGGAGGTCTCTCTCGAACTAGCAGTATGGCTTTAGAAAGGGTCGTTCTACAGTAGCTGCTATACGGAGGGTGACTTCAACCTTGGAGGAAGCTATCCAGGGTAGGTGATGGAGACCCCTTCTCCAAAGAAATATGGAGCTGTAGTAACGCTGGTCGTCAAAAATGCGTTCAACTCTTCAAACTGGGGTCTCATAGTGCACTCACTCAGGTCAAGAATGGTGCTCAGCTACTTTGAGAAACGGTTTCTATTCTAAGATACCGATGACGGAGTAAGGCAGTACCACATATCAGGTGGAGTTCCACAAGGATCGGTATTAGGACCCATTCTATGGAACATTATATACGATACGGTTCTAAGACTTGGAATTCCTAATGAAGCGCAAATCATAGGCTTTGCCGATGACATAGCAATTGTGGTGGTAGCAAAACACCTGGAAGAGAGAGACGGCATTGCTAATAAATGTATTCGTCAAGTAAAGCAATGGATGTCAGCAGCTGGACTAGAGCTTGCAATAAAGCTGCAAAGGTGAGTGCTGCCCTGTCCAGAATAATGACGAATATTGGAGGACCTAGACAACAAATGATACTAGTCCTGTCAAGAGTGGTATAGTCCATCATAATGTATGCCGCACCAATATGGGCCAAGGCTGTGACAGTCAAGTCGTACGCAAAAAGAATAAACTCAGTCAACCAACTGTGTGCATTGAGGGTTTGCTGGCCACCGAGCTACAGAGGACCTACGATGCTAAAATTCAGGATCCCCAAGCTTCAGTCAGAGATATACAGCTAGAAGAGAAACAACGAAGTATGAGAGAATGGCAAGTCAGATGGACCCATTCTACAAAGGGAAGGTGGACCCATCGACTCATACCAGATGTCCACAAGTGGATAGATTTCTACTTAAGCCAGTTCCTAACCGGACATGGCTGCTTTCGAGCGTACCTGAATAGGCTTGGTATAAAAGAGTCTCCAAATTGTTTAAACTGCGGCGAGTCGACCGAAGACGTATACCACGTATTATTTTCAGTGCCCTCTCTTCAGTGGAGAGCGCAGATTACTAGAGGAAAAAATCGGAGAAAGACCAACTCCTGAGAACTTAGTGGATCCGATGCTGACATCGAGCGAAATATGGGACGCGGTGAAGCAGGTTGCGGCAGTGGTCTTGAATGAGATTCGACCACAAGTGGTTTGTCCTAATACTGTTACCTATTCAAGCCAAGCTGATGTTGTTGATGTTGATGATGACCGATATATACATAACTTCTGTGTGAATGAGTGCATGGCAACCATCCAAGAAAGGCAAAGATCTCACAGTATCTATCGACCGTCTAAAACCAGCTTTCCTCTTGTCAACCGATGACGAAAAGCAACAGCCGGAAGTCAATACACCACGGATTCCTATAAATTACATAAATATATTTTACATATTATGTATATCGTGACTAGTTTTTAATGAAATACGACACTCGGAGGGGAGTGATGTGGCGGCCGATACAGTAACCGCGAAAATTTGAATTAACAATAAACACAAAATATGAATTAATTATAAACGTTTCACAGAACGAATTAAAGATGTCGACACTAGTCGCCCAAACGAACTATATAAATACGCGAAGATAGCCATATCTCTCTCTCCCTCGCTTCTTCTTTTGACAACCCAAAAAGGTTATTCGTGTGGTACTAAGTCGAGTCCACGTTTGTCAAATTTATCAATTTAATCCATAAAATTAATTTTTATCTTTACCTTAAATCCATTGTATTAAAACTTAATGTGTTAATAAATAAATATTAAAAACACATCTAAAAAAGCATTGTGAAGGATAAACTTTTTTTTCGCAATAAAAGAGATTGTTTCAAATAATTAACATGGCTTTATTCAAGGTAGGTCATGTACTTCTAATTTAACTTTATTTACTAATTATATTTTTAATAGCTTTAAGAATAGGTTGCAGGTTGATGTACTCTACATAGATTTTACAAAAGCCTTTGACAGAGTGCATACTTTTCACTCATCAATGCTTAAGTGGTTTCTATATTATTTAAAAGACAGATAGCAAATGGTAAATGTCAATGGTTTGACATCCCGCGTTACAGAAGTAACTTCTAATGTCCCTCAAGGTAGTCACCTGGGCCCGTTGATATTTATATTATTTGTAGATGATGTCCATGATATCTTTCAATTTTGCAATGTCTTAACCTTCGCGGAAAGATATATTCTCGTATAAATAGTACAGCAGACTGTATTCGTTTTCAGTCTGACATTGATAGGTGTAATTATACTGCTTTGGAGCTTAACATATCCAACTGCAAAATTTTTTCAGCATACCGCATTACAACGCCGCCTTTTTACTATTATTTAATTAACGGTCATGGACTTCGACGTTTTGAGGGAATCAAAGATCTCGGGGTCATATTTGACAGTAAATTAAGTTTTTCCTTTCATTATGAATACGCCATTGCTAAGTCTAACTATACGAGTATGTTAGGCTTTTTTAAACGTAATTGTAAAGACTTTCGAGATGTATACAGCCTTAAAGCTATATACTGCTCATTAGTCAGACCTTATTTAGAATTTTCATCTATCATTTGGGATTCACCATATGTTATTCAAGAGCATCGTTTAGAAAGAGTTCAAAACAACTTCACGAAATATGCTATTCGTAAATTAAATAGGTTTCATGAACTTCCTAGTTATGATAGAAGGTGAAATTTGAAAGGCTTGCAAACCTTAAGTTTCAGGCGTGAGGCATCATCGGTCATGTTTATTCGCGATATTATTAATTAACATATTAATTCACCAGAATTAGTTTCTCTCGTAAATATTTGTGTTCCCCAAAGGTCACTTCGGGTGAGAAATTTATTTTTTCTGATAGGTACAGAACTAGTTATGGTAGTAATGAGCCAATTTCAAGCTGCATATGCAACTTTAATCAGCTTTGCAGCGAAATTGAGTTTTGTTTATCTCGAGTAGAATTTCGGAATAGCAGTTATTCACTTTTTAATGAATATTTTGTTTCTTTGAAGTAGTCTATAAGATTGAAGATTGGTAGATGATTCCGTAGTCGCGCAACAAAAAACAGTTGTGTTAAGCGATACTGAGAGTTTACACTGAGAGAGCGTAGTGTTGTGTGTTCTGTGATGGAAAAAAAAATAAAATAACAAAGGGGTATGACACAAAAGATTGCCTTCACATTTGGGATTGTACATCCAGTTGCGCACCTTGATATTTCGCGTTTACTTCAAGTAAGTTGAAAAAAAGGTTTTTTTTTAATACAGTTTTGTTTATTAATATAAAAATAAGTAATTCATGTTAAAAAAAGAAAAGAAAGAAAAAAAATAAAAGAAATAAAACATAAATTAAGAAAATGAACAAAAACTTCATAAATTAACATTTTACATTTTTATTATTATTTTTCTTTTTTAACGAGTTCTTGTTCATGTAATAGTGGGTATTGACTCCCCGATCATCTAACAAACCAGAAATTCGCCGAGGCATACATTGGATCAATTTTTTTACGTCCATGTGGGCGACGTGGCTCAAGTGGTTAGTGCGTTGTACTACGGAACGAGGGGTTCCAGGTTCAATCCCCAAACAACACCTAAAATTTCTTTCACGGCCCCACCTCTCGCGAGCGTCTAACAAACATCCGAGAATAAAACTGTCATGAAAAAGCTTCTCAAAACAGAAAACTGATGTTTGGATCCGGCATTAAACAGTAGGCCCCTTCCATTCGTGTGAAGAATATAACACGCACAGCACGAGTGGTTGTGAGAAGCCCTGGGTCCCATGGACCTGTCGCGTCAAAAATTTGTATTTTTTTTTTTTTCGTATCGTCCAAATTGTCCCATTCCTCGATCAGAGCAGATCTCAAGCCGCTGAGTGTCTCTAGAAGGGTAAGTCGCATACCAATCTTTTTCTCCAGCAGGTCCCAAACAATGGGATTCATGTCCGAGCTCATCGCAGACCAAGCCATCACGTCGATTTCCACTTCTTGCAAATATTCGGTAACGCACCTGGCGACGTGTGGTCTAGCATTGTCTTGAATCAGCAAGAAGTTTTTCCCATGCGAATAGAACCACATATTCCTCCAGAATATTGGTGATATAATACGTGGAGTTCACTGATCCTTCCATGATGCATAGCTCGGTTTTTCGCGCATGGAAATTTCTGACCACACCATGACGGAATCTCTCCAGAAATTTTTCCGTTGGACAACTGTTGTCGAAGAATAGGTATCTCTCACCTGATCATCCCCACACTGTGCTACGTCCATCTGTTAAGCGGAGACAAAACCTGGAGTCATCAGTGGAAAGGACTCTACCCCAGTCGGCCTCTGTCCAATCCTGGTGAAGATTAGCAGATTCAAGTCGACGTCGCTTATGTTGTACCGTGAGTCTTGGTAGACGAGCAGGTCTTCTTGCTCTCAGGCCCACTAACTGTTCGATGTCTGTGAGCCAGCTGAACTGCTGTTTAGTGACGATTCCAAAGACTTTGAATCACCAAAAATCGGTCATCCCTTGTAGTAGTTACTCGGGGGCGACCTGATCCTTGACGCCGTTTGTAGTAGTTGGTCTCCCTGGTCCTTTAATGGCTTTTCTTAACGTCTTCTCCGGTTTTCTTATCATAATATCGGCATACCGCACGCTTCGAGCACCCTCAACTAAAGCCAGCGCACAGGCGACATCACAAAGGAAATTAAAAGAAATTATGCAAACTGGCAAACCATTAAACCAATAACCCACTAAAAACAAATAAAGCTCGGCAAAAATATAGCGGCATATTACCAAAATAATAACATCATACGAAAAAGTATCACTGCGGCCCTTTTTTTGTAACTCAGTGTATAATACGTTGCAACGAAATGAAAGACACTCGCCCATGAAGATACCAATATATAGGCGCTCGAAGAAAATAACAAATATGGACGATTTGGGAAAAATAATCACGTCGGATCAAAAAAAGAAAATGAGTTGAACGCCAGGTAATTTTTTTTGAAAAAGAATAAGGTAAAATTACCAAACCTTTTTGGGAAGTCGACGAAATGTCGTAGGGTATGTATCGAGGTTACAGAGTTTCACTACGTCTCAGCGGGTTGCTGGGACTTACCTATCACGGTATAACGGCACCAAGGGATTAGGCTCTGAGGGGGGCTTGGACCTGGTTCCAGCCCTTTTGTTTAGTTTTGGATTTCCTTGCGGTTCCGTTAACTACGGGTTCAGAAAAAGAAGGGGTCGCGATTCTACCGCGTAGCAATAAAAAAAGCTACAATTCAAAAAAGAAAACGGGTACGAAGGCTGACCGGATTTGTTTTTTTTTTAAACAACTTATGGCTACGAAATAAACTCTACTTATCTTTTTACTCCTGATTCCTCTATCCTTCCACTTGGGGTCCTCTTTATCCTGTCTACTACTATCCTATCCTGTGTACGGGGTGGGTGCGGTATTTCTAAGCCACAATCACTAGCTTATCCTTTTTTTTGTTTCATTAATTCTTTTTTTCCACTATGTCCTTTTAGACTTTCCACAAAGTTATTTTTTTTCCACTTTAGTTTTTTCACAAAAAAAATAAAACTCCTCACTAACGTGATGTCCTTCTCTCAAAATTTTTTACAAAGATCAAAAAAAAATCCTCACTAACGTGATGTCCTTCTCTGGACACGATCAAGCAATAAGTAAGTTCGACGTTCGGACAGATCCACCCCTCTTGCATTCACACACGCACACATACACACACTTGAGGCGAATTCAGCCATTTTACAATGTCCATTACGACTTAGAAAATGTTTGGAAAATTTTGTTTCTGTCACACATATTTTGCAATTTTGATTTTGTGAATTTTAAAATATTTTTTTCGCGATTCTGAATAAAATTCACGCCTTTCTGACGCGCCGTCCTTTTTGGCGGGAAAGGGTGCATATGTATTAGTATGGTTGATTTCGCCTTCTTGTAGTCGATTCAGCTACCAGAGCGAAGGGAGTCACATCCAGCACTTCAGCAGCCTCCCTCGTTGATTCTCTCATTCGACACTCGATATCACGCTAGTGGGGAAATTTTTAAGACTGTTTGTTTTCGAAACCTAGTGATTGCTTGGGTTCGAACCTAGCCCTCCCCTACATTCAGGACATTATAACAATTGCTATTCCGCTGCGGACCTACCATTTGGAGGGATAGATTATAAAATATACCGCGGGCCCTACCTACCAAGTAAGCCTCCGTAAGACATGACAAACAAGGGAGAAACCCAGGAAATCGGAAACTACCCTTTACATTATCGATTTGAGTTTAGCAAATTATTTTTGGAATTTAAACGGCAAAATTTAAGCGTTATTAATTTCTCTGTTTGAGGTGGTCAGGATGAGTCTTCAGGCGATCGGCTACCTGCCTGGCTCCGAGATACCTGCTTTGTCATCGCCCTTGAGGCTTACGAAGATGTGAGCACTGATTGAGAAATTCAAGCAGGAACGCTCAACGATCGCAAAGCTCTCGGAGGACAAAAGAAAAGATGATTATTACAGAAACCCCAAGCACCAGTTTTGAAACAATACAAATTGACCCCTACGAATATCAAATGGATTCAGATACTTACTAACTATGCAATGCGAGCTAATTAAGTTTGTTATCGCTCACCCCATAGAAAGCAAAGACGCAGAGACAATAGCACAGACTCTCGTAGAACAATTCATCTTGAAGTACGGATGTTTTAAGATTCTAAAATCAGATAATGGAGCAGAATTCAAGAATGAGCTTATGCGAAATATCTGTAACCAAGTCACCACCAAGCCAATCTTCTCAGCACCTTATCATAATCAAAATTTAGGTATTTTTAGAACGAAACGATAGAGTACGAATTTCTTTTACACATTACGGAAAACCATGAGTGAGTAAATGAATTCCGTATTATGCATTTGCGTATAATACAACACCGCATGTTGATACTAAGATTACTCCATATGAACTGATATTTGGAAAATTATCTTACCTATAAAATGATGTAATAAATAGTAATGAAAAAGTAGATAGCCTAGAAAACTATGTTAACGAAATAAAAATTAGACTTAAGCATGCAATCGAAAAAAAAACACCTAAAATTATTAATAATATTAAGAATAAAAGAAATTTAGAAAACGATAAGAAAACAAATATTTCAGACAGGAGATTTAGTGTTTGTAGGATTAGAAAGTAAGAAGAAGCCATTATTAGAAGATAAGAAAACATCTAAAATGTAAAGCATTTTCAAGCATATCGAAAACGGTTTTATCTTGCAAAATTATTTTCCTAAATACAGTCACCTTCCAACCGCAAAGACCTAGTTATCGAGGTACAGTGTGATTTTTGCGTTTTTCTTATTTTTTCTGACCATTGATCGATTCTCTTATATCTTTCTTTGCTAACAAAAAAAAAAAAAAAACAATAAAAAAATCGCGCTCTCTTAACGATCTATAAAGTTTGTCTTTCTTTCGGGATGGCCCCGAAGCCTAATCGCCTATCGGGCAACCGATATGGTATTCTCGACGAGCACGCGCTTTCGGATACTCCTGACCCCCCTCCCTCTCCCCCACAAAAAAGGATTAAAACCTCTAGTAATGTGTTTAGTGATGAATTCCCAGGCCTACCAACTAAATCATCGTTCAAGAATCCACGTTTTGTGCACATAACATCAAAACATGAGTCCAAACCCCTATCCAAAGTAAGTGTTTTCATTTTGAAAAAAAAAAAACAATTGACTCAATCACCACCCAATATGGAAAAATTTCTCAATTAAGAGACGGTTCAATTTTAATCTTAGCTAAAGATCAAAACATAGCCGACAAATTCATCCAATCGAAAGCTCTGGATAACATCTGCCCGGTCGATATTAAGCTTCATGCTAACCTTAACCTCTCCAAGGGCATAGCATATGCGCCTTGTTTGATTAATGTGCCTGAAGCAGAAATTGTATCCGAACTCAAGAGCCAAAACGTAACCAATGTATACAAATTTACAAAATTTGTGCAAGATAAAGGAAAACAGGTGCCTACTCCCGCTGGTCTCATGATTTTTACCTTCGACTCGTTCCAAATCCCCAACACAATCGAAATTGGCTGGTATAAAACAAAAATTTCCGAATATATCCCTAATCCGATGCGTTGTCGGCAATGCCAACTACTTGGTCATACAATTAAATGGTGTAAACGTGCTGCATCATGTGAAACATGTAATCTCCCCCCTCATAATGACAGTAACTGTACTCGCACTCTGTGTGCCAATTGTTCCGGGCCTCACCCCGCCTCCTCTAAAACCTGCCCAAAATATGTTCAAAACAAAGAAATACTCGAAATAAATATCAAAAACAAATGCACCTTAGCCGAAGCTAGGCGCACCCACAGAGAGCGGAATCCAATTCGTTCCACTTTATCTTCTAATCTCTACTCAGATAAACTTAAACAATCTCCTCATGAAACAACCACATCCAATCCAGAACAAAATATTATAAATAAAGGAAAAGCAACAAACCCCTACAATCATCAAACTGCATTAAAACTACAAAATCTTAACTCAAAAACAACTCACAGAAAATTTTGATTCCATTACAATTTCAAATGGTGATAAATCCAGATCGACTGAAAGAGAAATTCTTCAAAAGCACTCAGACGCAAACACTGATAACGAAATAACTCAAACTCTTAACAAAAACCCAAGACTACATATGAATAAAAATACAAGCTACAGCAAAATTAATTTAACTAAACACACTCAAACAACATCCACTTTTACTCTAAACAGCATTAACTAAGTCAATTCCCTTACAAATCCTTCCTCCTTAACACAAACAAATCTCTCCAGGAATTTTGATTATAAACATGACTCATCTTAGTTGCAAAACTAACCATCCCACTTTCCGCGCCTTTATCGGCGATGGAAGTCCCCGCCCATCGCCGATGAAGGCACGGGAATACCGAACCACAAGGTGGAAACCTGGCTTCTGTCCGTACATTAAACTGTATGGATAAGAAGACAGGTTCCTCCGCCTATAATGATCTCAACGTTCTCCAATGGAACATAAATGGTTATTTTAATAACTATGAATCGCTCCAATTGTTAATAAAACCCAAGTATAATTTCTCTTCAAGAGACGCACGTAAAACACAACCTACAACCGTTCTCTCCAAAACAATTTTCATCTTTTTTTCACAACTTAGCATGTAACACATCTTCAAAACAAGGTACCTGTCTTTTTGTTCACAAATCGATTCCTCACAGATTCATTGCCATTGATTCCAACATATCCACTATCGCAGTGGAAATCGAGTTAAGTTTTAAACTAACCATTTTGTCAATTTTTATACCACCAGATCAAAAATTTAAAACTCTTTCGTGGGGTTCTCCCACAATTAACACACGTGGAACACTAATTAAGAACTTTATTGCTAACACCGGTCTTGCCATACTAAATGACGGAAATCCCACTCACTTTTCGATAGGATCTCACGCTCCTATCCCCTCACCTTACCCAAAAATCAACTTGGAAGGTCTCCGATGACTTGTTCGGGAGCGATCATTTTTCCATTCTTACCACGATATCTTTAGGTAACAACCTAACTCTACCCAAGACTCAAGCCAAATTCTTAACAGACCTAGCTAACTGAGAACTGTTCCAAGCTGAAGTCTCAAAACAAATTTCAGCCAGACCAACTTCCACTAATAGCAACATCAATAAGGAAGCCGCCTGCTTAAAGCAATTCGTTCTGCAGCAAATGTGTCAATCCCTCAGAAAACAAACAAACCCCATCATAAAACAGTCCCTTGGTGGAATCAAAACCTTGCCAATCTTCGTCAAAAAAAGCTAAACCCCTTTAAAGCATTCAAAAAATCACCAAGCGACTCCAACTTAATTTGTTATCGTAAGGCTAATGCCCAATTCAAAAGAGCGGCAAGGATAGAAAAATCATCTTGTTTCAATAAATTTACAGGGGAAATTAATCCAAATTCAACCCCCAAAAAAATGTGGGCTGACATTAAAAGCGTTACAGGCAATTTTGTTCCGCATACAATAAAACAAATCAAAACAGATTCTAAAAATCTTACTTGCCCAACTGAAATCAATGATTTTTTTGCTAAATGCTGGGAAAAATCTCAAGACGATGCAAACTTTAATCAGATTTACGTTGACGAAAAGAACTCATGTTTCAATAAGCCCAAACCACAGTACATTTCTTTAAAATCAGCAAATTTGATTGAATCCCCCATAAATCTTTTAGAGCTCGAAAGCGTTTTGAGTTCAGTTAAGGGTAAAACTCCGGGTTTTGATAGAATACCTTACACAATGCACAAAAACTCTCCATCTTCTTTTAAGGTTAGGTTGTTATCTCTATATAACAAAATCCTCCACAGCGGAATTATTCCTCAAACGCGGAAAGTTGCGACCATCGTCCCTATCCCAAAGACTAACAAAGACCTCACCTCTATAAAAGGATGCAGGGAAGTAGAGAGAAAGGACCTATCTCCCTACTTCCCTGCACTTCAAAAAATCGCTTATCCTGGTGGCTAGAAAAAAACAAACTCATTGAAAAAAACCAACTTGCCTTCAAAAAGAGAAGAGGCAGTCAAGACTCACTTTTACACATTGACACGTTTATATCCTCGGCTCTTTCAGAAAAAACCACGTTTCTATTGATTTTGAACAAGCCTTCGACAGAAGGCCCCCATGTCGTCATAAATCAAATGGAAAATTAGTCCGAAAGTTCTTAACTACCAACCAACCGCAAGTTTCGTATTAAAACTAACAATATATATTCTTCAATTCATAACATAAAAAATGGCATCCCTCAAGGATCGCCATTATCAGTAACTTTGTTCATAATAGCTTTCAACCAAATAAGTAGTATTATACGTAGATACCCACAAATTAACCACGTTCTTTATGCGGACGACCTTATTCTATTCACTAAATTCAAAGATCTTGTATCCTTAGCAACAATTTTCTCAAGTATAATTGCAAACTTATCAGAATGGTGCGATATGTCCGGCTCCAAAATATCTTTTTCTAAATGTGAGCTTCTACATATATGCAAAAAACATAAATGTCAAAAATGTATTCAAGGAGTCAACTTTAACACTATTTGTATCAAAAATGTAAACTGCTATATAGTTTTAAGGATCATTGTTCTTATATTAAAAAGAGCCTGACTACCAGGGTTCACTTAGTAAAGAATCTCTCCTCTAGAAAAAGCAATTGTAACGTAAATACTATTGTTAATGTCGTCAAATCTATAATACTATCTAAGATCGATTATGGGCTTCCAATTTATGAGAAATGCTCGAAAACTTCAAGGCAACTCATCTCAACACCATACCATTCAGCTGCAAGAACCTGTCTAGAAGCTTTTCGCACCACACCTATAAAGAACATCCTTACCGAAGCTGGCCGTCCTGACTTAACAGACAGAATCGAACGCCTAACCTGGGAAATCATAATAAAAACTAAATCACCATTCGCAACACCTATTCACGATGACATCAAGAACTTGTTGAAACGGAAAAGAACACCAAAATATACTTCTGCTCTACAAAAATCACTGGAATCGGCTGGAAAACTGAACATCCCAATCACAGTTGGCTATAAACCCAAAATTAACTTCCCCCCCTGGAATCTGCCAAGTAACTCTCTAATTTCTAATCTTAAAGGATTTAATAAAGATACCACGAGGAACCTCATTTGCTGTTGTCACCGAAGCGGGGTCTGTTATCAGTAAGGGTCTACTCCATTTCACTTCATCAATCTTCACGGCAGAAGCGTTTGCAATTCTCAAAGCTATTGAAGCTGCGAAAAATAAAAAAAAACAATTGTCTTTACTGATAGCCTTTCATCCATAAACGCTATTAACAATATCAACAACTCTTCAAGTATTGTTGCATGTATCCGCGACAAACTTATTGAAAAAAAAAATAAATTTAAGAATCGCATGGGTACCTGGGCACGTAGGCATCATTGGAAACGAAAATGCTGACTCCGAAGCCAAACTAGCATTTAAAGAACCCCTAATCTCGTTCTACCAATTCAACAAAAAAGACTTAACAAATTACTTGAAAACGTTTATGAACACCAAGCTGAAAAATGCATGGCAGGAATACCAACACATCTATTCATTGCAATATTTCCAATCAACCTACCAAGTTCGATGATCAAAATATATATTAGGCTGAGAATGGGTCACACTAACTCCACCCAGAAGCACTTAATTACCTAAGAACCTTCCCCTCTTTGCGAATTTTGCGACGAAAGACCAGCATTCACTGTAGCACACATGCTACAGTGTGCAAACATAAACTCGATCTCCAAAACCACCGCGGATAAAGATCTTCAAGAACTTCTAACAGTCATCTCCTACACCAATATAAAACATGTAAATGAAATCATTGTAAAACTAGAATCAATTATTTAATTTATTTTATAACTACTTAGCTCAAAGCCCTGGTAGGTAGAGCTTAACTTTTGTTATTGAAAATATAATTTTTTTATATCTCAATAAAGTTATAATAATAATAAAAATATTTTCCTAAATAATTTTCCGCTAAGGGTGTAATCCATCACGATAATTACCCACCTTGTCGCGGTGTGATGACTTAGCAAGAGCTCAAGATGCTCAGAATCGACATCGGGAATGCATCACATTCCTACGTGCGGCATCTGGAATGTATCACATTCCCTCGATACCGCCGTGACGATGAATGATTCGCGAGAGGTGGCTCGAAAAGTAAGAGGTAATCACCCACCCTCCCTCTACCTAATCTCTCACATCCTTCTTTTTCCCTCCTCCCCCCTTACGCTCCCCCTTAGCTGGATCAAGGTGTCAACCGTACCGTGCCGACGATCAACTTGGCTAAGCGCCCAGGTACATCAAAAATAGCTCAGTCGCGAACGGTGTATCCAGAGAAACTGGCGAACTTTGGATCAGCCTGCCTTATCCGCATAACGCGGGGCTCTGTGCGGACGTACCACCCTTTCCCTGGATACTCGTGGGACCAAAATCTAAAACATGTCACCAAAACAAAAAAACACATAAAAACAAAACACTTTCTGAGGTCGGACCTAAAAAAAATCCGGATATAACCGGCACCGCCAGCAGCTCCGAAAACACGTGTGGAGGAGTACCTGCAAAGTCTTTGTATCGAAGAAGCTGCAAGTGTATGAGGCCAAGAAAAAAATTCGCTGAGTCGTGACCCTGCATCGACTTTCCGTATCCTTGAGCGACTAGGCAGAAAGTCGGAAAAGGAATGGAGTCAGCAAGAGCGGGAATCTCACACCTGGGCAACCGGCATTGCAAGCCAGTTCAACAAACTGATGAAGTTACAGCCTCTACAGCACTTCAAGAATCAACGCACTGCTACACGCGGTGCACGTCAATCAACTACCACTCGTGGAACAAGCCACCACCCTAAGCGTGGCCCACGTTAATCGCCTACTCATGGCACCAGCCACCCTACCACCCATGGAGCGAATCACTCTCGCCAGAAAAGCAGCCCCCAAGCTAAGGACTCATCAAGTCGTCTTGGTTTAACAAACCAAGCTGAGAGCCAATCTCTCGTACCGGTATGAACTGGGCCCAAAAGGCGCAGATCCGCTGACGAGGAGTCCAACGCCGTCTCGAAGAAGACTAAAACCCTCTCCGAGACGGTTAAGGATATTGTGGCGTGTGTCTGACGACGAAGTGAGGATCTCCTACAATAAATGGAGGCTTATTGAAGGCAGAGTGATGAACTGCCTTTACGAGCGAATTACCACCCATCCTAACTCTCCATCCACCTTTAAAGATGCTGGCTTGCAACAGGGATATGTCAAATTACTAGCCTGTGACAATCAAATTTCGGTCCATTTTACTACCGAACCCAAATGGATTATGGACGGAATCTGATGAAGCATCGCCTAACCTGCACGCCTATCCCCAGCAATGCTCCTGCTCTGCTAAATATCGCACGCCCGCCGCTACCTCCTGAACTTATAAATGAGGAGAAACTGAAATGGGCGGTGGCCAGTTTCGAACCCTTCAAGTCCCCGGGGTCGGGCGGCATCTTGCCAGCACAAATCCAGACGGCTTTCAGCATTATAGTGCATACCTTGCCATGTATCCTGAAGGGCTGCCTGGAGCTAGGAACAATGCTGGTCGCCTGGATCGAGGTAAAAGTGATATTTATACCTAAAGCAGGCAAAACATCGCATACCCTTCCCAAAGATCTCAGATCAATCAGCCTAACGCCTTTCCTTCTCAAGATCCTTGAAAGAATCCTAGATCTTCACGCCTATCAAAAAAGGTAAATCTGTGGAAACAGCCCTTTACTCAATCATCCAACCAATCGAAAAACCCCTCTCAATTAAAGAATTCACACTGGTGACTTTCCTAGTGGGCGCCGTGGCTTAAGTGGTTAGTGCGTTGGACTACGGAGCGAAGGGTTCCAGGTTCAATCGCTAAACAACACCTAAACATTTCTTTCACGGCCCCACCTCTCGCGAGCGTTTGACAAACATTCGAGAGTAAAACTGTCATGAAAAAGGTTCTCAAAAACAAAAAACTGCGGTTCGGATCCGGCATTAAACAGTAGGCCCCTTCCATACGTGAGAAGAATATAACACGCACAGCACGAGTGGTTGTGAGAAGCTAGGCCCTGGGTCCCATGGACCTGTCGCGCCAAAAATTTGTATTTGTATTTGTCTTTCCTAGACATTGAGGGAGCTTTCAACAACGTAGAAACATATTCGATAATTAATGCATCAATATCTGCGAAACAGTCTGCTGCTTTATAGAACATATGTATGCTTAAAAGCAGGATAATAACTGCGTCCTTCGGAAGTTTAACCGCAAGTTTCTTTGGAGAGAAAACATAGTCGAACGGGCCAGGAAGTCCCTGGCTGCCCTATACATATGCAAAAAGGCAGTAGGCTCCACTTGGGGTCTATAACCAAACACCATGCGCTGGCTATACACTACGGTAATAAAACCGATCCATACATAATGGAGTATTGGTCTGGTGGCCCGCCCTGGAGAAGAAGTCCAACCAAATAATATTGAAAAAGATCCAACGAGTTGCATGTCTCAGTATTACTGGTGCACTGAGCGCCACCCACCCACCGCAGCGCTTCAAACCATGCTCCACTTACTCCCAATCGACATCGTCAGCAAACAACTGGCTGCCTGCTCAGCAATAAGGCTGAGAAGCTCTAAACAATGGAAGGATTGAAGGCAGTGAAAGACTGCCACGCATCTCTTAACGAGATATCTGGACAGTATCAACTCACCCTGTGCTGGGTACCAGGTCACTGTGACATATCACGGAACTGTGAGGCTGACGAACTAGCCAGACAAGACTCCTCTGGTCTTAATAGCATAAGCGTAGCATAACCGACATCAAGGCGCCCACGTCTTATGTTGAACACCTCATCAACGCGGACGCGGAGCAACTCGACCAATGTCACACCGCTAAGCTACTGTGACCAACTTTAAATAAAACCAGGTCCATTGGACTCCTAAAACATAAGAGAGGAACCCTCTCCAAGATAGTTAACACCCTCACTGGACACTGTGCTATAGGAAGACATGCTTAAAGTTTGGGCATCCCCTACGACTTCTGTAGTAGCTGTATGGACGAAGAGGAAGAGGAGATCATCAGTCACCTACTGTGCACGTGCCCTACGCTCGCCAACACTAGGAAAACTACACTAGGCCAACACTTTAGTTGAGGAAATAGACGAGTTTAAGTATCTTGGGCTCACAATTGATTCTAGGATGTCATTTGCAAGCCATACCGAGTCCCTAAGGAAATATTTTCGAAATACCCTGCGACATTTTTTTTATCTAAAAAATGTTTGTTCAAAGAAATTATTACAAATCATTTATTATGGTGTCTTTCACGCTAAATTCGAGTATGAAATTGTTTGTTGGGGGGGCGTGTATCTGAATAAAATCAAGCCCTTACTAGTCTTACAAAAAAGTGTAGTGGGGAAAATCTGTGACAAGAATCGGCGTCATCCAAGTTTCCCATTGTTTTGTGATATGAAAATTCTTCCAGTTCGTTTTTTTGTATTGTGTTTTGTATTGTTTTAAAGTGTTGAAAACGTTCTTTCAGAGATCAGGAAATTTAAATTACAGACTTATATCTGATTACAATCTACGCAGAAATTTTTCTTATGTTGTGACTGTACCCGTTTTCCGTACAACTGCATTTCGTAATTTTTATAATATCTCTTCATGTTGACTATTTAACAAGCTCCCTCTGAATATTAGAATGATAAGAACTTCTGGAATTTTTGAAAGGTCCATAAGGTCTTGGCTTTTTAATTATGATTCACAGAACGTGGAATACCTTCTCTCTAATATTCTGGTGTAAATAAAGGTTTTTTTTTTCTAACTTTCTCTTAACTTTTCTTTATTCTTATGTAGTTCATTTATTTAGATTTGCATCCTTTTCTTTGTATAATTGTATCTCAAATTAATTTGTTCTTTGTATATAATTAAACGGGTCACCCCTCCCACATATTAATAATAGTAAAACCCATTCAAGTGACATTTGGCACTATTTGAATACTTTATGTATGGAAAATATAAAATGTCACTATATTATTTCTATTATATATTTTTTAATATATTTAATGAATTATTGTGTTCAAATCATGTAAATTTTACACATGTATTATATACATACATATAATGAAATAAAAAAAATACTACTACTACTACTACTACTAATACTTTTTCAATGATCTAAATGATCTCAATAACGCCTGCACGGCTAACATTAGTTCCTTTATACAAAGGAGTGGATGGTTCCAAGAGTAAGAGGGTGACCCTCCCACCTTACACATCAGCAGCACAATGGACCTCCTCTGGTCTAAGTGCATTTTCCCATCGAGGGATTGTCTGATTGTTCAGATTGTCTACAATTCGCTCATACATCAAATTTGGCCATGCCCACTTTTTGGGGGCGTTTTCATCAAAACACCGGTTTTGATGAAATTTTACATGTAACATACTCAAACGAAGTTATCATCGCAATTCAGTAAAAAAAAAATGCAATACGGCCACGCCCACTTTATAGGGGCTCGATAGAAAGGAGGATAGGTTATTATACGATCCGTTCCAGACGGATTGTAGCTTTTCTGTATGTTAATACCCTATCCTAAGGGTATATTAAGTTTGACACATAGTTTGTAACATAGAGAAATAATCGAGATAGACCCTATATAGTATATATATTTGTGATCAGCATCAATAGCGAAATCGATTGAGTCACCGCATTTTTGGGCCTTAAATTTTGAGCTAGGACGATGAAATTTCATATCTGGGCTTCTGAGAAAAAGATACAGTACAAGTGTAAAATTTTTTTAAATCCGCCCACTGCCACGCCCACTTTTTCATAACTTCATTAAATTATATGAAACCGAAAAATTTTGTTAAGACCAAATATTTAGGCCTTCAGACTCCCTACAATCCACTCATACAAAAGTTTTGGCCACGCCCACTTTTTGGGGGCGTTTTCATCATAAAACCGATTTTTGGGCCTTCAATTTTTAACTAGGACGCTGAAATTTCATATCTGGGCTTCTGACGAAAAGATACAGTAGAAGTGTACATTTTTTTTACATCCGCCCACTGCCACGCGTACTTTTTTATAACTTCACTAAATTATATGAAACCGAAAAATTTTGTTAAGTCCAAATATTTAGGTATTCAGATTCCCTACAATTCACCCATAGAACAGTTTTGGCCACGCCCACTTTTTGGGAGCGTTTTCATCAAAAAACCGATTTTGATAAAATTGTACATGTAACATCCTCAAACGCCCACTTTATAGGAGGATAGGGTATTAGACAATCCGTTCCAGACGGATTGTAGCTTTTCTGTATGTTTTTCTTTTTGTTCAACCCAATAGTGTGTGAAAAGTGTGCGCAAATCTCTTAATCTATGGCCTTAAGGCCACGTGTGCTTTCGGGAAATCGGTTTGGCGCGCTCGATGGACAGCCGCCAAACGAAGCCAATAATAAAATAAGAAAAAAAACTAAATGCATGTGCTAGTGATCTAAATCCTATCTTGACCCCATAATAAAAATATTGACACTCGACAGACTGACTCTGCTATCCAGGGACTGTGTCATCCGTGCTCCTCCAGGAGCCTTGATGCTTCAACATCTATGCCACAGAGTCGCATCGTTTACCCCCCAAACTTACCTACCCTAGTCTCTTCACAATATAACTCAGATTATACTATGCAAAAGTCTATCAAAACAATTAAACCTATAATAAAGATTCTCCAATGGAATCTTAACGCGTATTTTAACAATTATCATGAGCTGCAATTGTTTATTAACCCGGCGAGAGTGTGGCAGGGTATGACATACCCACAATGTTATTTACATAACTGTATTTTTTCATTTGCAACTAATTATTATATACCGTTTATAATAAAATACCATTTATTAAATGTTAATGTTTATTTGTTTATAACAATATTTACATGTAATTTTGTATGTGGGTATGTCATACCCAGCCACATACTCAATTTTACATTTAGTCACCACACTCTCGCCGGGTTAATGACCTTAAGCCATCTATCATTTCCTTACAGGAAACGCATGTTAAATACAACCTTCAGCCTTTACCACCAAATAATACTCCTCTTGCTCTCACAACCTAAGCTCAAATACGTCAAAACAAGGAACCTGTCTTCTCGTCCATAAATCTATTCCGCACAAATTCTTTAATATCAGTTCAAACATTTCATCAATAGCTGATGAAATAGACGTAAACGGTTGTTTCTATCTAGATTCCGCCAGACCAGAATTTCTCACATAATGGTCTTGATAGTATTTTGAACGGTATTAGAACTGCTATTCTTTTAACAGGGAATCTCAGTTCATGGAGCCCATCTTGGGGTTCAAATACTTGCAGTAGCCGTGGAAAATTAGTTGAACAATTTATCACAAACTCAGGTTTAGCATTGTTAAACGACGGTCGGCCCACTTTTACACCCACAAAACATTCACCCACGTCCACCTTACAATGATTACACCATCACTTATTCCCAATTCCATATGGACGGTTTTGGACGATCTTCATGGCAGTGACCATTTCCCTATAACCACCACAATCTCACTTACGAAGGAATGCCTTGATCGGCGGTGCATCAGGTAGATCAGGTGAATCATGACAGTGTTTTAGCGACGTAAACATGCAGAACCATGGAGTTTGGCATAACTCGTAGCACGGGCTACCGAGTATCCATAAAGGATTTCACCCCTCCAGCGCATTAAAAAAACAAACCACAATCTCACTTTGCAATAATGTAACCCATACCAGTCCCCAACCAAAATTCTTATTAGACAAGGCAAACTTATTTCAATCCGTAATTTCAAAACAAAACTCGTACCTAATGCAACTATTCCTCAATCCCGCAACAAAATACCCAACAAAACGGTCCCCTTGTGGAATAAAGAAATAAAAAATCTAGCCAAAACAAAAAGCCTGGCGACAGTTCAATAAAATTCCAACTAATAACAATGTTATCGGTTATCGTAAAACAAATGCTAACTTTAGGAAGGCTGTTGAAGCAGAAAAAATAATATGTTTCGAGAAGTTTACCACCAATAGCAATCCAAACACCCCATGCAAAAAATAGTCGGTCGACATAAGAACCCTCACAGGGAACTATGCCCCCGTTCAATACAAGTAATTAAGACCCAAACAAATACTATAACTTGTCCACTAGAAATCGTAGAGCACTTTGCAAAAACTGGGGAATATTCCGGAAACGACTCGAATTTTCATCCCAAATTCATCTACGCAAAATACTCTATACAAACCACCCAAATACCATCCTACCAAATCCACCCTTCTGCCACTTTCTTTGAAAGTCCCATAAACATAGTAGACCTAGAAATTAGTCCTTTGGAAATAGTCCTTTGGTTCTAAAATCAAGACATATATAATTCCACATGCTTGGAAAGTGGCTAACATTGTACCCATACCAAAACTTAACAAAGATACCTCTAGCGTTTCGGGTTATCGACCAATATCCCTTCTTCCCTACACAGCCAAAATATTGGAACAAATAATATCCACGCTACTGTTCTGGTTTCTCCAAAAAAACAATCTAAGCGATAACTGTCAAGTTGCTTTCAAAAAGGGACGTTGCACCATAGACGCGCTTATACGTTTAGATGAATTCATCTCATCAGCTTTATCAGAGAAGAATAATGTCTTTATCTTGTTAATTGACTTTAAAAATACACGTTGTCCTAAAACAACTTATCAAGTGGAAGGTTAAGTACATACATGAGACCGGCAGTTCAGAGGCCGATTGAAATAAATGAAAGTTTTCCATTTTCAGACGTTAACGTTATGGAAACAATCAAAAATCCTCTAAATAACATTGATGGCATTTTTCAAATGAAGCAAAATCGATTATTTCGCCAAGTATAAATGTATAATACCTTTGTGCTGCAAGGTATTTTATTACGTCTGAAGAAATAATAATTTTGTAAGATGGATCAGGGGGCGGAAGTACCCCAGCCCTCTGGATAAAAAAAAAGATTATGTTCTCGGTAGGCTTTATATTGTTCATTCGAACGAAGCCATCTGCTGCTCCACGAAATCCGAAAGCCTACATTCTTCTCAAACTTAAAGACGTTAGATGCTTACATTCAACCTTTATTCCACTCAACTTGCAGGAACTATTCGAAGACGAAAGATTTTGGAACCAGATAAAGGAAGCTTCCGTCTCTGATTTATTCGATTAAGATCTGTTGGCAATAATGCTGGTTTTTGCCAGTTGTTGAATCCACGACGTCTCTGGAAGAAGCGCAGAGATAGTCTGGGTGAAGATATAAAATAGCAGTTTGAAAAAGAATGTCGGCGACTGTATGACCAACATGGTATAAATGTCTACAACAACTACTTGACAGTTCTCGAGAAATTAGTGGTTGAGGTGGGAGATCAACCCCTTAATCATTATGGATTACCACAGCCCTTAGTATTAGGTGAAACTTCTGTCAACCTCAATTACTTAGAAATGTCGTATGACATAGATGATCTATAAAATCACCCATTTCTCCACTCTAATCAGAAGAAAATTTATACTTAAATCATTCAAAGCTTCACACAAACAAGTGATAACATTTTTTTCTTGGACGCTCCAGGCGGGACGGAAAACATTTTTTTCATTAACCTGTTGCTTGCTAAGATAAGAGCATTGAGGTAGGTTCGTCTGGAATAGCTGCAACACTTTTGCAAGACCTCTTCTTAACATACATATATACATAGGTAAAGTTTTATGCAAGATTATAGTCTGGGATGAGTGTACCATGTCACACAAAAGAGCAATCGAGGAATTGGGCAGCCGTTGTTAGTTTTCCCGAGGGCATTTTGTGCTAATGAGATAAGGGCCTGCTTAAAATCATCCTACTTGTGGCCAAAAGGGAAGCAGTTGTATCTTAAAAACACAGAAAAGGTTCAATCCATGTGGAACGAATGGTATAATACCCTATCCTACTTCCTTTGTATCAAGCCTACTAAAGTGGGCGTGGCGTACAGACATGAAATTTCATCCTCTTAGCTTAAAATTTAAGGCCGGAAAAGTGGTGACATACAGACAACGGACGAACGGACAGACATGACTCAATCCGTTTCGCTACTGATCACGTTGTCTTGATACTTATCACGAGTATACTTTATACGGTATATCTCGACTATTTCTCTATGTTACAAACTATGTATCAAACTTAATATACCCTTCAGATAGGGTATAAAAGGAATATGAGGGTACTTTTAGGACATGGGTGGAACGTGGGTGGTGAAGAGTTTGAGCAGCTTGAAAATAGAAATAGATGACGGAAATATAGAAGAAGAAAAGGGAAAAATACAAATTCCCAATAGTTTGTGTTAAATCGTGAGGGACATAAAAACACTCGGGATTTGAAGAACATAACCAACAGAAGGCTATACTAACACCAAAAAAATTGTGCAATCGAAATTAATGTTTGGCGGTTTTGATATGACATAGAACTCTATAGACAAAGTAGGTAGTAGATATCGATGAAGAGCTGCATTATCCCTTGTAATATTTGCTTACTCTCAACTCCCCAGGTATTCACACAAAATACTATTGAGGGTAGGCACTCTTATTATGCTCTTAAGGAATTTAAACCCAAATGTGCAATGGAACCAGATCGCAGGTGAAAGGTTTCCATAAAAATGTGATGGATGGATGCATTGATAAGAATTAGGGTTACGTACGTTCATACCTACTTATTCATACTATGAAAAACATAAGACTGTAGCCGGAAGGGTCGGCTAGTATTTCAATATAATTTAACAACACATCCTTAATTAATGCCAATTCTGATAAAATTCTAGGTTTAGTATTTGACTCAAAACTTAATTTTAGAAACACAAAATTAAAAATGCAAAAAGTCTTACTGCCAGGGCTAACTTAATTAAATATCTATGTTCAAAAAACAGTAATTGTCATGTTAATACTATGATAATTGTTACAAAATCGGCTATACTATCAAAAATCGACTATGGTTTATCAATAAATGGAAAAGCCTCAAAATCATCCATTTAACTGGTTACAACACCCTACCATACAGCCATTAGAATCAGTATGCGGATGGCAATTTCTTTTCTGTTGTGGACGAGAATCGCTTAGTCTCCTCCTTTAAGGGTCTCCTACCAACATTTACATCAATCTTCACAGCCGAAGCTTTTGCCATCCTTAAATCCATTGAGATGTCTCACAATAACGAGACTATAATATTTACCGATAGCCTATCCTTGGTCACCGCTATAAAAAAGATAAACAACTGCAGTGCTATTGTCGAAACCATTCGGGGCAAACTAATTTCAAAACATACAGAAAAGCTACAATCTATCTGGAACGGATCAAAATTTATGAAAAACGGTTTTTTTAAGAAAATGCCCCAAAAAGTGGGCGTGGCCAAAACTGATGTATGGGTTGTTGCGTTCAAATTACGCACAAAATTCTTTGTCCACTCCATCCTTCCCAGTCTTACCCATCCACCATTTTTGCCTTGCCTTTTCTCTTTTTATCCGTTGTTCTCTGAGAGCTGTGGGTTAACTCAGCGTTCCTAGGTTGTTCTACAACCCAGTGCTCACTCTTTCCCATATGCTCGAAGGGGATGACAAAGCAGGTACCCAAGGGCCAGACGGACGGTCTGAAGCAGGAAGAGCCAGGCAAACCGCCTGGAGACTCATCCTGATCCTTTTTCCATAAATTCATCAAAGGGGTTAACAAGGTCCCCCAACGGTCCAAATGATCTCCATGTTGTGAGAGATTCATCGAAGGGGTTAACGAGGTCCCCCAACAATATATACAAATCTTTATCAAAGGGGTTAACAAGGTCCCCCACAAATCCAAAATCATCTGCTGCCAAATTCACAAGGCCGAGAACCTACCCTATATTTCATTGTTTGTTCTTTGCGTGTCCAAAAAGGGACCAAAACCTTATTTTGTAAAGGATAGCTCCCGATTCCCTGGGTACCCTTTTTGTCCCTTAATGTCTGCACGATGGTTTACTCGATATGTAGTTTTCGCGATAAACTTATCCTTTCACTTTGGGTTAATGTCTAGTCTTCATTATATTATATTATAAAACTATAATTAGCCCTGGTCAGGAGGGTGAATGCAAACCCAAGCAGTCACTCAAAACAAACAGAACTACGAGAGAGTGAGATCTTGAAGCCGTAAGAGAGGAAGCTGTCAGAGCTGGATGTGACTCCCTTTGCTCTGGCAGCTAAATCAACTGCAGCGGAGAGAACGAGGCGAACTCAGCCACCACCAATACCACCATACAGTTCCCCGCCAGAGAGACAGGCGTCAGGAACTGTTTCTCGAAATCTGAGATCATTGGAGACGGCTGAATTCGTCTTGAGAGTGAGTGTGAGAATGTGTGAGTGCGTGAATGCGTGTATAGACATACGTATAAAAAGTCGAACATGTCTCGACACGTCGCCTTTTTTTGGTTTTGAGACCTACGAGAGGTTCTTTTTTTACAAGAGAGAGAAATTCGAGAGAGAGTTGCTAACAGCTAAGAAAAAAAGATAGAGAAGATATTGGAGATCCAAGAAGGATCCAGACACAACAAAAATAAACATACGAGAAACCCGAGACCAAAACACGAGAACGAAACCAGAAGACGAGACCAGGAACATACAGAGTGACTGTGGCGGAGAGCATCCAACCTCCCCCAACCAGGAAGATTCCTCAACCCCTAGTGAAAGGATCAGCTAAGTATAGTGTTTTCCTTAAATATTAGAGTTGTTATAGTTTTGAAAGCCGTGTAGAATATTTGATAAATACATATATATTTCGCGTAAGCCATCGTCCGTTTGTTTCTGAGTCACCGAAGATTTCATTCCGGTGTTTAAAACTGTTCGCGACCCTTTTTCTTGTTTTCTTAAATCCTGTATCGTGTGGGAATCGCGAGCTACCCTCTGTGGCCATTTTTCTTAACTTGTTTCACTTTTACCGCAATACATTGTTTTGGGAGTTTCGTTTCTTTTTCCTTTAAACTGCGGCCTCCATTGTTCTTTCCATCGAATATATATACCAAAATATATATAAACCAACTTCTGTTCACCTACACCACGTCTTTTTTTATTACAAAGGTTTTGGTAATTTTACCTATTGTTTTCTTTAAAAGATTACCTGGCGCCCTTGTGTTCCTACCCCAAGAAACATTCCCCCATACATCCCGAACCCATTCCTGCTGAGCATTCGGAATTCGACGAATTCGCATTCGCTGTTGTTGGGATATTCCCTCTCCCTCATTCGAACTTTTCCATTCGCGTGCGCGGCCGTGTGTTTTGTTGATCTGCAGTTTTTTTTTTCCCTTTTTTTGTGAATTATTTTAATTGATCCCCATTCTTAGTTTGCGCGCGTGTAATTAACCCTTCAATCGGGAAATCATACCTCAACAAATTGACGCCCAACGTGTGGGGCTCGATAAAAATAAAATCTGTGCTGTGTTCCTATCAGGGAAGTGTCTGGTGTTTTTTTTTTCTTATTTCTGCGAAGTTTTTACTTTGTGTTTCTTTTCTTCCCAGTGTCTAGGTTTATCGAGCCATCCCGAAAACCTTTTGTGTTAACAGCGAAGTAACAGCGGAATACCTGTGAATCCAGCAACAGGTCAACGAGGGAAAACATTCATTTTCTAAATCTTCCAGGTTGTTTGTACCCTGGACCCCAAGTAGGTGTCTTATCATTTTTCTTTTCTCTTTTCTATTTTTTTTGTTTGCTTATTATACCCTATCCTAAGGGTATATTAAGTTTGACACATAGTTTGTAACATAGAGAAATAATCGAGATAGACCCTATAAAGTATATATATTCGTGATCAGCATCAATAGCGAAATCGATCGTCCGTCCGTCCGTATGTCTCCGCTTTTAGGGGCTTAAATTTTGAGCTATGACGATGAAATTTCATATCTGGGCCTCTGAGAAAAAGATACAGTACATGTGTAAAAATTTTTGAAATCCGCCCACTGCCACGCCCACTTTTTCATAACTTCACTAAATTATATGAAACCGAAAAATTTTGTTAAGGCCAAATATTTAGGCATTCAGATTCCCTACAATCCACCCATACAAAAGTTTTGGCCACGCCCACTTTTTGGGGGCGTTTTCATCACAAAACCGATTTTTGGGCCTTAAATTTTTAACTAGGACGCTGAAATTTCATATCTGGGCTTCCAAAAAAAAGATGCAGTACAAGTGTAAAATTTTTTTTACATCCTCCCACTGCCACGCCTACTTTTTTATAACTTCACTAAATTATATGAAACCGAAAAATTTTGTTAAGACCAAATATTTGGGCATTTAGATTCCCTACAATTCACCCGTAGAACAGTTTTGGCTACGCCCACTTTTTGGGGGCGTTATCATCAAAAAACCTATTTTGATAAAATTTTACATGTAACATCCTCAAACGTTCGACATTATAGCTATATTTGAGTACAATATGCAATTTGGCCATGCCCACTTTATAGAGAGGAGGATAGGGTATCATACGATCCGTTCCAGACGGATTGTAGCTTTTCTGTATGTTTATCTTTGGTAGTGATCAAGAACTGTTTAAGCTGTTTGATTCATAATTTAGTGAAGACGGTTGCCAAATCCACAGGCTTTTGGCTGGTGGATCTCGTGAGGTAGTCAGGTCTCTACGAAGGAGCAAGTAGCGGGATATAGTAGAGAGGTCTTAAGCTGACTGCTGCCGGGAATCATGGCTTCTAGTCAGATTCCTTGTCAGGCGTAAGCAAGACACCTTGATACTTTGTCCGTGTAGGAGTTTATCCTAGAAGTCCTGGTCAGCCAAGCATTGACAGAGATGGAAGGGATAGATTTCAACACTCGTTTAGAATCCGAGGTACCGGTCACAATTGTAACGAAACAGGTACCAAACTTTGAGAAACTGTACATTACAAGACTAACTTAGTCATGGAACGGTTCCTGGAGAACCTGACCCTGAGGCCACACACCACAGCACATATTTCATGAATACCCTCTTACACACACAAACCCGTATACACATACTTAGTTCCTTTTTTTTACATACACCTAGGCATTAGTTTTATTTTGCTTCAGACACTTGCACTCCAGTTTCCACCTTTACCCTTTCTTACCTTTCTTTTTTTTTGAATTTCACCTCATCCGTTTTTATACCCTATCCTAAGGGTATATTAAGTTTGACACATAGTTTGTAACATAGAGAAATAATCGAGATAGACCCTATAAAGTATATATATTCATGATCAGCATCAATAGCGAAATCGATTGAGCGATGACCGACCGTCCGTCCGTATGTCACCGCTTTTTGGGCCTTAAATTTTGAGCTAGGACGATGAAATTTCATATCTGGGCTTCTGAGAAAAAGATACAGTACAAGAGTAAACATTTTTGAAATCCGCCCACTGCCACGCCCACTTTTTCATAACTTCACTAAATTATATGAAACCGAAAAATTTTGTTAAGACCAAATATTTAGGCATTCAGATTCCCTACAATCCACCCATACAAAAATGTTGGCCACGCCCACTTTTTGGGGGCGTTTTCATCACAAAACCGATTTTTGGGCCTTAAATTTTTAACTAGGACGCTGAAATTTCATATCTGGGCTTCCAAGAAAAAGATACAGTACAAGTGTAAAATTTTTTTACATCCGCCCACTGCCACGCCTACTTTTTTATAACTTCACTAAATTATATGAAACCGAAAAATTTTGTTAAGACCAAATATTTGGGTATTTAGATTCCCTACAATTCATCCATAGAAGAGTTTTGGCCACGCCCACTTTTTGGGTTCGTTTTCATCAAAAAACCGATTTTGATAAAATTTTACATGTAACATCCTCAAACGTTTGACACATAGCTTGTAACATAGAGAAATAATCGAGATAGACCATATAAAGTATATATTCGTGATCAGCATCAATAGCGAAAACGATTGAGCGATGACCGTCCGTCCGTCCGTATGTCACCACTTTTTGGGCCTTAAATTTTGAGCCAGGACGATGAAATTTCATATCTGGCCTTCTGAGAAAAAGATACAGTACAAGTGTAAATTTTTTTTTAAATCCGCCCACTGACACGCCTACTTTTCTATAACTTCACTAAATTATATGAAACCTAAAATTTTTGTTAAGTCCAAATATTTAGGTATTCAGATTCCCTACAATTCACCCATAGAACAGTTTTGGCCACGCCCACTTTTTGGGTTCGTTTTCATCAAAAAACCGATTTTGATAAAATTTTACATGTAACATCCTCAAACGTTCCAGGTTATAGCCATATTTGAGTACAAAATGCAATTTGGCCACGCCCACTTTATAGAGCGGAGGATAGGGTATCAGACGATCCGTTCCAGACGGATTGTAGCTTTTCTGCATGTTTTTTTTACTGTGGGGATATTTATTTTTCTTTGCGCTTTAATTTTTTTTTTCTTATTTTACTGTGGGGTAATTTTTATACCCTATCCTAAGGGTATATTAAGTTTGACACATAGTTTGTAACATAGAGAAATAATCGAGATAGACCCTATAAAGTATATATATTCGTGATCAGCATCAATAGCGAAATCGATTGAGCGATGACCGTCCGTCCGTCCGTCCGTATGTCACCGCTTTTTGGGCCTTAAATTTTGAGCTAGGACGATGAAATTTCATATCTGGGCTTCTGAGAAAAAGATACAGTACAAGCGTAAAAAGTTTTGAAATCCGCCCACTGCCACGCCCACTTTTTCATAACTTTACTAAATTATATGAAACCGAAAAATTTTGTTAAGACCAAATATTTAGGCATTCAGACTCCCTACAATCCATTCCAGACTGATTGTAGCTTTTCTGTATGTTTTCTGGTTTGATTTGTTTTTTTTCTTACATATACATTTTTCTCTGTGGAAGCATAATTCCACCACTGTTTTTTTTGTGTGATCTTCGGTGCAGTGGTTCTTTGTATACATATATATACACGGTTGAACCACTTTTAAACCCTTTTGAACTTAGTGCACTGGGTATCAGCGTTGCGGATTTTTATTTTTTTTTTAATCGTCAATACTTTTAGTACTTTTTTTTTTGGATTCATTTCGTTTTCGTTTTCGTTTTCCCTTCGGTTTTATTTTTTTTTGCTTTCATTCTTCGACTGTTTTATTTTTTTGTTTTTTTATCATGGAGATTAATAGGCTATCGCAGGACGAACTCTCCTACGAAGTAGAGTTTCGGGGGTTAGCAGTAGGGACGGTGGATAAAATGCGGAAGGCATTGCGGGCGGCGAAAGTGCTTGAGAGGCGGGGGTCTATTGAGGCGGCGGACTATCCGTTCAGTTTCGCGGAAGATAGGGACGCGGTAGAGGGAAAGATTGCGGAAATTGAGGTGCTGTTAGAGAACAGACCTCAACGCGATTCTTCCGAGTACGCCAAGATCGTCACAAGAATCGAGTGGGCGACCGCGCGTATTGGCCGATCACGTCCGGAAACTAAAGAGGACGAGGTCGGCAAGAAGGCCATAAAAACTGAGCTGATGATGTTGTTGGCCACCTTAGAAGATGACGAAGAAGACCAGGAAGACAATCAAGATGAGGATCAACAACAACAAAACCAGCCGCAGAAACAGCAACAGTACCAACAACATCATCAGCAACAAGATCAGCAACAACAAGAACAAGCAC
This sequence comes from Xylota sylvarum, assembly GCA_905220385.1. NCBI lineage: Eukaryota > Metazoa > Arthropoda > Insecta > Diptera > Syrphidae > Xylota > Xylota sylvarum. The sequence goes on from LR999957.1 coordinate 57,416,985, forward strand.
GTTCGCCGACGCGTACCGTCGAGATAGGAGAGGGGCGTAGGGTAGAGAACTTGTCCAAGTGGGACTTGAAGTTCTCCGGTGAGAGGTGCGGGGCTTCCGTCAATTCCTTTTTAGAATGCGTGGAGGAATTACGGGAAGCCCGAGGGGTTAGTGAGGGACAATTGTTTAGGTCGTCTGTCGATGATCTCCTTTTGGAAGAGATCCGTCGTCGCACCCAAGGGAAGGAAGAGTCCATTGGCGTTTATGTTGCCATCATGGACAACATGTTTGGTAGGCTCTCTGAACCGCTGAGCGAGAGGCGAAAGCTTGGGATCGTGCAGCGGAATCTGGCTCCATTCTACCAGACGCAACTCGGGTTGGCTGACCCCAAGTCCATTTCGGATTTGGTTGCGTTAGGTAGACGATTGGAGGTGGTCCGGGCCAATGTCGACTCCTTTGCTCCACCTCCCACTCAGCGTTCTCGTAGCTTGTTGGAGCCCGACTTGGCTTATGTAGCAGTCGAGGAATCGGAAGTTGCGGTGGTTGCAAACCGAAACCCTCAGCCTGACGGTTGAGGTGTTTCAACTGCAATCAAGAGGATCATCTTTCGAGTTCTTGTTCCGCGTTGTTTAGGTTGTGGTAGAGTAGGGGTTCTTCGTAGGGATTGTAGATTCTGTTCGGGAAATGGGAATCGGTCTCTTGCATCGGCAGGACAAGAGCGCCGAAGAAATTAAGTAGGTTGCCTGCTGGCAACCAGTTGGAAGTGGTTCAGCTAGGCTTTACACTCGAGGCATTAGGCGATGACCTACGCCCATATTTAGGAGTTAGTGTTTTTGGTATTAGGATGGTAGGATTATTAGATTCAGGAGCTTCGCGTACGATCATCGGTAGGGACGGTTGGAAGATTTTAAAAGAGTTAGGTTTAGAGTTAGGAAAGGGGAAAAGGGGAGTGGTGATTCTCAAATCAAGCCGGAGTGGCTTTGATTTCGACGATCAAAGAACGATCAGAGTTGGATGAGACACAAGACAGGCAACTAACCGGATTTGTGGAAAAGGTTTTCCAAAACATGCCTGAGGGGATCGGATGCGCACACATGGTTGAACACAAAATTAGGACGGCGTCGGAACCAATAAAGTAGCGGTATTATCCGGTATCGCCTGCGGTTCAACGCCATATAGACAAAGAGTTAGAGGATATGTTGAGGGATGATATTATTGAAAAGTCAGGTAGTCCATGGGCTTCTCCTATAGTCATGATCAAGAAGAAGGATGGGTCCTTCAGATTCTGCGTGGACAATAAAGTTGCTGAGCGAGATGCTTACCCTCTCCCATACATTTCAGCCACTCTAGACAAGCTCAGGGATGCCAAGTTCTTGTCTTCGTTGGACATAAAGTCCGCATACTGGCAGATCATTGTGGAAGAAAAGTTTAGGCCGTACACAGCTTTTACAGTCCCAAACCGAGGACTCTTTCAGTTCAAAAGAATGCCATTCGGTCTGCATAATGCACCGGTGACATGGCAAAGATTTATAGACACTGTGCTTGGTGCCGATTTGGAACCGCACGTGTTTGTATATTTGGACGATATAATTATCGTCACAAATAGTTTCCGACAACATCTGGAAATCCTGGAAGAAGTCTTCAAGCGATTATGTGCGGCAGGTTTGAAAGTGAGTAGGGAGAAGTGTAACTTTTGTAGGTCATCTTTGAAATTTTTAGGATATGTAGTGGATCGCAATGGTTTGCATGTGGATCCGGAGAAAGTAGAGAGTATGTTGAGGATTCCTGCACCAAGGAATGTTAGGGAAATTAGAAGTTTCGTTGGCACGGTATCCTGGTACAGGAGATTTATGCCAAACTTCGCAGTGTTGGTAAAGCCGTTGACCGACTTGCTGAAGAAGAGCAGTGGGTTCATCTGGTCTGAGGAGTGCGAGGGGAGTTTCCAAAAGGCAAAGGAGTGCCTGGTGACTGCCCCGATTCTGACCTGTCCGGATTTCGAGCGGAAGTTTGTCGTTCAAACAGACGCTTCGGACTATGGGGTCGGAGCAGTACTGAGTCAGAATTTGATGATGGAGAAAAAGTTGTATGTTATTTGAGTAGATCGTTGAATAGGAACGAGAAAAACTATTCAACCACGGAGAAGGAATGCTTGGCTGTATTGTGGACGGTTGAGAAGTTGCGGCCGTATATCGAAGGTGTTCGGTTCTCGGTTGTGACGGATCATTACTCCCTAGTATGGCTGAGTAATCTTAAGGATCCGTGCGGTAGGCTAGCGCGTTGGGCGGTTAGGCTTCAGCAGTTTGACTTCGAAATCGTGCATCGGAAGGGAAAGGATCATGTAGTTCCCGATATGCTCTCTAGGAACGTTGCGGTTGTAGCGGAAATAGATGAGCAAAGTTCTGATCCTTGGATCGCTAAGATGATCACGAAGGTAGAGTCGAACCCTTTAGCTTTTCCGGCCTGGAGGGTCGATAAGAGTATTTTATTCAAATTTGTTAGGGCAAATCAAGTGGTTGTTCATTGCGATAGTTCAGAGTGGAAGGAAGTAGTTCCGAAAGTAGATAGAGTTAGGATTTTAAAAGAGTGGCATGACAACCCATTAGCAGGGCACATGGGAGTACGCAAAACGTTTGCGAGAGTAGGGATTCGGTGCTACTGGCCTAAGATGAGGTCAGATATTACCAAATACGTTAGGAATTGTAGGGTATGCCAATGTGTGAAGCCAGTTAACGACAAACCAGCTGGTTGGATGGTTGAAAGAAGAGGGATTTCGAATCCCTGGGAGACTATTTGCGTCGATTTAGTAGGGCCTCTTCCAAGGTCGAGTAGGGGTTTTGTCTACATTTTAACCGTCGTTGACTATTTCACCAAGTTCCCTTTGTTGTTTCCCCTTAGGTCCGCAACGGCGTCTTCTGTTTGTAGGGATCTTGAGGACCATGTATTTCTTCTTTTCGGCATACCCAAGACTGTTATCTGTGACAACGGCCCTCAGTTCCGGAGTAAGGAACTGAAAACCCTCTGTGAATCTTATGGTTCACAGATTAAGTTCACAGCCCATTACCACCCACAGGCTAATCCGGCCGAGAGGATTAACCAAATAATCAAAACGACACTTCGCGCGTATGTCTCGGAAAACCATCGGACATATGATACACACCTCGCGAAGGTCGCGTGTAGTATCCGTACGTACGAACATGACGTACTTCGAGTCTCCCCTTATTTCGCAAATTTTGGTAGGGAAATGGGTACTTACGCCGGCGGCCGGATAAGAACCATTTCAAATGTTAGGGATAATAGGAACTCAGCTGTGGAAGATAGGGAAACAAATTTAGGAGATAGGGAAACTAGGCAATTAGATAGGGAAAGTAGCATAGGAGATAGGGAACTGAACCCAGCTGATAGGGAACTAGACATGTCTGAGTTAGGAAGTAGGTTTAGTCAGCTTAGGGAAGACATTAGGAAGAAGCTAGCTATAGCCTCTAAGAAGCCAAGAAGGGACAATCTCAGGCGGAGAGATGTCCAATATCTTCCGAATGAGATTGTATGGCGTAGGAATTTTACCATGTCTGAGGCTGCGAATTATTACGCGGCGAAATTAGCGCCGAAATATGTCGGGCCCTTCATCATCCATAAGAAAGTTTCCCCTTGGACTTATGTCCTCCGCGACGAGAGCGGGAAAGACCGAGGAACATGGCACGTGAAGGACCTCAAGCCATGCAACGGTGACCACGAGTCACAGGAAGAATTAAGTCGCACCAGGCCAATTAGGCAGCCAACCAGATTTAGGTAGTTGTGTCCCCCCCCCCCCCCCCTGTAGTATTTGTTACCTCTGTTGTGTCGTTTTTGGGGGTAATCCAAGTTCGGATTTTTCTCTTACACCGGCTTTTCTTTTGAAAGCCAAATCCTTTCTTTTAGGAGGTAAGGGTGGGGTTTGTTGCGTTCAAATTACGCACAAAATTCTTTGTCCACTCCATCCTTCCCAGTCTTACCCATCCACCATTTTTGCCTTGCCTTTTCTCTTTTTATCCGTTGTTCTCTGAGAGCTGTGGGTTAACTGAGCGTTCCTAGGTTGTTCTACAGCCCAGTGCTCACTCTTTCCCATATGCTCGAAGGGGATGACAAAGCAGGTACCCCAGGGCCAGACGGACGGTCTGAAGCAGGAAGAGCCAGGCAGCAAACCGCCTGGAGACGCATCCTGATCCTTTTTCCATAAATTCATCAAAGGGGTTAACAAGGTCCCCCAACGGTCCAAATGATCTCCATTTTGTGAGAGATTCATCGAAGGGGTTAACGAGGTCCCCCAACAATCTATACAAATCTTTATCAAAGGGGTTAACAAGGTCCCCCACAAATCCAAAATCATCTGCTGCCAAATTCACAAGGCCGAGAACCTACCCTATATTTCATTGTTTGTTCTTTGCGTGTCCAAAAAGGGACCAAAACCTTATTTTGTAAAGGATAGCTCCCGATTCCCTGGGTACCCTTTTTGTCCCTTAATGTCTGCACGATGGTTTACTCGATATGTAGTTTTCGCGATAAACTTATCCTTTCACTTTGGGTTAATGTCTAGTCTTCATTATATTATATTATAAAACTATAATTAGCCCTGGTCAGGAGGGTGAATGCAAACCCAAGCAGTCACTCAAAACAAACAGAACTACGAGAGAGTGAGATCTTGAAGCCGTAAGAGAGGAAGCTGTCAGAGCTGGATGTGACTCCCTTTGCTCTGGCAGCTAAATCAACTGCAGCGGAGAGAACGAGGCGAACTCAGCCACCACCAATACCACCATACAGTTCCCCGCCAGAGAGACAGGCGTCAGGAACTGTTTCTCGAAATCTGAGATCATTGGAGACGGCTGAATTCGTCTTGAGAGTGAGTGTGAGAATGTGTGAGTGCGTGAATGCGTGTATAGACATACGTATAAAAAGTCGAACATGTCTCGACACGTCGCCTTTTTTTGGTTTTGAGACCTACGAGAGGTTCTTTTTTTACAAGAGAGAGAAATTCGAGAGAGAGTTGCTAACAGCTAAGAAAAAAAGATAGAGAAGATATTGGAGATCCAAGAAGGATCCAGACACAACAAAAATAAACATACGAGAAACCCGAGATCAAAACACGAGAACGAAACCAGAAGACGAGACCAGGAACATACAGAGTGACTGTGGCGGAGAGCATCCAACCTCCCCCAACCAGGAAGATTCCTCAACCCCTAGTGAAAGGATCAGCTAAGTATAGTGTTTTCCTTAAATATTAGAGTTGTTATAGTTTTGAAAGCCGTGTAGAATATTTGATAAATACATATATATTTCGCGTAAGCCATCGTCCGTTTGTTTCTGAGTCACCGAAGATTTCATTCCGGTGTTTAAAACTGTTCGCGACCCTTTTTCTTGTTTTCTTAAATCCTGTATCGTGTGGGAATCGCGAGCTACCCTCTGTGGCCATTTTTCTTAACTTGTTTCACTTTTACCGCAATACATTGTTTTGGGAGTTTCGTTTCTTTTTCCTTTAAACTGCGGCCTCCATTGTTCTTTCCATCGAATATATATACCAAAATATATATAAACCAACTTCTGTTCACCTACACCACGTCTTTTTTTATTACAAAGGTTTTGGTAATTTTACCTATTGTTTTCTTTAAAAGATTACCTGGCGCCCTTGTGTTCCTACCCCAAGAAACATTCCCCCATACATCCCGAACCCATTCCTGCTGAGCATTCGGAATTCGACGAATTCGCATTCGCTGTTGTTGGGATATTCCCTCTCCCTCATTCGAACTTTTCCATTCGCGTGCGCGGCCGTGTGTTTTGTTGATCTGCAGTTTTTTTTTTCCTTTTTTTGTGAATTATTTTAATTGATCCCCATTCTTAGTTTGCGCGCGTGTAATTAACCCTTCAATCGGGAAATAATATCTCAACAGGGTGAATTGTAGAGAATTTAAATGCCTAAATATTTTTTCTTAACAAAAGTATGAGTTTCATATAATTTAGTGGAGTTATGAAAAAGTGGGCGTTGCAGTGGGCGCATTTCAAAATTGTTTACACTTGTACCTACTGCTTCTTCTGCTCAAAAGCACAGATATTTATGTAGTTTTATCCTCCTAGCTCAAAAGGCCCAAAAAGTGGTGACATACAGACAAACGGACGGACATGGCGAAATCGTCTTCTCTATTGATACTGATCACGAATGTATATACTTTATAGGGTGTATCTCGATTATTTCTCTATGTTACAAACTATTTATCAAACTTTATATACCCTTAGGATAGGGTATTATTATTTGAGAATGGGGTATGTTGCACTGCGACCTGTTGGTCTATTGTGCCCCCAGCTAACACCTCGGGGAGGTACAAGCCCTCATTAGAGTTCCCCTCGTTTTTGGATTCCTTTCGTAATTATTTTGAGGGTAAAGCACTCTTACTACGCTTTGGCGGAAGAAGTATATACTAGAGCTCTCTCTCTAATCCAGTTTCCTTTAAGAAGGAAATCCTTAGGGATGAGAGCTGGATCTAGTGAAAGTATTTCTTCATTTGATAATTGGTACTTGCCCAAGTATTTCAGTCTTTTGTGGGTCAATGCCCCACAAGATCCCAGCACATGTTCCGGGATTTCACTGGACTCATTGGAGAATCTACAAAGTCCTTCTTCAGATATACCTAGTTTCCTTAGGTGCTCCTTGAGTTTACAATGCCACGTAAGGAAGCCCGTTAGGACACGAAGGTTATTCTTGCTCATGGTGATGCATGCGTCGAATCTTTTTCGGTTGTTTTGCCCTAGAAGTTTCTTGCCTTGCCTCATTCCATGAGCATTGTTCCAGGTTCTTGCCCTGTTTTCCCTTTTTTGTTTCCTGAATTCTTCTTTGAGGGTATGATCGCCTATTCCGCAGAATGCTTCAGGACCTATGAAGGATTCTGATGCTCCTTTTCTTGCTACGGAGTCGGCCATTTCATTCTCTATTCCCACGTGGCCAGGTATCCAACAGAGGGTCACTTTGTTTCTACTACCTAGTTCATAAAGTTTTTGCAGGCATTCCCACACAAGTTTGGACTTAATGATATAGGAGTCAAGTGCCATGATAACAGCGAGGCTATCTGACATTATAGTAATATCACAGTTGACATGGTTTCTATCAAGATTGATTTGGACACATCTATCAATGGCATAGATTTCAGCCTGAAATATACTGGTGCTTTTGCCCATGGATTCAGAGTATTTGGTTCTGGGCCCAAATACCCCTGCTCCAGTTCCTTCGTCAGTTTTTGATCCATCTGTGTACTACTTTGTTGTATGATTGCTCAGTTTGTAGGTAGTGGATACATTGCTCCAACTTTTTTTGTTACTGAGGTTAGTAACAAAGTTCTTTTGAAAGTTAAACCTTCTAATGATGTCATCCCTAGGAATCCTTAGGATCGTTTTACTTGCACATTCCTCAACCACGAGGTGCAAAGGAGTCAATTCCAATAGTACCTCAATGGCCGCAGTTGGACAAGTGCTCATGGCCCCCGTGATACAGAGGCATGCCAGTCTTTGCACCTTAGTGAGTGTCTTCCTCGTGGAAGACAGATTGGTTCTTTTCGCCCATCCAATCGCTCCATATGTGATCATTGGTCTCACAATAGCAATATACATCCACCTAAGGATGGTAGGGCTACATCCCCAATATTTGTCCGCCAGGTTTCGACAGATCATCAGAGCACGCGTGGCTTTCCTGGTTATCTCTTCTGTATGTTTTTTTCCAGATGAGTTTACTGTCTAGGTTTAGTCCCAGACATTTAACTTCTTTGACTGGTGACAGTATTGTACCCGACAGCCTTATTGGTCTCAGTCTTTCAAGTTTTATTTTCCTCGTGAGAGGTACTATTGTAGTTTTTGCCGAATTAAGGCTTAGTCCAGCCGTCGAACACCATTCGCGAGTTATATTAAGTCCCCTTTGTATTATATCGCATAGGGTTTCCTCAAATTTGCCTCTGGCAATAATGACTATGTCATCAGCATATGCCTGACAGTTGATGCCATAGTTTGTGAGATTCTCAAGTAGCTCATTCACGACAAGGCTCCACATTAAGGGAGAGAGAACTCCTCCTTGTGGGCAGCCTTTTGCTGTGCTGACCTTGATGATGCCTTCTGATCTTCTGCTCAGAAGTTCATACGTCCACTTAGATACTGTGTTATTTACCCCTTTTCGTTCTAGAGCTCGCACAATTGCATGATGAGATGTGTTATCGAATGCTCCTTCAATGTCCAAGAAGGCACACAGTATCTCTTTTGCTTCAAGAGCGCTTTGGATAGTTTCAGTCAGCTGGTACAGACCAGTCTCTGTAGATCTGCCCGCTCTGTTGGCATGCTGATGGTGATGAAGAGGAGATGTACGTAGTACTGCCTCTCTTAAATAGTTGTCCTCAGCCTTTTCCATCGTTTTGAGAAGGAACGATGTTAGGCTTATCGGTCTGTAGGACTTAACACTACCTTCGCCCGTCTCCACTGGTTCGGTATATAGCCCAGTGCCAGACTACTTTTCAGTATCCTTGCCAGATGTGGAAGTAATTTATCCTGTCCCTTAGGTAATAGGATTGGTGTAATTCCATCCACCCCTGGTCACTTAAAAGACTGAAAGGAGCCAATTGCCCATTCTAAGCGCCGTCTGGAAAAGATTCTTGCCGCTATTTTCCAATCCTCTTTCCGAGGTCTTAGTATGTTGGTACTGCTCCTATTGTCTGTACTTGGAAGACTGCCAGGAAAATGAGTAGAAGTCGTGCCCTCTGTCCCTCATTTTCGGTGAAGCTGCCATCCGGTTTTCTTAGAGACGTTGGTATTCCTCCCGTTTTTGCCAGTGCCTTGTGCAATCTGGCCGCAGCAGGAGTACTAGTAATTGTATCACATAATTTCCTAAAGCCTTCTCGTTTAGCTTTCTCCATGGTGCCTTAAAAATCATCTTGATCCCAGGGCACATAGGTATAGAAGGGAACGAGGATGCCGATGCTGAAGCAAAATCTGCAATAAAAGAGCCTCTCAAAACCTTCTACGCCTACAACAAAAAGGACCTAAAAAACTACTTCCTCATGAGAAGAGAAAAACTTACTGAACTAATTATAACCATCTTTACACCAAATTTAACCCAAATGCCGAAAAAGTCTTATACCCTACATGCGTACGACAGAAGAAGTTAAAAATATATATCAGACTAACGATGTGTCACACCAATATCGCGCACAAACACCTAATTACCAAAGAGACTCCTCCACTTTTCCATCTCTGCGACACGCTAACCAAACACTCACCATTAGTCAATTTATTTTCTGCCGATAAATCACTCATATACACTCAGTAACATTTCTAACAATAATCTTAACGATCTTTTAACCCATATCTCAGAAAAAATATTAACGATGTATATAGACTTATATGTACATGCCATTAACTTAGAAGATATATTTAAATTAACTTTACAACTAGCCGAAAGCCCTGGCAGCTAGCGCTACTTATAATTTAGTATTAATTATGTAATTTATTCGCGTATTAATAAATTTATAATAATAATAATAATGATCCCTCCTAAGATTCTTCCTTTCTTAACACATGTTTTTAATGCGATTTTCTTTAGTTCAAATTTTCCTACTCTGTGGAAACATGCGAAAATCATACCAATTGTAAAGAAACGTTCATGTTGTAGTAAGTAGAATATAAACCTGTAGTGATCCTTGCATATCTTTGGAAAGTATTCGAAAGGTATTAGCATTCTGGCATATCTCTTTATTTATAAAACAAAATAATATGCTATGTCCCCTGCAGTCCGGGTTTAGAGAAAAACATAGCTGTACTACTGCTTTGCTCAAGGTGACAGATGTTATCAGACTGTCTATGAATCTTTTACTTTTTATAAATGCCAATGCCAAAATCTCAATCCTAACACTTCTATATTTCTCAAAAGCGGATACTGTCTACCATGTCTGTTTGTCTGAAAAACTTTTAAAATTATTTATCTTCTCCAACTCTGCAACAGGTCTTATACACTCCCATGAACAGGGATCAAATAGTCTACGCCTACGATAAGAATTCTGCGGCACTACCGGTTATAACAGGAGTTCCACAAGAATCCATTCTGAGATCACTCTTATTTTCAATTTACCTCAATGATCTTCCAAGTGTTGGTATATAGGGTAACGGTCCCATGTTTGCCGATGACGTTCAATTATATCTAGCGTCTACGATTAATAAAATCAATTCTGCTATTGAACATATAAATTATGATCTTATGCAAATATCAACGGGGTCTTCTAATAATGGGTTAAGCTGGAACCCTAAAAAGTCGCAATGCATAGTAATTTACAAAAATATGACTGATACCTCCTCATTTACCGCTGTTAAACTTGCTTCAATTTCATTGGACTACGTTAATAAAACAGTTAATCTTGGGGTAGTGTTTGATCGAACGTTGAAGTGGGACAAACACATACAAAATCTGCTCTCGTATTTACGCAATCCTGCGCAAGTTGTTCCAATCGCAATCATATACACCTGTATCCACCAGAGCTATGCTAGCTAAAGTTCCATTGTTTATTGTCCCATTAAGGCTGCTTTCCTAAATTCAACCAAAGTGCGCATTGTGACTGCACATCGCATCCGTGCTGCAAACACACGATGCTTTCAGTATGCGATGCGGATTCTCTTGCGTTGTGAATCATGACGTTTAGGAATGTTATTCGATGCGCACAATTAATTTCTTGGAAATTGGAAACAATGTGTAATAAATTAATTGCAACTCAGATAATTAATCATTTGCTAAATAATTGTGGTGCTGGTGACAATCGAATATTCACGAAATATATTTTAAAGCTAATCCAAAAAGGGTAGCAATAGCAAATACCAGCTTTCGCAGCTTGCTTTTGTTTGCGCAGTGTATTCGTTCACAATGCATTTCGGAGCGTAATGCGATTTGTCATCATTTTGAGTTTGTTGTAGCATTAATTAATGTAACTAGCTGTCTGTGGTCTAAGGCGGTACAATCATGTGCCTGCTTTTGAATGTAAAATACTTGGTTGCTCCCTCGATAGCTACATGGATTTTAGGTGGATTATATTTCTTCATAAATTAATAACATCAAAGGAACCTTCATAGCTATTCTCTAAGTTAAAGCAAACTAATTTTGCGGGTTGTGGGTATTATATTGCCGAGATCAATGTCGACCTCGTCACAAAATCAATTCTTTTATCATACTATTAAGACGTGGAGGTATTTACCTATGTATGTAAAGAGAAGTTATGACTTGAGAAACTTTCGGGATATTCTATGTGAATATTTGCAGACATCAGCATAGTTAACGTATAATGTAATGTAATGTATAATGTATTGATTCATTACTGACGAATATAACTTATAGTGAATGCAAAAGGAAGAAAAAGAGAAAACAGAAAATATAAAAATATTTTTAACAATGTAATTTAAACTTAAATTCAATTTGTTCTAGTATTTTGAATTCCATAATTTCGTTCCAATTAGTAGCATGCAGGTGTTTGATACTATTGGTTTTTATTTTTAATTTAAAAACTCCTAGTAGTATGTAACGTTAATTATAAGGATTATTTTCTTAATGTGATTGTCACGAATAATAAATAAATAAATAAAAATGATGGAATGTGGCTCCAGTGCATGATTTTTTTAATGCCGCCGACAGAGATTCCACTTGGTAGTCATAACGTCAACTCATTATGACTGGTGGGGCGTAGTTTGCTGAGACTGCAAGATTGCCATATAATAGGAGTGCAGGATTTTCAAGCCGATTAAATTTGGCTAAAAAGCCGAAATGAAAATAAACACAAGAATCGTTTGTGAAGAATAATCTAGGACCTAGGTAAAATTCAGATTTATTCTCAGATTCTGAGCCTATTTATACAAACTTTTCTAACATGATAACTTAATTCTACTATACACATATCGATAAATGCTGGGATAGTGATCTATCATGCATAAATTTATACATTAGCATTTACCACTAAGTTATTTGACAAAAAGTATTTCGCGTGTCGAAAAGAAATATGGAGTTATGCCTTGTTTATGGTCATTGCATTGAATAGGACTTTGAGTATGCACTTTTGAATATGGAACCGTGCTCTGTGAGTGAATTCGACTCAGATTACCGGTGGGCAATTGCGAATAAAAACAATCGATTAATTCGCGAGTTCTGTCAATTCGACTTATTTGAATTAAAATCGAGCCAAGTCGGTTCTTGTTCTTCGTCGATTTTTTTATTTTATCGATTGTTATTAGTCAATTTTTATTCGTCGATTGTTGCCTCGCTATTGTTCATCATCTCCAACCACTGAAAATTGCAAGCAATACAATCGACAATGATAATATGTATGTATTCGCCGATTCTTTAACTTCGATAAAGGTTTATTCACAGCTCAGCGAACTGCGAATGCGCGAACTGCGAACAAAGTATTTTTAGCATATTTATAAGCACGCCATTGTCAATTTTACTATTTCAAAAGAACATAAATTAATTTATCTATCGACTGATATAAAAAAAAGTTTTATTTGAATTAGTTTTTGTGAAGAAATTAACAATTCGCTTATTTTTCCGCGAATAGGCGAATACTTTTTGCGAACTGTCAAAGTTTATTCACATTCTACCAAAACATTCGCGAGAGTTTAACCTCACAATTCTTTTGCTTCGTTCTTGGTGGTTGGTTAGTACTTGTAAATGACAACTAAAATTCGCAGATTGCTGCGACCAGATAAAAAGTGGCTGTGAATGAAATGTCAAAATTTGCGAATATTCACCTATTCGCATTCGCAGGTCGCTGAGCTGTGAATGGCCCTTAAGAGTGATTGTTCCACTCTACGTTAAGATGGTTGTGTATTATACTACCTGCTGCATATTGGGATTGCGAGTTTTGTGTGAATTTTTGTTTCTTGTGTTTTTTCCTTTTTGAATTGTGTGGACTGCGAATGGGTATGTGTAATACACATGTATTTGTCAGTAGTTTTAACTCAATTGGTGCGATTTTTGAATTATTAAATGTATATACACAATAGTGTCGGAAATTTAATAAATTGAATAAAAAAGTCTCTTGACAGAGGGTAAAATAGGAAAGAGCAATAAAAACGAAGTATGTGATCAATAAGAAGTAATTTTATTGTAGGAGAAATTTAAAAAAATACAGTGCATATCGAAAAAAAACATTTCTGCAATCGACCATTAGTACCCACCATTCTCTCGATTGCAATAATAAAACAAATTCTCTCGAATTCGATTCGATTCTATTCAATTTTATGCGATTCCGTTCGGTTCCGTTCGGTTCGATTCGATTTTTATTCGATTGTTTTTTCATAAGACCGAATAAATCGACAATCGTATTTAATTTTTAGCAATTGTTGATGTATTCGATTGTGAGATTCATTCGCAATCGCTTATCGCTAACTGAGATGTCGTTACTGAATGAATCGCACATGCCGTGCAGATGAGTTGTATTGGGGTGTAATGAACTTTTACAAATACAAATATTTGGCTTGACACGTCTATGGGACCCAGGGACTAGCTTCTCACAACTTTTGATATTGTGCGTGTTATATTCATAACACCAGAAATCATTGAATAAATAGATTGAGACAATTGTTAAGACATTATAAAGAGTAGAAATTGATTTCAATTATTATAAATACGTACATATCTACATACATGTTTCAGTATTTATGGCAAAGAACTTTTGTCAAAAGTTTTAGATTGAATTGTGATATTATCTTCTAAGTAATTGTAACGATTGCATTAAACACTGATTTTCATGTAATTATTTGTAATAATTTTGTTCCAAACACTTTTTATGCACCGGTGTCAGGTAAAGAAAGAGAAACAGTAGTACGTCTTGTTTTAATGTAAATTCTGTTTATATCAAATTCATGTTTCGGATTCTACAGCGTTTATATCGGAAAATTTTTATTTCCGGATTCGATACTATTTTGGTTGATTTTACAAATAATTTATTTATTTCCTAGGTTGCCGATAAAATATGTTAACTTATCATCAGAATTAATTTAAGCATAATTTTATGGAAATTGTATTCAATTCAAGAACTCATGTCAATTGCATAAGTAAAATTTGTTTTTTGTCATAATAATAAATAACATTATTAAGAACAAAAAAAGGAAGGTGAGCGAGGTCTTCTTATTAGACAATGCCTTAGATACTTATTTTGCATTTGTAACTACTTAATATTGTTTTCCTTTATCCAATTTTTTCTCTGTTATGGAAAGAGTAATCTAAAAGCATATTTTTGTTTGCAGCCTTTATTTAACTTTTTTTCGAGAACACTTGTCAGCACATGTGCATATGGATGTACTGCGATTAAAATAGTTTGATTAAAATCATAAGGGCCGTTCACACTATCAAATTTTTCGTCCAATCTGTATGATGACTTTAAATTTGATGTCTCTGAACGCTAGAAACGATTTTCCATCGATCTGTTTGATGGATTTCACACCATTTTTCTTATTTCGGACCTCGGATGGGTTTTATGGCTTTCCTTTTTTACCCAAATTCAATCTTTTTTTTTCATTTTCTCTTCTAAAATTTGACCTGCTAGGACCAATTTCGATGAACGATGAACCGAAGTCCATCAAACTGTTGGATGGATTTCAAAACATTTTGAAATTTGGGTGATTGGGTGGGTTTTATGGCCTCTTTATGACCGAAATTCGAATCCTTTTTTCTTCTACAATTCTAGCTACTACAAGTGCTAGTAATGACTACCTACGAGTACGTCCACCGCACTTGAAATTTACCTAACAACGGAAGGAACATATGCCATGAATATTTTTCAGTTTTTATTTATATTTGTCTATCCGGTCGGAATAGAGTAACTTCGGGGATTTGGAATCTCCATTTATTTTTTCGTCGCTGCAACCAATGTTCCTGTAGACAATCAACGACTTTAATGCGTTTTGTGTATTGATCAATAAGCTGAGTTCTAAAATTAGTTTCAAATAGCTAGCACTTTTGGTAAGAAATATTTTTTGTGAAAACTGAAAGCACCTCGGAAATCGGAATTTTGAAAATTGGAGGGTAACGTGGAATACCATTCCCAAAACAAAACCGTGAACCCATTTCTCCATTTCTTACAGCTTGTACAGCTTTCCGCAACATATATGAGTCCCATCGCTTATTTCACATTTCTAAGCATCTTTTATAACGGTCTGGAATTAGAAAATGGTAATGGTATTCCACTATACCCATTCCACATTAGCCGATTTGCAACTGCTGACAACGACTTATAACAAAAAATATAGGTAAAAACTCACCGATTTATAATTAAACAATTAAATTAAAACCCTTTTTAAATAATTTTTGGTTGCACAATTGAAGAAAATGAGAAAAACAAGAATGTAAATGCACAAAAAAAGTCAAGCACACTTTGCGAAGAACTTTGACTGAATGATACAAACCAGCTGCAAATATCAATAAAAAGAAGAGCGTAAAGCAATTTTTTTCACCTTACATTCTGAGTGTAAGAACAGAGTGGCCAGACCATCAGTACTTTAGAAAATAAAGCCCTATACCACATTACCCGCATATTCCACAATACCCGAAGTTACTCTACATTTCATTTTCGAAAAGCAATTAGATGTGTGTGATTTCGTTTAAATTAGTGCTGGGAGTTGAAATCGCCATGTACACACATTTATGTATGTAGTATCTACTAAATCTCAAATCAGGTGAGCTACATATGTCCAGTATCCAGAAATCGCAATATATACAACCGCTTATTGGGTGGGATGGCATCTCTCATATCCGTATTTTAATCTTCAATATAAGATTTAACTTTTGGCAACAATTTTTCATATGCCAATCATCAGAAAATTGTGCTAGCAAGTTAACAGAAGATAACTTCGTACGCTTTTGGATCCAATTGATGATTGCTGGTGCCAGTACGTCTACCATATTTAAAATACATACATATCTACTGGTCTGTCCGACCTATTTTTCGTTCTTCTAAAATTTAACAAACAACAAGTGATTTCAGCACGAGTACATCCACCAGATGTCCCATATATTTTGATACTTCGAGGGTCTTTTGAGTTTTATGCTTTTGCTCACCCAAATACCCTTTTTATAAAATTCTAACTACATCGTTTTCAGTACAAGTACGTCCACCGAATATATGTTCTCTCTATCTACCACTTGTGCTGCTGGTTTGACAAACGATTTGCTGAACATTTTGATAGTGTCAACACAATTGACTTTAGTTGGATGGTTTTCGTCAACCCGCTCTTCAAGCAAGTGGGAGTAGTGTGAACGGCCCTATAAACAAGTCTTCTTATGAGTTACTTGTAAAAAAACTCAAAAATATAAATTAAATTAATCTAAATATCTATATTAAACATAAACTAGCCTTCTGCATAATGTGTGCCTTTAAAGGAACACTCGATCAGAACCAATCCGAAAAGATTTGTAAGTCATCCATCACTTACATCGACGAGATAATTTCGCGCTTTTTCCAATTGTCCTATTTTTGTCTATTACAAATGTTTGTTTATTCTCTGTATCCTAGACCTTTTCCCTTTAGCGGAGCTGCCAACCTTTCATATACATATGTTTTCCTAAAGTTCCTAACTCAAGATAAAACTTATACATACATATGTATTTACATTTATTAAACGAGAAAGAAATGACCGACATTTAACAATTCTGTTAATACACATTTATCCATCTCATAATACCGAAGGTACATATTTCCATTAAATCAAAATTCGCTGAAAAATAAAATCAATTTCAGTAAAAAATAATTTCTTATTTAAGATTGATGTTAACAATCAATAATTATTTTAAATTGAATTTCTAATATCAATTTTCTCGTTTCGCATTGATTTTCCAGTATTCTTTCCAACGCAGTTGAATGCTTCCGTTTTATGGGAACACATCCGCTGACGTATTTATGAATTGTTGTTGCCAATGATTGTTTTTGGAAAAAAAGTCATTAAAATTGATTGTTTCACCATAGCTCATGATGGGATACATTCAGCCATGCTTCCCATAATCCTTCCAAGTACGGAGAGGCAGGTGAAATAAAATTCCACGTCGCAGCATCGTTGACTAGTATTCCGGTAATCTCCTACCAATCTAATGCCTCTGCCTTCATGATACGTCTCAGCTCGGTGTTTGTGCGTACGAAGTTGGTTCCACAATTACTGTACAGCCATTTAAAATCAGTATAGTGTGGCAGCACTTAAATATACAAAAGAGAAAAGAAAAGAGACTGCTGGTGGATAAGTGTGGATTCAGTATTTATTCATTGTACGTTGTCCGCCGAAGCAAGACGTGTGTCAAAACGGGTTATTAAATATCAATAAAAAAAAGTGTATGTTAATTAATTGAGGTTTACAATAGTAAAATTGTACTAGTACAATATTGCATTTAAATTCTCTATAATTCACCCATACATCAGTTTTAGTCACGCCCACTTTTTGGGAAATTTTCATAAACAATTCGATTTTCATGAAATTTTACATGTAAAATCCTCAAAAGTTCGAAGTTATCTTCGTAGTTCAGTACCAAACGCAACATTAATACGCCCACTTTATAAGGAATGCATAGGAAAGAGGATATGGTATCATACCGATCCGTTCCAGACGGATTGCAGCTTTATGTATGTTTGTAGATAGATGATGTATGTAGAATTTATTTGTATGTAAGTATTTAATCAGCGAAAAATATTATTTGATCATAGTCATAGTTTACTCTACTTAGTCAATATTTTTGAATTAGAAGTTAATATATTAAATTCACAAAATTTTTAATTGTTTTTTCTTGAAAAAAAACATAATGTTTTTTAATTATCACTTAAAAACAAAAAATATATATCATATAATAAAGATATCACTTTAAATATACAACAAGTGCGATATGTACATTATTTATGTACATACATAGGTAGTCATACAAATTTATTTTATGATTGCAGAACAAAAAACAAACAACCTTTTTCAAATCCTTTATTTGATCGTTTTCCTCTGCTTTCCTCTTCTCTGGGTTCGGTAATTTTAATTTATCCTTTTCACACGGCGAAATTATCTGCAATATACAGAAAAAAAGTTATGATATCAGCCAATAACAAACATAGAAAAAATACAGTGTTTCATCCTCATTTTAATTCAACACTTCCTAACTCACCCTAACAGTGATAATTCTTAAATATATAGATAGCAGTTCAACAAAGAGAGTCAATCAGGTCCAGAACAAGCACGTGGTCCAGATAAGGTGTATAATTAACAGACATTTTTTATGCCCCATCCTATTTAAGGGTATATTAAGTTTGATACATAATTAATAAAATAGAGAGACAATCGCGAGTACCTAGTATAGTCATAAATATTGATACAGTTGTTGTTGCAGCCATTCCAAATGAAATATTTGTTGCACGCTTTTCATGTTAACCGTTATTTAACTCGTTGCTTTTATGCTTCCTTGTTGCGGAAAACAGTTTTGGTTTTAGTCGTTTACAATCATGGAATGGGGTGATATCGCAAATCGTGTTGTGATCGGATTACACAAGTTTAATATGGCAAAAGGTGATATCTTTCGGACGTTGCAACCGCTTGGAATCACTCTGTGTTTTGTTTATCGTACCATAAACTTATTCGAGGATACTGGTAGAGTACGTGACCGTCAAAGATCCGGCCGTCTACGCACTGTGAGGACTCCACGAGTCATCAAAGCCGTGCAGGCTCGAATCAGACGCAAGCCATTGAGAAAGCAGAAGATCTTGTCGCGGGAAATGAATATCTCGCAAAAATCTATATCTATGGAAGACGTTGTTAATCCTCTAAGCCGAACAATGTTTGCAAACAACCATTGGACCTTCCAACAGGATTCTGCTCCAGCCCATAAGGCAAAAACGACACAAGAGTGGCTTAAAAAATGTACCCAACTTTATACCACCGGATGATTGGCCAGCTAGTAGCCCGGACCTCAACGCTTTGAACTACCAGTTGTGGTCCGTTTTGGAGGGAATGGTCTGCTCTACTCATCACAGAAATATTGACTCTTTGAAGCGAGCCCTTGTCCGCGCTGTCGACAGCTTTCCGATGAATGAGGTGCGTAATGCAATTGATGATTGGTCAGTGCGTCTCAGGTCGTGCTTTCAGGCAAATTTGAATGTCTTCCATAACTTATAGCTAATGATCTAACAAATAAAACGTATTAATTTGTTTTTAAAAATATCAATGCATTTTCATTTGACATAAGTTTTTCTTTGTATCAATATTTATGACTAGACAATATATATACATATATATATTCGTGATTAGTGTCAACACCGAAATTGATTGAGTCATGACCGTCAGTCCATCCGCCCATATTTCACCACATTTTGGGTTTAAATTTTGAGGTTGGAAGATGAAATTTCATATCTGCGATTTTGAAAAAAAGATACAGTACAAGTGTTCCCCCCTGCCACGCCCAGTCTTTCACAACTACACTATTTTACATGAAATCAAAAATTTTTATGAAGACCAAATATTTAGATTTTCAGAACATCACAGCAAGAGAAATGCTCTCAGAGTGGTGGAGCGGTGGTGTAGGAACAAGAGTTCCCCATTAATGCCGAAAAGACAGATCTGATCATCTTCACAAGGAAGAGGAGAGATCTGAAGTTTCAGCCCTTGACATTTTTCGGATCGAAGCTACAGATGACCAAGAAGGTTCTGGGTGAATACCAAGATGCTGGACAAACTTGAAACTTTCATGTGTAAGAGAAGATCAAAAAGGCGAAAAGGGTGCTTCCTCAGTGCAAGGGTATGACTAAGGTGGGAAATCTCGAAGACGTCAGCATACTGGACGTACACGATGATCGTTAGACCGATTATCACATACGCGTCAGTTGTATGGTGGCAAAAAGCCAACCAGAAAACTGTAAAGCAACGTCTAACGTCTGGCATATTTAGGGATCACCGGTGCAATACGAACGACACCAACATGCGCAATGGAAGTGATCCTAGGTATTCTGCCGCTGGGCTTATTTATTAAAAAAGCGGCGGCATCGATGGCACTTTGTCTGCACCGGGATGCCAACTAGCACTGGCATGGTACTATCTATGGTCATAGGAAAATCCTGGATCTCGTGAAAAACGAGATTAAGGAGTCGAAAATGCCCATGGATGGATTAAAAATAATGCGTGTTACCGAAAATTATCAAAAAACTCTTATTGGGAATGGAACAGTTCCGGAAAAGAATATTGGTGATATTATCATCTTTACGGAAGGATCCATGATGGACGGCAGAGCGGGGCCAGGTATCTTCTCAGAAGAACTGGAACTAGCCTGTCATATTAGTCTAGGAAAATATACATCTGTCTATCAAGCCGAAGATTTTTGTTTTTATTTGTTTTTTTTTCCGAGGGTAGGTGAAAATCTTTAATCGACGTTATGAGAATAGCAAGCGCGTGCTCATAGTAGTGTCAGATTTTACTGACTAAAAACACCACCGTTCGATATTCATATATTGTTAGATACTGCAACTAAGATATAACTTGTCACTTTTTTTTCCACTATATAAAAATTTTTGACAGGTTTCTTTCAATTGCAATTTACACGCGTTAATCTTTATCTCGCCAAGTTGAAAGGTTTCGATCTTTGTATTCATCGCAATAAATTGCTCTAATCCAAAGTTTGATTCTATGCTTTCGCGCGAAGCTTCTAATTTTAGCTTCTATTATAGGAATTTCGTGATCTCTATGGATATCGTCGTTTCTAGTATACCACGGTGCTAGGACAATTTCTCTTAGCACTTTAACTTGAAAAGATTGTATAATATGTACATGCGTTTGTTTTCTTGGTACAAACCCAAAGTTGTATACCATAGGTCCACACCGGTTTCAACACTTGTACTCATCTGGGAATGTTTTCCAAGTTACCAGTACATTTCTCTATATTTCATTTCAATTTCCGTCGAGTGTCATTCACAGGTATTTGGCTTTGCTTGCAAAAGGTATTCAGTGCGTTTTGCACTTTAGCAGTCGTTTCTTCAATTGTTTTACCTACTGCTAGGATAACGGTGTCTTCGGCAAACGTAGCAAGGATAGTGCCACCTTCTTTCGGTATATTTTCTTCTTCGTCTTCTTCCCCTGATGCCGCTAGGCGTGGGTGTGGCATCGATGTATCCGGTATCTCCACACCTCCCTGTTAGTACTGATCGGCATATAACGAGTATATAACAGGTAGAGAAGCGGCCCAAGAACGCTTCCTTGCGGTATGCCGGCCGAAATTTCTTTAAGCCGCGAGTATTCGTTTCCATGTCTAACACGGAAGAGTCTATTACTCTGTTGCATACATTGGATCATCCGAAAGATGGTCAGGTTGCGGGAAGAAACGTCACCAGAACACTGGACAATCAATCAGTGATTAGACGCATGGACCAAACAAATATCAATACATTGCTGGCATTGGAATATGTTCATAAGCTCAATGAGTGCTCATTATACCCTATCCTAAGGGTATATTAAGTTTGACACATAGTTTGTAACATAGAGAAATAATCGAGATAGACCCTATAAAGTATATATATTCGTGATCAGCATCAATAGCGAAATCGATTGAGCGATGACCGTCTGTCCGTCCGTATGTCACCACTTTTTGGGCCTTAAATTTTGAGCTAGGACGATGAAATTTCATATCTGGGCTTCTGAGAAAAAGATACAGTACAAGTGTAAAAATTTTCTAAATCCGCAAACTGCCACGCCCACTTTTTGATAACTTCACTAAATTATATGAAACCGAAAAATTTTGTTAAGACCAAATATTTAGGCATGCAGATTCCCTGCAATCCACCCATACAAAAGTATTGGCCACGCCCACTTTTTGGGGGCGTTTTCATCACAAAACCGATTTTTGGGCCTTAAATCTTTAACTAGGACGCTGAAATTTCATATCTGGGCTTCCGACGAAAAGATACAGTAGAAATGTACATTTTTTTTACATCCGCCCACTGCCACGCCTACTTTTTTATAACTTCACTAAATTATATGAAACCGAAAAAATTTGTTAAGTCCAAAGATTTAGGTATTCAGATTCAGATTCAGATTCATAGAACAGTTTTGGACATGCCCACTTTTTGGGGGCGTTTTCATCAAAAAACCGATTTTGATAAAATTTTACATGTAACATCCTCAAACGTTCGAGGTTATAGCCATATTGAGTACGAAATGCAATTCGGCCACGCCCACTTTATAGAGAGGAGGAAAGGGTATCAGACGATCCGTTCCAGACGGATTATAGCTTTTTTGTATGTTTTTGAAATGAGATGACGCTGCTCTGCGTAAGAAGGCACGTAGGGACTGAGTGCGATGAGAAGGCGGACTTTCAAGCAAAGCAAGAGTCAATCTCAGAGCTCTCCCGTCCGGAACCATTCGCTGCAATTGGCAGAGGGATGGTAGAGCACGTAATTAGCAACTGGTCCGCGGCGGAACACCACCAGCTACAAGCAGGCGAAAATAGTTATTAAAATGCCGATTGGCACCACTCACAGAGAAGTTCTAAGCTTGGGGCGAAGAACACTGAAATGGGTGGTAGCGTTGTCTACAGGTCATGGAAATTGGTGGTAGCGTTGGCTACAGGTCATGGAAATTTCGAGTTTCACCTGAAGAAGATGGTTCTTCTGGAGGATGACACCTGTGAACTATGCCTGGGTGAAGTCGGGACGGCAGCACATACATATATTGTGTCAACGTCTGGCGCCAGCTAGCAGAAGAACGGAGGTTCTGAAAGCCACTGGGAAGACACCCAGAGGATTAACCAGATTTCTGTTAAACAGATGCTAGAGTTGACACGAGGTATCAAAGCCAGAGAGGAACTGTGGAGAAATAATCTCTCGGGCTAAGATGGATCGTAGAAGGGAGACGAAAAGGGATCCAACACGATGGTCTATTTCATAATCTCTCGAATAATATATATACATATAGATTTTCAGATTGTCTACATTTCGCCCATACATTGGACCCGCCAACATTTTGGGGACCTTTTCATAAAAAACCGATTTTGATGAAATTTTACATATTCGTTGAAAAATTCGAAGTTATCTCGTAGTTCAATAAAAAAAAATACGGCTACGCCTACTTTATAAGGGCTGAATAGGCTATATGTTTTTAGAACATAATATCACGAAAACTGTTAGACACATGCATAATGCTGTCTCCATCAAAACTAAATCAAGAATTCAGCAATGATAAAAATTGAAAGTTCGAATAAATTATAAATATAGTAAGCAATTCGGTTTTATTTAATTTTTGTTAATCATTTTAGTAAATTCTAATTTAATTTGATTATAGACAACTAATTTATTATAGACAGCAATACAATTTGTATTCACTTTTAGAAATCATAAAAATATTGCCAATATTAAGAAGATTGTCATTTTTGACAGCAAAGCTCATTATAAACCTTAGACCTCGTTGCAGACACCTTCCGTAAATCTAAACATTTTATCGCTAAATCCCGGATTTAGTTTCAGTAGAAACATAGCATAAGCCAAAGGGAGAATCCTGAAAAAGCTAAGTTCATATGCCTGGATTTGTTCTTGAAGTGCACGATAGCGAAGACGTGGGGCATATACTCAGAGCACCAAGGAAATTGAGAGAAGTAGGTATCTCTTTGCACAGAGATTACCCAGAAACTGCTCGTCTACGAAGAAGGCAACTAATGAAGTTGGAAAAATCATCGAAACACAAAACGGAGGCACTAAAATACAAATCCCTCTCAAATTAGGGGAAACAACTTTTTAGTTTGATGGCTCAAACAATGTAACATGGAACGAGGAAGGCGGATTTTGATTTGATTTGAGGCCCGGGGGTCAACCCCGGACATTTATTAGAACTTAATACAAGCACACTTACTAACAAAGTTCCTTAAAACTAACAAGTATCCTTAAAACTAACAAGGTTAAGGATGGGAGCAACAGGAAATGGCTTTCTTGAGGGACAGTTTGTTAAGGTGAAAGTCAAAGAGAAGGTGAACATTGTTAACTTCGCGTAGCATTCTAGACATTGGCTCCTGGTATCCGTAATTTGTTCGGTAGGTATTGACTCGAAAAAGGGGCATAGATCTGAGATTTCGCGGGTTAGTGTTCAGCGAGATAAGCTGAAGCAGAGAGGGGCAATCAATGTTACCAACTAAAAGTTGATGAACAAAGAGTATGTCGGCAACTTTACGGCGAACAGAGAGAGGTTGCAGGTTTATAAGTTTCAGTCGGTCTGAATGCGGGGGTAAGTTTAGGGTATCAGTCCAGGGAAGTCCCCTTAAAGCAAATCGAATAAACCTCCGCTGTACAGCTTCTACACGAAGAATGTGGATGGTGTAGAAAGGCGACCAAACTTGGCTGGCATATTCAAGAAGAAGACGAACAAAAGTAATGTAAAGGGATTTAGTGACATAGGGATCAGAGAATTCCTTAGACCAGCGCTTGATAAAGCCAATAGAGGAGTTGGCTTTCGATATAATGTTATCGATATGTGAGCGGAAACTGAGTTCACTATCACAGATAACACCTAGGTCGCGCATTTCAGTTACTGAGGGAACAGGTTCATTCAAAATGAGATAACTGCGGGGTGTAGTTGGACCACGTTTACGGGAGTATGTTATTGCTTGACACTTATTGACATTGAGCTCAAGCAAATTGCTAAGGCACCAGGTAGAAAATCTATCCAAGTCTTCCTGCAGTAGAAGACAGTCAGAGGAGGACGATATATGCCTGAAGATCTTCATGTCATCTGCGTAAACAGATAAATGTGAATTTACAATAATACGATCAACATCATTTATTGACAAAATGAATAATAAGGGACCAAGATGGCTGCCTTGAGGTACTCCAGAGGAGGCTTTTATTGGGACGGAAGTCATGGATCTAAACAGATCATTGTAAACTCGGTCTTCTAAATACGATTCAATCCACGTAATGAACCTCGGCTGAAAGCCAAAAGCCTTTAATTTAATAAGGATAATTTTGTGCGAGATTTTGTCAAAGGCTTTACTGAAATCCGTGGCTATCACATCGACTTCTTTGCCACATTCGAGTGCGCACAATGTACTCGACACGAATTCAGTTAAGTTGGTCGTTGTGGATCTACCTTTTAGAAATCCATGCTGGTTTTGAGAGAAAATCGACTTACAGTGGAAAAACATTGAGTCGTAAATGATGCTCTCGAAGAGCTTCGGAATACAGGAGAGCTTGGCTATGGGTCGATAGTTAGAGATATCATCTTTACGACCTTTTTTGTGAATGGGGATTATGTAAGAGTTCTTCCAGGATGTGGGGAAAATTCCCTGTGAGATGGAAAGCTGAAAGAGAGCGGTGAGGGGTTGAGTTAAGTAATCTGTACATTTTTTTAAGAGAATGGGGGGTAGGCCATCGGGGCGGAGAATTCATCATTAAGATTACTTATTTTGTTTTTAATTTGTTCCAACGTTATATCCACCGATTCTAACGATGTTTGTGGACAGTTGTTTAAATAAGAAAAATAGTGTTGATCAGGCTGTTGGACGTGATTGGCGAACGACAGGCTGAAGAAATTAGCAAATAGATTTGCAATCGTTTGGGGATCGTCCGAGGAAGTATTAGAAAGTTTGAGAGACGGTGGGTAGTTATCCGATTTTCTTTTGGTATTAATGAATTGAAAGAAACGTTTAGGATCGGAAATGAGGCTGCAGTGCATCCGGTTTAAATAGTTAAGATAGAGAGACTGACAAAGCTGGGAAAACTGAGTGTAGGCAAGTTGATAGGTTAGAAAATCATTGTTAGAACGTGATCTGAGGAAAATGTGCCAGAACTTGTTTCTTTTGTTACGAAGTGATCGTAGCTATTATTATACCAAGGTGAGGATGAGGGGTTCTTTTTGGGTAAATATGGCACGGATTGAGAGAGACATTTGAAGACTTCGGTATAAAAGTATTCAAGAGCATTACTAATTGAGATATTGGGGTTGTCGTATAGGACGTTAAAATTTACGTTGCTAAGCAGGTTGTTTAGTTTGACGAAGTCGGCTCTGTGGAAATTAAAGCTGTACGAGTGCTCACAGGGAGTAGTTTTAAGACCATTGTCATACGAAAGAGTGAGAGAAAGAGGAGGGTGGTAGTTATCTAATTTCGATAGAAGATGATTGCTTGCTGAAACAATGCAATTATCTGAATCAGTGGAGAAGATAAGATCGAGTTGTCTCCCAATGTTATTGGTGATGCCGCTTAGTTGATAAAGACCACAGTCCGTAATACAGTCTATGAAAAGGACTTCCTTTTCAGAGGAGGCATTAGTGGTAATATAGAAGGATTGATCAGTCATGTCCCAGTTAAGCTTAAGTTAAAATCACCTAAGATAATAATAACGTCGTTGGGATCAGCAGCATTAAAAATGCAATCGATTGCATCCACAGCCAGCTGGTAACCATGGATTGGTTGAGAGGGACGGATGTAACAGCAACAAATGTAAAGGCTGCGTTTAGAGATAGGGACTCTAGCACAAACAAATTCGAAGTATGCAGTGGATGATTTTTTAAAGAGCCTGGAATCGAAACGAGAGTGTATAGCCAAAAGGACTCCGCGGCCAAGCAAGTTATCTTCTTTATCCAGGCCATCATCACGATGCAAGTCGAAGTCTTTGGTGAATAATTCAACATTGTTTATATTAGGCGCAAGATTGGTCTCAGTAAGGGCAAAAATGCCGTAAGGCAGAATTTGGGAGTTAAGATATACAGTAGAGGTCTTAGTACGCAAACCTCTTACATTCTGGTAGTAGAGCGAAAGACACTTAGGGAGGTTACAAGGGGCAGGTGTAAGATATTGTAGTGGGTTAGGAACGATAGTAGTTCTTAAAATTGGAACGCGTTCTTTGGAGGTACATCGTGCGCTTCGAATTTACGTGAGAAGCGAAAGAGGAAAGATCATTAGCAACATCAGCAGGAGGAATATCGAGATTCTCATGGAACCGAACGAAAATCTGGCGCAGGTCATTAGGATTAGTGGGAAGTCCTTCCTGATGAATTGAAACCATGAGATTTGTTTTGGTAACGCCGTCGATACATACGGAGTCAGGCTTATCATGCAGATAAGCGAGGTATAAGCGGACATTCTCGTAGATTCTACGGTCTCTTAAGCGAGAAAGGACATAGCGGCCATCATCACTCGAATCGGCTAGGTGTTTAGTGAGTTTAGCCGTAGGAGGAAGCATAGGGTCTAGAAACGAGGGTGGTGAAGCGGGGGAAGAACTTTGAGCGCTAGAGGAAGCATTATTAGAGGCAGGGGTGTCAGAAGATGATGGAGAGGGATTTAGTGTATGAGATCGAATAAAGTTAGGGTAAGATGTGCTAGATTGGGTGAGATTACAAGAATTGGTTAGGTTGGTTGGAAGACAGGAGATGGATCTAGGATTATTAGAATTATTAGTATTAGGTGAGGGAGAGGACACAGAAGAGAGATCAAATGACACGCGCTTTATGCACGGCAATTTAACAGAAGAGTTAAATTTGGGAAAAGTCCCCGTTTTGTATGACCAGTTATTGTCGGATTTGATCGTGTTGGAAGAGGTGGGTATGGGCGTTTTGGGCTTATGGTTATTTTTAAGCTTAAGACTACGTTTAAAGTTCTTAGATTTAGGCTAAGAACTCTAATTTTAAATCCTCGCATTTAGTGATAGTCATGTTGCTCAGGGGAACGTTGTTGAATAACCATTCGTACTTAGATGGGATCTTTATTTTGAAAACACTAGAATTTTTTGAATTGCGCGGCGATATTTTCTGGCAGTTGATTAACTTGATGCTAAACTTATGGAAAAAGATATTGCGCACCCAGGGTTCATCAGCTTGACGCGGTGCACCGTTAATCAAGAAGGTGGTAGAAACTGGTTCATTACTGCTGCTAAGTCTGCTAAGTCGATTGCTCCAATCAGCGGCAGTCCATGTAGTGCCAAAACGTTCGATCAGAGCAGGCGTATTTCCGGTTTTAGTTGCAGGAGGAACTGTTAACTGGTCGGCAGAGAGTGTGGGTCCAGTAGGTGATGCAGGTTCCGAAAAAACAGGTTGTGTATGAACTCGCTGATATTGTTTGGCAGTAGTTTCAAGTATCTCAGATAGTAGAGATGTGTTGTAGGAAGATTGAGTTTGAGGTCGGATTTGGTCTTGAAGGTCGTTTTGGTGGAAATAATCATGACGTCATCGCACATATCATTCAAAGCTATTCGATTCGCCTTGAATTCATTGGAGACATCATCGACTTTGATTGCCAATTCAGCAAGTAGTGGGTCTGGAAGATTTGAAGAAGTTTAACCTCAACCTCAAATTGATGAATTTTTTTCCCATATTTTGTCAAAGTGCGACTTGGTCAGTTCATCGCGGGAATTTCTTTTAGTGACCAACTCGGTTAAAGCTGCAATTTGGTTTTCAATTAATTTGAATTTGGAATTGCAGAGATTACTCGAGCACTCGATGATGTTACTCACATCCTCTACAAAGTCATCGAACTTTAACATTTGGTCAAGAATCTTTTTGGAAGAGAGTTTATTACTAGATAACCACAGTTTGTTGTCCGACGTTAAAGACACAATAGAGTCACTCACACACTTTATAGCGCGCATTAAGTGTGGATAAGGACAGGGAAATGTTATTACATTCGTCGCAGAAAAACAAAAAGTTATCTGTTAGATCTTTGATATACACAATAGCACGTTTACTCAGTCCAACACATGGGAATGGCATATCTACAGCAACTGACAGATGACAACCGTCAAGTGTCAATCGACAAGGAGGCCAGTAGCAGTAATTCCCAAACAGTCAAATCTAATTTTGTGTTTTAACTTTAAATGTTATCTTTGCATTTGAAATATTTATAGAAATAATATGGATATGTTTGAACATCAGTTAAGTAACTACGTACTACACTGTACAATATTTCAATGACCAGCACATTTTCTCACGGAAGAGTGAGCATAGCAAATAATAGCTTTGGATGTCGTTTTATTAATGAGTACAACAGAACCATTGTTGAAATATCTACGGATGCTATTAAATTGTATATAGTCCCAGACTTTATTACCTGCAACAAATGGAGGGAAGATTTTCAGTTTGTACGATTTTTTTCCTTGAAATCCGGAGAAGACGACGTAATGATTATGGAAGATTGTAACGCGAGAATAGGGGATACACAGCTTTTGTAGGTGGAACCTTAGCTGTAACTCAATCCGTAAACGCAACCAGGTGTGCCACAGATAACATAATTGTTAGAAATGGCAGATACTTTATCCAAATGTGTGAATCGGTTGGTTTAACAGTTCTAAGCGGTTGTTCCAAAAGCGTCATGAAAGGTAATTTAACAGTTCTCAGAAGTACTGCTTGCTCGATAATAGATGATGTCCTTAGGCGTGGAAAATGGAAGTGTGTTACCGATCTCAATATTAACGAACATATTTACTCACCTACCGTTGTCAGTTAAGGTGACCTTGGATATATGCATTGAATCTGCTGGTCTGGAATTGCGCTTACTACGCAAATTTCAATGGAAGGAAATCTACTCCCATACATATATGTAAACAACGTCTGAATTGTAGACTCAGGGATATAAAGGATAGCGAATTTAACTCAAACCGTGGCGTGGCAACATTGGGTTCTTGTATTTCGCATGCTGCGAGGGTATTTCAATCAAGAGAAAATAAAAAAAAAAAAAAAACAGGTGTGTTGCAGCAAGGAAAAAACATTTCGCCTGTCTATGTTTAGTCCTACAAACAAGTAACGTTGCAAAATACATGTCTCTGCAGGATAACAAGGCAAACAAAGACATCTGCAAGGAAAAACGAACAATATACTTCCAACAGCTGACGAGAGCATTGTATGTCGTCAATGATAGCATGGATTTTGGAAAATTGTCAAAGCTCTTAAAGGTATGTCGTTCACGCAAGGCAACCAGCTGGAACTGTTTGCATTAGCTGATCATTTCAAACAGTTGCTAAACCCGCCATGCAATGCGATCTAACTGAATTATGCCCTTCCTTTCGTAACCAACAGTTCTTCAGACCGTCCAATTACTGTTCAAGATCTTGCCAAAATACTACACCAATGCAATAAAATAAAACTCCTGGTGAAGACCATATCCCATATGAATTATAAGGAATTTCTTTTATGAATTTAACAATGAAAATATTTACTGGAGTTATCCCAGCCCGTTTGACGGATTGGGTGCGAGAAAATGATTCAAGCTGGTTTCAGAAAAGGCTACTTCACATTACATCACATGTTCACGTTGATAGGTATCGGTCATACCTTGACAAAGGTAAAAAAATGTATGCGTTCTTTGTTGATTTTAGATATTATTGACCGAAACGTGGTATTCTACAAGCTGAGTAATTTGGGTGTGTCTTCAAAAGTGCTGAGGATCATACAAGATATCTTTATGAAGTGAATAAAGCAGCTGTTTGGGATGGATACAACTTGCATAACTCGTTTAAGTCTCAAATGGAAGTAAAGCAAGATTGTCTCATGAGTCCACATCAAATAATGCTACTTTTATACGCCGATGATATTGTCATTCTATAAGTCCAATGATGTTGCAAATGATGATAAATAAATTCAAAAACTACTTCGATTTATGGAACCTGAAAGTGAACACCAAAGGAATAATTTTCAGATATGGGGTTGGAAGATACTCAAGGCAAGAAAGATGACTTGGGAAAACCAGGAACTTGAAGCGGTTAGGGAGTATCGATATTTGGGAGTCAGAATTACATCTCAATTGTCCTTCAAGCCCCAACTGAGAGAATTTAAAGGAGGCAAAAATCCATAGTAGGAAAAACATTCCATAGAGCAGTAAATTTAGGGTTTTTGAAGCGGCCATACAGCACAAGTTTGGGAAGTATTCGAGTAGGAAGAAGTTCAAAATTTTAAAGGTGCATATTTCTTAAAAATTTCTTTCAGATTACCCGAAATACACCGATATACATGTTGCACCTAGAAACTGGTACATCGCTTCTCTATATCTTTACATTGAGATTGCATTTTCTCTACATACTGAAAGTAATGGAACTCCCAAGCTACCGACTTCCACACATAGTCGCGAAATATTTGGTACACCGGAAGCTGCAATTCTCTAACGAATGGTTCAGATTAAGCAACAAACATAGCATGCAGCTAACGGACTATAACGCAGAATCTTGGCGTAGTTCTCTGAACGAGCTGTTATCTGACATTGAAGAGTAAAGCGCAACAAAGTAAGACCAGGCGTATGTATTCCTGTATGTATTACTCAATTATGATTTGGCTGCGAAAAAATATTTCCACGATCGATTCAGTGTAGATGTAATCTCTAACATCTTTAAAGCCAGAGGCGAACTACTTCCGTTGAACTTCAGACCACATATGTATGTACATATTAACGACAGGAATGCAGCCTATACAACCTTCGAGCACAAGAAGACGTTTTCCATTTTATTAGAGCTTATCCTATATTGAAGGAGATCAGACGAGCTCACTGGGGAAAAGAAGAGTTATTTATAGCTAAATTCATGAAAAGTCTAGATAGAGAGGACTGTAGCATGCTGACTAGCTATCTTAACCGTCTAGTGCACGATTTTTATTTTTCTTTTTGTCAAAAATGACATGCGTGCATTCAAGTGAATAATTGCAGGAATCAAAAACAGAAAACCGTTTTCCATTCTGACTAATTTAATCATAAGAATATTAGTAAATTTCGTTAAAAAACTGTAACGATTCATATACGAATCACCATGCACTATAGGGTTTAGGCAGCATTAAAATACCTACAGCAAATTATGAACGATGCGTTTTAAATACGTTTGTATATATGTACATACATGAATATGTAACTTAAGTCTAAGTCTCTCTTTTTTTCGGCTGAGAGCAATGGCCAAAGTCTATTATTGTAAATTATTGAAACGAAAAAAATTAATCTGCAATTTACTAATAAACATACAGAAAAGCTACAATCCGTCTGGAACGGATCGTATGATACCCTATCCTCCTCTCAATAAAATGGGCTTGGCCAAATTGCATTTTGTACTCAAATATAGCTATAATGTCGAACGTTTGAGGATGTTACATGTAAAATTTTATCAAAATAGGTTTTTTGATGATAACGCCCCCAAAAAGTGGGCGTGGCCAAAACTGTTCTATGGGTGAATTGTAGGGAATCTAAATACCCAAATATTTGGTCTTAACACAATTTTTCGGTTTCATATAATTTAGTGAAGTTCTAAAAAAGTAGGCGTGGCAGTGGGCGGATGTAAAAAAATTTTACACTTGTACTGTATCTTTTTCTTGGAAGCCCAGATATGAAATTTCAGCGTCCTAGTTAAAAATTTAAGGCCCAAAAATCGGTTTTGTGATGAAAACGTCCCCAAAAAGTGGGCGTGGCCAAAACTTTTGTATGGGTGGATTGTAGGGAATCTGAATGCCTAAATATTTGGTCTTAACAAAATTTTTCGGTTTCATATAATTTAGTGAAGTTATCAAAAAGTGGGCGTGGCAGTTTGCGGATTTAGAAAATTTTTACACTTGTACTGTATCTTTTTCTCAGAAGCCCAGATATGAAATTTCATCGTCCTAGCTCAAAATTTAAGGCCCAAAAGGCGGTGACATACGGACGGACGGACGGTCATCGCTCAATCGATTTCGCTATTGATGCTGATCACGAATATATATACATTATAGGGTCTATCTCGATTATTTCTCTATGTTACAAACTATGTGTCAAACTTAATATACCCTTAGGATAGGGTATAAAAATGACTACTTACTACTAGAGTACTACTCCATAAGTACCTAAATATGTATAGGTATATCACCACTATCTTTACATTTCTACAGAATGGTTGGAAATCTTCACTTACCGAAGAATACTTAAGTGTCTCTTAGTTTTATAATAATAATTGTATAATAAATCCCATCCTTAAAATGCTTCAATGTACACTATCCTAAGGGTATATTAAGTTTGACACATAGTTTGTAACATAGAGAAATAAACGTGAATTATATTATTATTCGTTTGGCAAGCACCTCTTGCTAGGATTCGGAAGATAAAACCGTTCTGTACATGATTAACCTTTATCGTCCTTCTGCTTCTCTTCTCTTTTACACGCCTATTACGGTTAGCCAATCGAACGTTCGACTCAAGTCTAACTACCAGGCGAATTACTACTGTCGAGGTATTGCTGTTAGCGAACATTCTCATTCGACTAAAAAATATGTGTTGACAACGAGAAAAAACATACAGAACATATCTTCCTTTCTATAGAGTGAGCGTGGCCAAATTTCATTTTGTACTGAAATATGGCTATAACGTCGAACGTTTGTGGATGTTATATGTAAAATTGATAAAATCGGTTTTTTGATAAAAACGCACCCAAAAAGTGGGCGTGACCAAAACTGTTTTATGGTTGAATTGTAGGGAATCTAAATGCCTAAATATTTGGTCTTAACAAAAATTTTCGGTATCATATAATTTAGTGAAGTTATGAAAAAGCGGGCGTGTCAGTGGGCGCATTTCAAAAATTTTTACACTTGCACTGTATCTTTTTCTCAGAAGCCCAGATATGAAATTTCATCCTTCTAGCTCAAAATTGAAGACCCAAAAAGCCGTGACATACGGACGAACGGTCATCGCTCAATCGATTTCGCTATTGATGCTGATCACAAATATATGTATATACATACATTATATTAATAAACTGGCGGACGAATTAGCATCAAATGGGTCCACACAGGACCTGAAAATGATCGTTACCTCTGTCGATGTCTGTAGCCCACTAGCATTTGTTAAATCAAATATAGAACAAGTCTTCGTGAAACTAGCTAATCGATTGAGCGATGACCTCTTTCAGCAAAGTACACTCCAAACCGGTAAGGAATTACTGTGTAACCAGGCGAGAACTGTTAGCTCCGGAAAATCCCGAAGGACAGGTTGCAAGGTGGATTGAACGATTGCAGACGTACGACTTCGAAATTCAGCATTGCAAGGGGAAACTCCATTCTAACGCACATGCACTATCACGGAGACCATGCAAGATCGATTGCAAGCATTGTGTGCGACAAGAACGGAAGAACGTTATCTCCACGCAGCAGATAAGAGCTGAACCCATCGCTGGCTGGATTGCAGAGGAAATCCAGAATGCACAGAAGGAAGACCCCGATATCGAGCCGATACTTGCTTGGAAGGAGCACGTGGAGAAACCAAGGGGAAGAGACATCTCCGACAGAAGCCCAACCCTTACGGCCTCCTGGCACAGTGGGACTCTTTACATGTACAAGATGGCGTTTTGAAGTATCCGGAGGCCATTTGGGTTCAAACAAGACACTGGAGAAGATACGCGAAAGATTCGATTGGCTCAGTGCAAGAGAAAACGTCGATAACTGGTGTCGAAAATGCGTCTCATGCAGCTAGCAAAGGACCGAGAGTTATAACACGAGGACAAATGTATCAGTATCAGCGCACCATTTGAACGAATCGCAGCCGACATCGCAGGACCATTTCCAGAAACCGAGAATGACAATCGCTACATCCCAGTAGTCATGGACTATTTCAGCAAGTGGCCAGAAGCGTTTGCCATCTCTAACCAAGAAGCTAAAACCAACGTGGAGCAGATTATCAACAACTGGGTGAACAGATTTGGTGCACCAATGGAACTGCACTCTGACCAGGGGCGAAACCTCGAGTCGACCATATTCCAAGAAGTATGCTAACTACTCGGAATCAAGAAGACGAGGACAACTCCCATTCATCCACAATCGGACAGGATGGTAGAACGCTTTAACAGGACTTTGAACGAACATCTTTCAAAAGTCGTCGGTGACTACCAACGTGATTGGGATCTGCATATTCCCTTGTTTCTGATGGCCTACCGAAATGCAGCACACACTATTACCGGACCTAGTCCATCCGGAATTCTGTTTGGTCGAACAGTCCGCCTAACTAGTGAAATGAAGTTTGAATCCCCTACTGAGGAGCCCAAATGTGAAGGAGATTACGTGGCAGACGTTAGAGAAAGAATCAGAGACATCCACCAAAGGACTAGCACGAAGATCATCATAGCTAGTGACCGCATGAAAACCAGATACGACACCCGAGCAACATATTCGGGATTCCAGGAAGATCTGGTATGGCTATACAGCCCGCAACGGTAAAAAGGGCGATCGCCTAAGCTCCAACAGGACTGGGAAGGTCTCTATAAAGAGGTCACGCGTATCAACGACGTAGTCTATAGAATTTAACACGTACCAAGAGGCAAGATGAAAATCGTACATGTACGGTCCACATGTACGATTTTCGTCTTCAACATACATCGTTACCATAGAAATAATGCAGATGAGATTGTACTAGTCTAAGAAGGGGGCAGTGTACTATCCAAACCGAAAGCGGACAGCGCCACCTATGAAAGGAGTTTAACAATATTGTAATATCCAGACCGAAACCGAAAACGGACAGCACCACCTACGAGATTTAATACTGGTATTTTCATTCTTGTGTCTAGAATATTCGATGACTAGAACCTTCCGAGTCTAGAATGGTTAATTTTGGTATAAATACAACATACAACTGGGAAGGAGACACAGTTGATTTTAAGCGATAGAAGAAGTGAATTGAAATTGTAAAAAGTAAAATATAAATGTTATTGAATTGTGATTAAAGTTGAATTGATGTGTTAAATAAATGTTATTGAATAATAAAGGGAATTATTCAACGAATTACAAAGCGATAAATAATAAAGAACTTGATAATTTGAAAGTGTGATTAAAAGAGAACTTGCTTGATTATTGGAGTAGTGGAGAAGGGCGATAAAGGTTAATAATTTACAGAACGGTTTTATCTTCCGAATCCTAACAAGAATATTACAATATAAAACGTTTATTTATATATTGAATTTACTTTAGATTAGTTTTGTTGAGGGCGATCCGCCAGTCCCTTGTCCATTAATTTACTTTATTCAGTGGCTTTTGCAGTTTTGCAGTCGTCTCTTTAATTGTTTTACCTACTGCAAAGATAGCGGTGTCATTGGCAAACGTAGCAAGGATAGTGCCATCTTCTTTCGGTATATTTTCTTCTTCGTCTTCTTCCCCTGTTGCCGCTGGGCGTGGGCGTGCCATCGGTGTATCCAGGATCTCCACTCCTCAATGTTAGTACTGATCCTCCTCATTTCCGTAACTAATTTCCCATGTGTGTCGTGCTCTACGTCTTACTGTTGGACCTGTTACTTTCATTTCTTGTATTTGTTTAAGTATCCTTGAGTCTGCCCATTCGTTGTATGTGACCAAACCACTTTAGTTGTTTTTCTTCCATCTGAGTACTAATCGACTTCTTTTGTCCTATTTCTTGCCTCAATCTATCATTTCTTATCCTGTCCCTGGTTTTCCTCGCAAATCTTCTCACGAATTTCATATCTGTCGCTTAAAAACGGTTCTGGTGTTTATCGACTAGTGGTGTAGTGGTAGGGACTTGACTCCGTAGAGGGTTATTGGGGAGATTATGCTACTGTGTAGCTTTAGTTTAGTTTGTGGGAGCCATGTGGTTAGTGCGTTGAAATATGGAGCGAGGGGTTCCAGGTTCAATCCCCAGACAACACCTAAAGTTCCTATCACCGCCCTACCTCTAGCATTAAACGGCATTAAACAGTAAGCATTTCCATTCATGTAAAGAAAAATTGATAACCTAGGCCCTGGGTCCCATGGACCTGTCTCGCTAAAAATTTGTATTTGTATAACTTTAGTTTTACGTCAGTTGAAATTTCCCTTTTGTTTAGTAGTGTCACGCTGATTTGAAAGTATGCTTACATCGCTTTTTTTGGTGCGATTTAACTCTTCTTAACGGAACACCAGAGAAGGTGGTCAACCGTGGAAGGTTGCAGGCAGGCGAAAATGGCCATTAAAATGCCGATTGGGTAAGTTCTAATGGTGGTCAAAGGGTAATGATGCGGAACATATGGGACCACAAGCGTTCTCGCCTTAGCCTCTCACTATCAACTCCTACTCTACACCTCCACGATGGTGGCTGCTGGGTGTCTAGTACCTCAACTGGAGATTGGGTAACCAACCCCTTTGGAAGGTTGTTGGTGGCAGCGAACGAGAGAGGGGGGAGGAGTGTCTTCTCACTGTCTTCTCTTGCTTCAGGCGACGGCGGACGAATTCTCTAGATGGAATCAACGGTGGCGTCAACCAGTTCCAGTTAGGCCGAACTATTAGTGTTATCCCTATATGAGCTGCTTCGACATATTCGAATCCCAGGTCTATAGGGATTTTCAATACTGAGTCAGGGTGTTGGAATAGAGTTGGTGGCGGATGAACCCTTAATGGGCCAACGGCAGCGCTCACATCCCCTAAGCGGGGTACTGACTCCGGAATATCCGGCCCCTTGTCCTAGGGGTAAAAAAAGGAACTGGTCCTCCAGGTTGGGGGTTGTGCGTCGGGGTAACTTCCCTACCACGTAAAAAAGCAAATAGTTACGAAGCAACTACGAGCCTCGGATAAGGATAATCCTACTGTTGACGACCCCAGCAAACGTAATAAGGACAACGATCTTCGGATCTGCACATGGAATGTTCGGACCCTTAACAGGCCGCGTGCAGTCGAACAACTAGCAGAGGCCCTAGACTGCTACAATGCATATATCACCGCCATCCAGGAAGTGCGATGGGATGGCCCGGGCAAAAAGAGGATGAAAAACTGTGACGTATACTACGGTGATTGCTATAGGGAACAGAAACAGCGCTTATTTGGATGTGGGTTCGTTATACGCGGCAGACTTAGGCAAGAAGTCTTGAGCTTTCGACACGTTTGCGAGCGTCTTATGACAATCCGCATCAAGGCTAAATTCGTCAACATAAGCCTTATATGCGCTCACGCTCCCACCGAAGACAAGGACGATGCCACCAAAGAATGTTTCTACGGGCTCCTCGACGAAACCTACGAGCAATGCCCTAAATATAACGTGAAAATCGTTCTAGGCGATTTTAACGCCAAGATAGGAAAGGAGGACATCTTTGGTAGGACGATCGGTAAGCACAGCCTCCACGACACCACGTCCGGAAACGGACTTAGGCTTATTGACTTCGCTGCGGGGCAAGCACACGGTTTCCTCATCTCAATATCCACAAGGGGACATGGCGATCTCCTGATCATCAAACGGTCAATCAAATTGACCACATTGCGATCGACGCAAGGCATGCCTCCAGTATTCTGGATGTCCGAACCTTCCGAGCAGCCAACATGGATTCGGATCACTACCTTGTTGCAGCCAAGGTACGAATGCGGATATCCCAAACGCCACAACTAAGAAGAACTACTGTGAGAAGATTTGACGTGGAAAAGCTGCAATCGCAAGAGATCGCCAGAACTTTTGCCGAACGCGTATCCCGAAACCTCTCAACTACTCCTATGCCGCCAGCATCAAGCGCCGAAGACCAGTGGCAACGCTGCCTACAAGCCTTCAGAAGTGCCGCAACTGATGTGCTGGGTTTCACCCGACCACCACCTAGAAACCCCTGGTTTGACGATGAGTGCCGGCAAGCACATGCAGCTAAACAGCAAGTATACAAAACTGCCCTGCAAAAAAAAGGACGAGAGCTGCTCGTGAGCTCTACGAGCAGAAGAGACGGGAAGAACATCGGCTTCTCCGAAAGAAGAAAAAAGAGCACGAGAAGCTCGCGATCGAAGATATTGAGAGATTATACTCCAGGAATAATGTACGGAAGTTTTACCAACAGGTAAAAAGAACGTGTCAGGCTAACAAGACCCGTACAGAAGCCTGTAGAGATGAAGAAGGAAACCTCGTAGTAGAGTCACAGTCGGTGCTGAGAATATGGAAAAACTTCTTCTGCAGACTGTATAACGGGGACGAAGACCAACATCCCGCTGTCAGGCAGAATACACCATTCAATAGAGACGATGATAGCCAAAACTTCCGTCCACCTGACCAAAACGAAGTAAGGATAGCAATATCCAAACTTAAGTGAAACAAGGCTGCTGGACCTGACGGCTTATAAGCCGAGCGGTTCAAAGCAGCTGGAAATGACCTGGTAGAGAGCATACACCAACTCATTTCTAAAATTTGGTCATAAGAGTTTTTTTTTTTTTTTTTAATCTTTATTTCATTTTATTCAAGGTAAAACAATTTACAATAATTGTACTCAACAGTTTTAATAGCTTAATAAATTGTATTTATGTACATATTAATTAACCCGTTACAAATGAAATAGCTAGGAACATTCTATTGTCAAAAGGACAAGCGGCGAATGTACCATAAACAAATGATGATCAAAAGTAAATAATAAGTAAAAGTAAGTGTATGCCTGATGAATGGAATCTCAGCACCGTTTGCCCGATGCACAAGAAAGAAGATCCCAGGCAAGTCTACAATCGATCAAATCTTCACACTTCGGCAGATCCTGGAAAAAACCCAAGAAGTCCAAATCGATACCCACCATCTTTTTATCGATTTCAAGGGAGCATATGACAGCATTTATAGAGACGAGCTATACAGAGCCATGTCTAGTTTTAGCATCCCTGCCAAACTCGTCAGATTGTGCAGAATGACGATGGAGAATTCTCGGTGCTCCATCAAGGTCGGTAACGATCTCACCGAGACCTTTGATGTCAAAAAAAGATTTAGACAAGGTGACGCGCTGTCATGTGATTTTTTTAACATCGTTCTTGAGAGAATTGTGCGACACTCACAAGCCAACACTGGAGGCACAATCTTTCAAAAGTCTGTGCAACTACTAGCGTATGCCGACGATATCGACATTATTGGAAGAACACAGCGGGCTGTCACCGGTGCGTTCGCTAGTATTGAAACAGAAGCTGCGAAAATGGGTTTAAAGGTAAACGAGGGCAAAATCAAGTATATGCTGTCAACCAGAAGGGACACGCAACATCGACGATTTGGACAGAACGTCACAATCGACAGCTATAACTTTGAGGTTGTAAGGGACTTTGTCTACCTCGGCTCTGCTATCAATTCTGACAATAACACCTCAGCAGAAATAAAACGAAGAATAACTCTTGCCAATCGCTGTTTCTTTGGGCTCAGAAGGCAATTGAGTAGTAAGGCCCTATCCCGAGCAACTAAGGAGACTCTATATAAAACCTTGATCATCCCAGTCCTGCTTTATGGCCCTGAAGCTTGGATGAAGATATCCTCGGTCGTTTCGAGAGAAAAATTCTTCGTAAAATATTCGGTCCCGTTTGCGTTGACGGGCTTTGGAGGAGAAGATTCAACGACGAACTATACGAGCTGTACAGTGACATCAACCTAGTCAAAAACCTGCGCATTAGTCGTTTGAGATGGCTAGGACATGTAGAGCGAATGGACACCAGTGCTCCGGCCCGAAGATTCTTCGCATCACACCCGGAGGGACAACGCAGCAGAGGAAGACCTCGCCTTAGGTGGCGCGCACAAGTTGAAGGGGACCTGAACAAGCTTGGAGTGCGCAACTGGAGGCAGTTAGCTAAGGACCGGGCTAACTGGAGAGGCTTGTTAGTTGAGGCCCAGGTTCACCCCGAACTGTAGCGCCACCTAAGTAAGTAGGGTAAGTTCTAAGCTTAGGGCGAAAAACACTGAAATGGGTTGTAGTGTTATCTACAGGTCATGGAAATTTCGGGTATCACCTAAAGAAGATGGGTCTTCTGGAGGATGACACCTGTGCCTGGAGGAAGTCGGGGCGGCAGCGCATATATTGTGTCAATGTCCGGCGCTAGCTAGCAGAAGAAGAGATGTCCTGGGGAGCCACTGAGTAGATACCCAGAGGATTAACCAAATTTCTGTTAAACACACGCTAGTGTTGACACGAGGAATCAAAGCCAGAGATAAACTGTGGAGAAATCCAGAGAGACTCTAAACACTGTTCGAAATCTCTTTAAAATATATATATATATATAAACATCTACCGTCGTGTGAAATAATAGCACCTGCATATGTATTCAAAGGATCATACTGTTTCTATGTTCATTCCGTTACTAACGACTGTTGTTCTGTTTGTTCTGCCTTTGGAATATTTCGTTACCTCCTTCCAGGAAGTTTCGGTATATCATGAGTAAATAACGGAGAGAGAAGTGGCCCAAGAAAGATTGCAAATTTCTTTGAGCTCCGAGTATTCGTTCTCGTTTCGGAAATATGATTCTAGAATACGCGGAAAACTGGTCGTAATTTGAATTTTGCCATCGTGATACACCGTATCGTATTTTAATCTAAGCGCAGCATTAGTCATATAGAGGAGATTAATTAATACTTTTCTAGGTAGAACTTAGAGAACTACTGCGATGATCGAATCAAAATCAGGAGCTTTCTTAGGTTTTAGACCCTCGATCCCATGTTTTAGTTCTATTAGCGTTGCATTTGTCAGTTTATTTTAGCCCTTCGCGTAGGGGTATACACGAGACAGGCACGCCTGTCGTAAGAGCCGACTAAAAACCAACCTCCGTATACGGAGTGTACAGTGTATACAAAAAATGCAATAAACAAAACGACAAAATTTAGTATACCAGTCCAACTTTACTGGAAAATCCACCCTCTTCGAAAGTCGGCTCTACGTATTCCGGGGAGAGCCACTTTTGCAATCCAATGACAATTTTAAAAAAAGTTCACGGGTATCTCGATCTCCTCCACCAAGATCGAATAA
The DNA here is from genome assembly GCA_905220385.1 of Xylota sylvarum. NCBI lineage: Eukaryota > Metazoa > Arthropoda > Insecta > Diptera > Syrphidae > Xylota > Xylota sylvarum. Next base: position 57,458,597 of record LR999957.1, read on the forward strand.
TCCCCGAAAAAGAAGTCTACCGGGAGCGCCAGAAATATAAAAGTCTTGAGGAAGAAAATAAAGCATTCCGAATCAAGCTTAACGAAATTGATCTACTCTATCAAAATCTTAAGAGATAGACATATTAAAAAATTAAAATAAGGTTCTAAGGGACACACATTTGCAGAAGGAACGCGAATGTACTCCACCACGGTTAACTAGTCAGGAATACCACACCGACGAAGAAGTGCTAGCACGCGAAACGAATTGTGTCCCTAAGAAAGGACCCAGTAAGAAACGGAGAGCCGGTTCTTTGCCCAAAGTCGAGCATCTAAAAGAAGAAAAGAAAAGTGAACCGCAGTACAAACAACTTCGAGCGCAATTTCGTCTACCGCCACCAATAAACGTCGTCGGGATAACGGAATACAAAAAGTTGCATAGTCTCCTTAAATTTAAAGTTACATCTTTGAGGAATAATGCGTGGAAAATTAACGTCGACTACCGAGCAGTATCCCAAAAGCTAAATACCGAGAAGATCCAGTGGTAAATTTTCGAAATAAAGTCAGAAAAGCCACATCGGGTTATAGCAAGGGGACTCTACCCCTCATGCACCAAAGAATAGATTTATGAACGACCTTCAAGTCAAAGGCTTTAAAATTCTCGATGCCGTCAATATCATCAAAAAGGAGAAGCAACAAACGAAAATAGATAAGATCATACTGGTAAGGCGTGGACTTCAGCTTTTTATGCTTACTTTCGATAAGTCTAATAATATTGACGATGTCTACCGAATTAAAACTGTATTAAATAACGTGATCAAAATCCATCCCATGCGTAGAAATTTAAGAATAATTCCACAGTGCAAACGTTGTCAAGAATTCAATCAAACGCAATTATGTTGCAAAAATATGTGAAATGCACCGAAAATCAGCTCTCCCAAGACTGTGGAGTAAACAAACTAACTTCCGCAACCTGTGCTAACTGTAAGGAAAAGCAACTAGCAAGTTACAGAGGATGTGAAGTAGGTAAGGAGTTGCAAAAATTGAGAGATGCACTCCTTAAGCCCCAAAATGCACCAAAGTTAAAAAAAAAACCGCTAACTAAAATAAAGCGTAAGACCGCTCAAAAGATAGTAGGCAATTTAAACAACCGGGTCCAGAGTGTAAAAAGGTGAGAGAAAGAGTAATAACTGAAAAGTCCTGGAAGAAACGGCACTCGGACAGCTGGAGTTCGGCTCAGACAGCGGCATTCGACGAACCAAAAAACGTTAAATTTTCGTTTCTCATGTTTTTTTTCGTTATTCTCGCAAAACCAAAACAAAAACTATACTCGATAGGTTTGTTAAGCTCGAATATAATTCACGGAAAATGCGTACTTCAACAAAAATATGAATGAAACATACAGAAAAGCTACAATCCGTCTGGAACGGATCGTATGATACCCTATCCTCCTCTCTATAAACTGGGCGTGACCAAATTGCATATTGTACTCAAATATAGCTATAATGTCGAACGTTTGAGGATGTTACATGTAAAATTTTATCAAAATAGGTTTTTTGATGATAACGCCCCCAAAAAGTGGGCGTGGCCAAAACTGTTCTATGGGTGAATTGTAGGGAATCTAAATACCCAAATATTTGGTCTTAACAAAATTTTTCGGTTTCATATAATTTAGTGAAGTTATAAAAAAGTAGGCGTGGCAGTGGGCGGATGTAAAAAAATTTTACACTTGTGCTGTATCTTTTTCTTGGAAGCCCAGATATGAAATTTCAGCGTCCTAGATAAAAATGTAAGGCCCAAAAATCGGTTTTGTGATGAAAACGCCCCAAAAAAATGGGCGTGGCCAAAACTTTTGTATGGGTGGATTGTAGGGAATCTGAATGCCTAAATATTTTGTCTTAACAAAATTTTTCGGTTTCATATAATTTAGTGAAGTTATGAAAAAGTGGGCGTGGCAGTGGGCGGATTTCAAAAATTTTACACTTGTACTGTATCTTTTTCTCAGAAGCCCAGATATGAAATTTCATCGTCCTAGCTCAAAATTTAAGGCCCAAAAAGCGGTGACATACGGACGGACGGACGGACGGACGGTCATCGCTCAATCGATTTCGCTATTGATGCTGATCACGAATATATATACTTTATAGGGTCTATCTCGATTATTTCTCTATGTTACAAACTATGTGTCAAACTTAATATACCCTTAGGATAGGGTATAAAAAGGTATGTTAAAAATATGTACTTGGAATGCAAACGGACTTTTGCAAAAACTTGACGAATTGGAAATTTTCATGCTTGTTACGTCCCGGACGCAACCCGACCCGACTCATCCGGTCTACTTCAAATATTCCCCGTAATTCACATTTCTCTCTTTTGTGTTTTTTTCTTATTCTTAGTAATCATTTCCTGTTTTTGACCTAATTCTAAATTACCTTTACGATGCGACATTGACCTTGCTGGCAAAACGAAATCGCACTCCGAAGTTTTCTGATTATGTATTGTATTGATACAGTGGAATTCAATTTGTATTTTAGAAATAAAGCAACATTCATAAGAGACGGCGTTTTTCTTTTCTCTTTTTTATAAAATCGTATTTGACGCATTCGACGGAGTGTAGTTCCGAAGAATTACACATGTGTTCTATATACAGTGCAAGAATTATAACTTAAAGAAAAGAACTAAGTATTATGTATGTATGTAGAGCATAGTATGTACTAAGAGCAGTACATACGTAACTTTAAGTAAAGTTGATGAATAACAACTTAAAGAAAACAGCTAGTTATTGTAATATGTATTAAGAGCAACAAAAAAAGAGTGAAGTTGATGAATAAACAGTTAATGAAAAAACACGAAAACGAAAAGTTTGACTTACTAAGAAATTTTAATATTCATAGTGATAGTGATAGTGATAACGAAATGTGTAATCCTGAAGCAATTAATTTCACCATAAACGACGCCTCGAGAATCCACGAATTCCGTGGCGATGATGGATATGCCCTTACGCCTTTTCTGCGGGAGGTCGACGCACTCTTGCCATTGTTGGAAAGTTGACCACAGGCAAAGGAATATGTATACCAACGCAAAATTATCAACAAAATACAAGGCGAAGTCCTGGACGTCGTTTGTCAGCTGGGGGAAGGACCCAAATACACAGACATAAAATCATCGCTTATAAGGAACTTTGGGGTACCAGAGACGTACCATCAACTCTACCATAGGGTTTTTTTCTTTAAAAAAACTGTAATGTAAGTGAGTATTTCATAGAATTAAGAAATATTTTAGTTAAGTTAAATGAAAAATTTGAGTATGATCGAGAAAAACCAGGCGAGTTTAGTCCTAAAAATAATGAAGCCATTATACTAAGAACTTTTTTAAATAATAAGACACAAATTGGGCGTCTTAAATATAAATAGTACAAGTCTACGAGAAGCTTTTGCTTTATCAGAAAATGAAGGTTTAATCAGGGATAACAAAATCCAGTGTATTAGCAAATATTATATTTCAAGCAATAGAAAACATTACACAAATAATTTCGTTTCTCAATCACCAAATCAAGTACAAAGACCTCTGACGCATAGACAAAACTTCAGTCAACAAAACGGTAACCACAGACACAATTTTAATAACAATAATTATAGACAGAATTCACAAGTAACTCGTAATGGTTCCCGAGGTAATTTTAATAATTGGCAAAACTCTGGTCAGGGTTATGACAATCGTAGGCAGAATTCTAGGCAGACAATAGTAATAATAACACAAACTTTATTCCAAACAACGCTGAAGCGATGAGCATTGACCATATCAAACATGATGTAATTTTTCGTATATCCCCCACACAAAAATACTTACCACTAATAGAACTTACCATAGGCAGAGATAAAATAATATGCTTACTAGATTCAGAATCGTCTATTTCTCTACTCAATAATGAAAAACTACCACAATATGAACGTGAAACTTTACAAGAACCTATAAACCTTAGATCTCTCAATGGAGAGAATGTTACATACAACAGAATTACCAAAAGTATTTAGGGAGGATGCATTTATGATATGAAAATTGACTAACTTTGAAGGAAAGACTTTTGACGGAATTTTAGGACAAAATATCTAGAAGCCATAATAGATATGAAACAGCAAATTGTAACGGTTAATAACAATGTAATTAAATTCATTAACACCTATCCATACAATATAGGAGAAATTCACCAATTAGAACACTATTATTCAGATATGTTGGAATTGCAAGATATTTTTAAATCGATTAACACTAAAGAAAAACAATAGTTGGAGGATTTAATTAAGTTTAATAAAGAGGTGGGCGCCGTGGCTCAAGTGGTTAGTGCGTTGGACTACGGAGCAAGGGGTTCCAGGTTCAATCCCCAGACAACACCTAAAATTTCTTTCACGGCCTCACCTCTCGCGAGCTTCTGACAAACATCCGAGAGTAAAACTGTCATGAAAAAGCTTCTCAAAATTGCCGTTCGGATTCGGCATTAAACAGTAGGCCCCTTCCATTCATGTGAAGAATATAACACGCACAACACGAATGGTTGTGAGAAGCTAGGTATTTGTATTTGTAATAAAGAGCTCTTTTATAAGGATGGCGATCATTTAACAAAAATGTATAGGTATCCTCAGATTCACGAACATGAAATTACGAAACAAGTTAATGAAATGCTCAAACAAGGCATAATTAGAAATAGTACCTCACTGTATAATAGCCCGTTATGGATCGTACCTAAGAAACCAGATAATATTGGAACCAGGAGTTGGAGTATTGTCATTAACTATAGAAAATTAAACGAAATTACATTTCGAATATGTTAGAATACTGTTTGGGTTGAAAAATGCCCCATCAACATTTCAACGGTTAATGAATCGGCTACTAAGAGATTACATTAATAAAATATGTGTTGTTTACATCGATGATATTTGACTATTTAGTATAACTCTCAATGAACACAGAAATAGTATCAAGAAAGTATTCGGTAAGCTTGGAAAATATCATTTAAAAAACAGTTCAATAAATGCAACTTTTTCGCTATGGAAACTGCATATTTAGGACATATATTTATTCCAAGTATTAGTTGTACTGAACTAAGTATCTCAGGTTCAGCCTGATACCTGGGTGTAATTCTAGATTCCAAACTAAATTGGAATTATAACACTGCGGAACGTGTCAAAAAAGCAAGCGTAGCTTTCTTTACTTGCAAAAAGGCATTCAGTAACACGTGGGGTTTTAAGCCATCTGTGGTGTACCGGATATACACGGCGGTCGTGAGACCCATTCTTACATATGGTTCACTAGTATGGTGGACGGTACTGGAGAAGCAATACCAGCTTTCTAACCTGACCAAAATCCAGAGGGCAGCATGCCTCGGAGTCATGGGATCAATGAAGACAACACCAACAGCGGCAATGGAAACCATGCTTAGTTTCATTCCGCTTGACATATGTAAGTAAACTGTGGCAGTCTGCCGGCTAAAACCACTGTAAGACTGAGGGAATGCCGAATGTGGTCATCGAGCCTTTACGGCCATGCCTCAATTTTATCCCGATGGGGAACTACCAGCTGTTTGTCAGAAACTATTCACATGACCCCCACGCTAGCATTTGAAAGGAGATTCGCTATAAGAATTCCTGACAGTGCCGAAGAACCATGAAGAAGAAGGAGCTGGCGTTCTATACCGACGGTTCTAAGATGGACGTTGGCCGGAGTTTATTGTGAAGCCCTAGGAATAAGCAAATCCTTTAGAATAAACGATGATTGCAGCGTCTTTCAGGCCGAAGTCACAGCTATCATACAGGCTGCTAAGATTATAAGTGAGAACAATATCGTTGGCAGAACGATTACTGTGTATGTAGACAGCCAGGCAGCCGTTAAGGCTCTGGATTCTTTTATAATCAGATCAAGTCTTGTGAAGATCTGCAAATAGCTCTTGAATGAGATATCTAGAGCTAATGCGGTAACTATCTGTTGGATGCCAGGGCATATGGATATCGTAGGAAACGAAAGGGCTGATGAACTTGCTAGGAAAGGGTTGGCGCTGCACTTATCGCGGGCCCTCCCTTTTGTAATAACCCCAATCAGTTCCTTACGGAACGAAATAGAGGACGAAGCCATCGGTCGAGCAAATAGTCGCTGGGTTCATCTGGAAACATGCGCAACAGCCAGGGCCCTATGGCCGGGCATCAGCAAGAAGAGATCAACTTCTCTGTACTACATAATGACTTCTGTAGAAGTTGCAGGGACGAAGAAGAAATTGAGTCAGTTCGTCCCCTGCTGTGCGATTGTCCTGTCCTGAATGAGGTCTCTTGGCAGTTACTTCTTCTCGGATTTGGAGGACTTGGGTAACGTAGAGCTGACGGACATCCTGAGATTCATATCATTATCTGGGTGGTTCCAATAGCAGACTTATAGGTTTCCGGGGTTAAATGATTGGGCACAATGGACCCGACCAGTGGTCTAAGTGAGCCGTGACACTGTCACAAGGCACCCATTTACCTAACCTAATCTAGGCCATATATTGACCCCAGAAGGAGTCAAGCCTGATAAAAGCAAAATAACAAACATTCTCAGGTTAAAATAAACCGTAACTACTAGCTTTTAAGAAAATTTATAAAGGACTACGCTAAAGTTGTCCAGCCAATGACACACTTTTTAAAAAAGGGTGCTAAGATCAATACTGAGGACCCAAATTATGATAATGCTTTCGAAAAATTGAAACAGAGGCACCAGTATTATTAAGATACCCGGATTTTACAAAAACGTTCAAACTAGCAACTGATGCTAGCACTTTTGCGATTGGTGCAGTACTCTAGCACCCATTACCCCATTTCCTATGCCAGCAGAACATTGAACGACCATGCATTAATGCAGACACCAATGAAATAATAATGTGATTGAAATAGATGTAAACTGTGAACCCTGAAGAGATCGGGTAATTTATCATTACATAACAACATAGAAAACGACGCACAGTGTGGTGAATCGCCAATCTAGCTGGACAAAATTAAAAAATCAAAGTTTAGCCAGTTGACTTTAAATCATGTATTGAGCTTCTCAATACAATAGGCAACTGTAATTCATGTTTTGTTTTTTTGTTTTTATCTCTGATTAGGAACAACTAAGCTTGAAAGTTAGCTGTTGTCAACAGGTGCAAAGAGATAACACCGAATAGCGTATTTTTTGTGTGAGTTTGGTTGATGATTTAAAACGCTATGGTGATTTTATTGTTATAATTTTTTTTTATTATTATTAAGCGTTATTTTAAGGTAAAACATAAAAATTTTTATTTAATAATTTCCATTGCAACTATTTTAAAAACAAAAAATCTGTGGGAAGGTCAAAAAGTTCAAAAAATAAAATATTGTTGTTATTCAAGTAGACTTAAAGTTAACTATTCCGCATAATTCCGGTGTGAAACTACATTTATGTCATTCTGTATAGTGTTCTCATTAAGGCAAACTAAAAACATCTTGCGCGTTTTTGCGACCGCCATATAATTTTTTTCACTTTCCCAGAATGATTTACTCCTCTGTCGCGAAAAGACATTTTTGAAAATTGAGAAAAAATGGCCAAAATATATCGCTAAGACGTGGTTTTGGCTTTAATAATAGACAGATATGATCTTCAAGACATACCTAAAAATGTTAAAAAAAATGTTCAAGTTTTAGAAATGTCTTTTTTTTTTAACCATGTAAACTGATTTTTTTGTCACTTTTTTATAAAAATTTCAAACTCAAAAAAAAAAAAATTTTTTTTATCACCATTTATCTATTTAAACTCATTAAGAAACAAATATATAAACAAGAAGTCGATCCAACATGATTTCATAATTTTGTCCAGCTAGATTTGCGATTCACCACACTGTGCGACGATGCAAACACCGTTCATTCCCAGCAAGAACATTTTAATAATCATATTCCCATACTCGATACAGTACTTAATCGATTTCAAACGCAGATAATATTAACAAACAGGCAGAGTAGTAAATTTGAAGTAATACATAAATTGATATATGCCACGATGATCTCCAAAATAATTTAAGTGATATATTAAGAAGGCATAGTAAACCAGGAATATACACAGAATTAAGAGATCATGAATACAACAACAAAAAATAATTGAACTATTTGAAGGAATTCCTACTATAAAATTCGTTAGGTGTTCATACCAAGGAAATAAAGAGATATCATAAATTCGAAACAGACCATACAGGCGTTACCGAGAGTTATGATGGTCTCAAGAGACAACTGCGATGTTTGTAATAAAGTCAAATATGACAAGAATCCAATTAGACATAAATTTGAGTTTACCGAAACCCCTAGTGATATTAGGCAAGTTATAAATATGGATGTTTACACCAACTCAAATTCAAACTTCTTAACATTTATGGACAGATTCTCTAAATTTGCGTCTGCATTTTACTTAGAAGATAAAACCAATCAAATAATTATTGAAAAAATTCGACAATATAAATCACAAGTAGGACATTTTAAAAAACTTGTGACTGACAACGAATTTAAAAGCGTAAATATCAAGATAGAACTTTATTTAGTTAAACCAAATAATCATACAGGCAATGCTGACATCGAACGTTTTTATAACACTCTCAGTGAAAAAATTAGAACGTTAGACATAGAATACATAGAGTTAAATATCAAAGAAAAAATGAGTAAAGCAATTGAATGGTACAATAATGGTTACTATTCAACGACAAAGGAAAAACCTGTAAATATACATACAGGAGGGTAACTGCAATAAAGACGTAATTCATATGAACTTAAGTAAAGAAAAGATGAAGATACATAAATAAACATAATAGAAACACGGAAGAATACATCGAGTCAAGTCAATCAGGTAATATTTAAAATTATACAGCCGTACGACATAAAGAACCTAAATTTATAAACACTAACTTACGAAATATAAATGTTTCTAATATTAAACGCAAAAATAAATTTTCATGTGAAATTAATATTCAAAATAATTCTGATCCTTCTGACCTGGACGGTAGCTCAAACACAGCTGACGGTAGACAGAATCGTAACTAATGTCGGATATACAGAGATCCATCTTGAAAACGTTTATTTTACTGAAATTAAAATTATACGGTACTACACATAGTTAACCCAAAAGAAATCTGAAGTATTTTGGAGGTGAATGTGGAAAAGTCTGGTTTAGAGAAAAAAATTACAGCGTTATAATTTCAAATTAATTCGATTAGAATACACTAATACCACATAGACAACAGCGAAGTCTAATTAACTTTGTAGGAACTGTAAATAGGTGAATTTTTGGCACAATGGATGACGCTAATCGTCAGGAAATAGAAGAACATTTAAAGATAGCTGACGAGAACAACCACAATGCCATACAAAATCTTAAGAAACAAGTAAAAATTAATCTGAGCTTTAATGACACATTTAGCAGGCTTAAGAATTTAATAGAAAAATACGGAGATAGTTATCAAACTAGCAGATTAACCGAAATCGGTAGTAATAACAAAAAAATATATCAGCAAATTATTTATATAGATCTCATATTAAAACTGAAAATTTTCCAAAATAATATTGAGCACATACAAGACAACATATCCTTAGCTAGACATCTTCAAATTTGTAATAATTGTGTCATGAGGAAAACTGTATCAAAATATTAAATAATGGATCTGAAGTCATAGAGTTAAGAGAAGGAAGGAAGAAGTGTTAAATTTACTAGTACTTGTGACTTAGGAGCAATTATTTTAAATGGAAATTATCTTATAATTTTTACAAAAAGCTCAGTAAAAACTGATGACAATAATATAAATAATAATAACAAAATATTCAAACAAAGTTTCGTAACTATTTAGATTCTGTCATAAATACGAATAAGGAATTACTCTACCTATATGATGATGTCATACTTAATGAGATTGAAGATATAGATGTAATAATTGAAATTAAATACAAAAAATAAAAATAAAAAATAATATGTAATTTTTGGAACCACTTTTTTATAGTAATTATTTTAATTGTAATTCTCAGTGCAATATTTGTCTTGAAGCATGAAAAGCTAAAAATTAAAATTAAGAATCCGGAGATTCCATAATCTGTAAAGGGAGCTGTTACGTCCCGGACGCAATCCGATTTACTTCAAATATTCCCCGTCACTCACATTTCTTTCTTTTGTGTTTTCTTCTTATTCTTAATAATCATTTCCTGGTTTTGACCTAATTCTAAATTACCTTTACGACCCAATATTAACATTGCTCACAAGACAAAATTGCACTCTGAAATTTTCTGATTATTTATTGTATTGATAAAGTGGAATTCAATTTGTATTTTAGAATTAACGGTGTCTTTCTTTTCTCTTTTTTAAAAATCGTATTTTGCGTGAAAAAGATATTGACATTTGCTTGATTTCTGAAACCCACGTAAAAAAGGAATCGCATTTAAAAATAAAAGGATATAATGATTTCCATGCTTGTCACCCTTCGGGGAAAGCGAGACGAGGATCATCCTTCGTTCCCCGTTCCGCGCTTGAAAACAGTGATTTTAGAAACTTATTTAAATCGCTGAAATTTCATTATTGGAAGCTGTTTTAATGCGAAACACAAGTTCTGGGGTTCTAGATATACATATGTATTTCGCAAAAATGTAGAATGCTCAATTGCGAAGGTATGTAGTACAGTTCTGATTTGCACTCGTTGGTAAAACCGACGTACTGGTCAGTTGATATTGCATTACCTGACCTCATCGATTTTTTCGTTGTGAAAGGAGTATCTACCTATCACATAAAAGTTGAAGAGAGCTTTCATCTGTCATCTGATCATTCTCTAGTTATTTTGACATTTTCGAAAAATCGTCCATAACCTAGAGCCAGCAAAATTAACTGGTAGAACAACTAACTGGGAAGGGTTTGAGAATGAAATTAAGATAATGTTGAACTGAGCGTTCCACTTACGACACCCTACGAACTTGTGGTTGAAGTTGATCGCTTCTTTAAGATCGCACAGCACGCCTCCTGGAATAATACTCCCAATCCAAAGAAAACGTCGATCAAATACGGTTTACGATATCCTCCGGCAATAAAGGATTTGGTCAAAGAAAACAGGAAAGCACGTAAAAATGCCAATAGAGCCGTGTTCCGCAACATAAAGCACATTTAAATTGTTTGGACAATTCGTTGAAGGAGACAATAAAAGATTTTAAGAATCGTGCCATAAGCTCTTACGTTGAAAGTTTAACGTTATTAACTTTGGAAAGCTGTAAGAGGCACCAAAAGACCCAAAATCCCTGCGCCGCCAATTAAAATAAAGAAAAGGGGAACGTTTTGCCGCCCATCTGGGAGAAACCCTTAAACCGTAAGATGGGCAAGGGGTTTACGACAATAGCAATCGGACGGATTTACTATTTGACGATTTCAGACTCACAAGTGCAACGCTCAGAGAACTAAAACACGAGATCGAGGTTCTAAAACCTAAGAAAGCTCCTGGTTATGATTTGATTACCGCCAAATAAGGTAAAATCGACAAACCAATTTTGCTTCTTCCAGTCATATCCAAAATCTTTGAGAGGATATTTGTACAAGATTATTGTACACAAATTTGTAAATACCGATTTCCGCACTATTTGGCACCACTTAAAAGACAATTAGCTCTTTTTGCCCACTTGTTTACAGGCACTGAAGACATGTATTTAAAATTCTTTTGTTCTTATTTTTTTGTTGTACTTTGGACTTCTTGGCGAACGGTGATGTTCCAATGTTTTTGTTCGTTCTTAGAAAAAAAAAATAAAAATTATAGATTAAAGGGATAAACTGGCTTTACATTTGTGGAATTCCCTATGTTAGAATGTATAGTCGATTTTCTATACATTTTTTGGTGCCTCCTGTGAGGAATTAAATTCGCGAGTAGTGAAATACATATATATTTGGTGGCGTTACTCCAAACATTCGATAATTGCCGTTAGCTGGACGGGAACATTCGATAGCGTGGCTTGGTTTTTGGCGTACAGTTATCATTTTTTGGCATACCGGATCATTTTTGGTAACTGTACTACCCTTACGGTTCTTGTGGCGATCTCATCTTGGCTGTAGTGGATGTCTGACGACGATTCGGATTATCTGGAGTTGGCTGTCGCTGGTGAGTCATTGAGTTTTTTTCCTCAATTGTCTTTAGAGTTGCCCAGTACACTGGAGTCTCCTGCAATAATGGCGGATCTCAACCGATGCACCACCGCAGTTACCGCAATCAAGCGTATCTCAACAAAGGTTGCAAAGTGTGGATTCTCGGAAGACGAATTTGGTCTTCAACAAGAACTGAACACACTTCAATTGCATTTCGATCGGTTTGTGGCTGCTCATGATGCACTTGTGGGAGTAGCACAACCGACCAAAATTGGAACGCACACGAAGCTATGGGATGATGTTGAGGAACATTAGAATAACACAATGGCTAAGCTGCATCGCGCGCTTTCGACTTCCCAGTCGAAAGGAAATGCTAACAACCTGGAAGAGATGGCATCGCAACGTTCCGTCCATTCAACTACAATGGATTTGAAGCTAGACCCACTGGCGGTCCCGAAATTTGATGGCACATTGCAAAATTGGCTTGCGTTCAAGGACGCCTTCGAAACGCTGGTTCATTCGCAGGACTTTCCTGAGGCATACAAGCTTGGCAAACTACGAGAGGCAGTTCAGGGCGACGCAGTGGCATTGGTTGGCGGTATGCACATTGGCGGATATGACGATGTATGGAGGGCATTGAAGACCCGTTACGACAGTCCGAAGCAATTGGCTGAGATTCATGTCTCGAGATTCATTGGCCTCCAACAACAAACAGTTGAATCCACTTCCTCGTTGCTCTTCGTGGTTGACACCGTGAGGGAATCTCTTCGTGCACTTGCAGTGATGAAATTACCCGTGGAAAGTTGGGATGGGTTGACGGTTCCTATCATCACTTCAAAACTTCCTCCGGCGACTCAGCAGGCCTGGGATATGAGTCAGACTTCAAACGAGATTCCTAAAGCCCGAATGATACTACATTTTTTCCGCATTTTTAATACATTAGTTTTCTGCTTTGCATAAAAGAGAAAACACGTTTTTTTAAGAAAAGGAAAGCAATCATTTTGCAAAGCAACACACAAATCAAATGAGTCACACTTTATTTTCAAATAAAGCTAGACAGAAATGTTAAAAAAAAGCTGAAAATGTAGTTTGAGATACATTTTTAATGCATTTTTTTTGACATTTTCGCATTTATAAGGTTAGTGCGTATACACTTACACCAAACGGGAATTTCAGTAGGTAATTTTGCGTACTGCTCTAACTTCATTTTCAGAGCAATAAAAATGCGGAAAAAATGTAGTATCATACGGGCTTAATTATTCACAACAAATCTGGGACGAGGGTGAATCCCAACCCTCTAAATCGTGCATTGCGCTTGCTCAAGACAAACTTGGCTACAACTACACCTGGCAATTGCGAGTTTTGCGACTCCAAGATTCATCGCATTAGCAGTTGCCCGAAATTGTTGGCTCTGCCTGTGGCTGAACGTTTCAACAAGCTTCGTGGTTCCAATCTCTATTTCAAATGCTTGAGGCCGGGACATGCAACCAAGGCATGTTCAGGTGGTAACTGTCGAAATTTCCAAGGTAGACACCACACACCAACTCTTCCGGAACTACACCAACCATGAAGTCGACATCAACTGCTGCTCAACCGCTTGCAGCATCATCAACTCAACCACCAAAAAATTACACAGCCTGACTACCACCGACAGCTAAGACGTTCATGGTGATCGGCGATAGACTGATTTTGTTGGCGACTGCAATTGTTTGCATCAAGGATGGCTATGGTTACACACATCGCTGCCGGGTCATTTGTGATCCGGGCAGTCAGTTTTAGTAGAAGGTGTTGGTTCGGCCATAACAAACACCCGTGGCCGTGCTACAATCCATTTGGCGTCGTGCGATGGCACATTTGGCATCGATGTCAACTTTTACTTACTTACCATAATCACAACACCGACTCCAGTGGCCGACATTGCGCATCTACGCACTTTGGCTTTAGCAGATCCGTCATTTGGCAAAACGGGTCCAATCGATGCCCTACTAGGCGCTGACGTATGGGTTCATATCATCAAAGAAGGCATCGTACGTGGTTCATCTAATGAACCCTTTGCACAATCAACTTCACTGGGCTGGGTGATTTTTGGGCCAGCCGCAATCAACACTTCACTGCCATCATCCATTCATTCATGGCTGACCGTTCATGGCGGCATTGGCAACGACGACGAACATCTCGACTTGGCTATAGCGCGTATATTCGAAGCTGACGCAGGCAACCCAAATACGGATGGCGATGACGACTTCTGCGAGAATTTATTCCTGGCTACACATCGACGTGCCTCCGATGGCCGTTACATCGTACAAATCCCGTTTCGTCCGGATGCACCGATGCTTTGCAACTCACATGCATTGGCACTACGGCAGTTTTACCAACTGGAGCGCAAGCTGGCGAACAACCTGGAGCTGAAGGCAAAATACCTGGCCTTCATGCAGGAATACATCAGTTTGGGCCATATGAAGGATGTCTCCGATTTGCTGCATGAACCATATATATACCACATATACCACATCGTGCTGTGTTGTCAAAATATCGTGTCGTCTTCAACGAATCAGCGAAGACATCAAATGGCGTTTCCTTAAATGAGACACAATTGAGTGGACCGCTCATACAAGAACAGCTGCTCACGATCATTTGCCGATTTCGACGCTTTGCAGTGGCTCTCTCGGCAGATGTGGAAAAGATGTTCAGACAAGTTCAAGTCGACGAACGTCACCAGCAATGGCAGCAGATTCTATGGCGTGAAACAGTTGATCAACCAATTCGTACATACCAGTTGACCACTGTTACTTATGGCATGGCTTCTGGTCCGTACAATGCTATTCGGGCAATGCAGCGGTGTGCACACGATAATTGCAACATATTGGCTGATGACCTCCGAGCAGCGACTGCTCTTACAAGTATTTTGCGAGACTTCTACGTTGACGATTATCTGGCGAGTGTTGTAACTACTGAACAGGCGATTCAATTGGTAAATGACGTCGACAAGGTATTGCAGCAAGGGCACTTTCGATTACGCAAATGGCAGTCCAACGAAACGATGGCATTGGCTCGAATAACGAACAATCCTTGCCCACCGTTTGACATCGAATTGACATCTCCGGAGGTGACTGTGCTTGGCTTGCATTTTAATCCGACAACGGATGAACTCTTCTATCGAATCCACATTGGCAAAGCAACATCTACCACCAAACGACAGGTGTTGAGTGATATTGCTCGACTGTACGCACCCGTTATCATCACGGCGAAAATATTCCTTCAAACTCTATTGTGGATTGGCTTGGAATGGGACTCACCACTACCGGCGGAATTGCTTCAGGAATGGATGGATTATCGCAAGAAATTGCATCAACTACACAAGCTTCGAATTCCACTGTGTTTGCAGATGCAGTCATCGGTCACAACACATTTACATGGATTTTGCGATGCTAGCATTAAGGCATACGCGGCGGTCGTGTACGTTTGTACGACAAGGCCCAATGGCGACTTCACATCATCACTTATTACTGCAAGAACTCGTGTGGCACCAGCTCGAATTGACAATCAAGGCAATCCAATGGCAACGATACCACGGCTGGAATTGTGTGCAGCTCGACTATTGGCACAGACTATTAGCAGTGTAAAACACGCATTGGATTTGGCGCAAGCACAATGCACCTTATGGAGCGATTCCACGATCGTTATTTGTTGGCTGCGCAAGTCAGCTGCGACGCTCAAACCATATGCTGCACACAGAATTGGCTACATTCAACAATACACCATCGTGAAGGATTGGCGACATGTCCGCACTCATCTAAATCCAGCAGACTGTGCGAGTCGCGGAATTTCGGCTGCATCATTAGTCAGTCACACATTATGGTGGCATGATCCGACTGAACTAATGCGAAACAACATGGCGACTGATATTCCAAATATTTCGGAGGCAGATCTGCAGGCGATAGAGGTGGAAACTAAACCAATCAAGGCACATATTGGGCGCATTGCTCCACCGACAATCATACAAACACGATACGACTGTGGCAATGAAGTCATCATTCTCGACTTAGTCGAGCGCTTCTCTACCATTGGCAGGCTATTACGCACTACTGCGTATGTACTGCGCTGCAATCCATCTCGACGACAATATTGGCATCAAATATTTGTGGATTGCGATGAAATGGCTATGGCATTGAAATGGCACCTTCGAGCAGAACAAGACAGGTACTTTGGCAATGATATTCAACTACTAAGAATTTTTCGACATGTTGCAGCTTCAAGTAAATTGGCATCCCTGGCACCATATCTGGATTCAGATGGTATATTGCGAGTCGGTGGCCGACTTAAGCACTTAGAAAGTACGTTGACACGACTCATCGTTCGGGATATTCATCTCACAATTCGCATGCTCAGACGACACTCATGCTACAAACAATTCGACGATAATACTGGATCCTCAGTGGCCGTGCGCTCGTCAAACGATGCGTACATGAGTGTGTCATATGTCGACGGCACTCTCAGCAAATGGCTAGGCAACAAATGGCATCGTTACCGACCGCTAGGGGCACAGCGCACTCGCACAACGAAGGAAACATATGTGGTCATTTTCGTCTGCATGGCAACCAAAGCTGTACACATCGAGCTGGCGGAGAATTTGTCAGCTAAGGCATTTATCAACGTCTTCTTGCGATTTACTGGTCGTCGTGGCCCATGTATTCAACTCTACAGTGATAATGGCACGCAGTTCAGAAAGGCGAACAAAATTCTACAGGCAGACTTGGCAGAATGGCACAGTGAACACACTCAACAGCAGTTGGCGAACCAGAAGACTCGATGGCATTTCATCTCAGGTGGTTTATGGGATGCCGCAGTGAAGTCGTCGAAGAAGCATTTGCTGCGCGTCGTTGGTGGCCAGACGCTATACTACGACCAACTACATATCCTGCTAGTTCGAATCGAGGCATGTCTAAATTCGCGCCCATTGGTTGCGGTGCACGATGGCGTGGACGACCGCTTGGCGCTCTCTCCAGCTGATTTTTTGGTCGGCCGTTCACTCGTGGCATTACTCGAACCTACTATCCCGGACACGCCTACAAATCGCCTTAAGTACTGGAAACTTTTACGACAAATGCATCAATCGTTTTGGCATCGTTGGCACGATGAATATTTGGCATCGCTACAACAGCGCCAAAGGTGGCGACGACCGGCTGAGAATCTACAAGTGGGTGACATTGTCGTACTTCTGCACGAGAATTTGCCGCCAACCAAATGGCGACTGGACACATCATTAGCGTACATCCAGGGAGTGACGGTCTTGTGCGGAACGTCACTGTGGAATATTGCTTGGAGAATGAAGGCACTGGCGGGAAACTGAAGCAGACAACACGACGGCACAAAAGGTGTGTCGACTTCTTGGCACTTCTCCTGAGCCTACCGGCCCAGCCGGGGAGTAAATGTACAAGGTTATTGTACACAAATTTGTAAATGCGGTTTTCCGCACTATTTGGCACCACTTAAAAGGCAATTAGCTCTTTTTGCCCACTTGTTTACAGGCACGGAAGCCATATCTTTAAAAATCTTTTGTTCTTGTTTTTTGTTGTACTTTGGACTTCTTGGCGAACGGTGATGTTCCAACGTTTTTGTTCGTTCTTAGAAAAAAAAATAAAAATTATAGATTAAAGGGATAAACTGGCTTTACATTTGTGGAATTCCCTATGTTAGAATGTATAGTCGATTTCCTATACAATATTACTAAGGCGTCTACAACCGGTTATAGAAGATAATAATCCTATCCCTGACCAACAGTTTGAGTTCAGAAGTAATCATTCGACAATTGACCAGGTACATCAAATTACTGACGTAATCGAGAAAGCACTCGACGAAAAAAAGATATGCTAAAGCGTATTCCTTGACGTTTCGCAAGCCTTTCATAAGATGTGGCACAAAGACTTAAAATGCAAATTAAGACAAGTTCTCCCCTTATGCCTATACGGTATTCTAGAATCGTATCTTGGGAATAGACTCTTCCGTGTTAGACATGGAAACGAATACTCGGATCTTAAAGAAATATATATATGTATGTCGAGAATATATGTAGGTTTTCTATTTATTTTGCTATGTTCTACAAGTTTCATCGTTTTGTTATTCTTCGAATGCCGCGGCATGAACGTGAGTCAACACTCCAAATGCCATTATTCGATAGATATTCTAATGGTTACTTTTCAGTACGGTTTCTTTTGAGAACAGAGGTCGAGTAATTTTCTGTTATCACTCTTTCTTACACCTTATTACGTTCTGCAGGCGATAGTTTTAGATTGGCTACTATCTCCTGAGCGGTGATTTCATACATTTGCGTATGATTCAATTCTTGGCAACGTTTGCACTTGTAATTATTTTTAAATTTATACGCATTGCAGTTCTAATTCAGTAGATATCGACGATATTATCAGACTTATTGAAGGTAAGCATAAAAAGCGGAAGTCAACGCTTTGCCAGGATGTCCTTATCTATTTCCGTTTGTTGCTTGTCTTTCTTGATAATATTAATGACATCGAGGATTTTAAAGCCTTTTGCTTGAAGATCGTTCATAACCTATTCTTTGCTGCATGAGGAGTGGAGTCCTCTTGATATACACCTTTCCTTTGACCTTTCTGACTTTATTTCGAAAGTATACCACTGGATCTTCTCGGTGTTTAGCTTTTAAGAGACAGCTCGGTAGTCATCATAATCATTGACGTTAATTTTCCATGCATTATTCCTCAAAGATGTAATTTTAAATTTCGATGTTATCGTTCCTTTAAGATGGCTATTAAACTTATTATATTTCGTTTCTTTCTTAGGAACCCGATTCGCAAACTGTATATTTCGTTTCTTTCTTAGGAACCCGATTCGTTTCGCGTGCTAGCTCTTCTTCTTCGGTGTGACATTCGCGACTAGCTAAGCGTAGTGAAGTACATTCGCATTCTTTCTGCAAATGTGTGTTCCTTAGAACCTTTTTCTTAAAAATAAGTCAATCTCTTTCTTAATATTAATCTTATAATTATGTATCTACATTGGGACAATTTTTCAAATGCGGTAGCACAGTAGATTTCTATTCGACTGCATAATTTTAAGACCTCAATATCAAAACTCTCAAGAACTATTCAGAAAAGAAAATTATATTAATTTACAGCTTAACACTTTTATATAATTAATTATTTTTCAAAATTAGGACGCATTAATATAATCATCACATTTTGAAGAGCAGAAATAACAAACAGATGGTATTTCTTGCATGATGAATAAAACGAGTGCTCTTCTCTTACGTACTAGCATTTAAATGTCAATAGAGTGCGGATACTTGAGAGACGAGTTTGCAGTAGGGTATTTTCCTTTTTCCAAGAATGCCGCCTTATTAGCAGAGTCTACGATGTCACTCATTTTCTATTTGCTTATTCCAATTAAAAATGTCACTGCTATCCCATAAATCAAAATCTGTAGTTGAAGTGCTAAAAGTTCAGATTACTAGAATTTTGTCTATATATGTACACTTAATTGAAATTAGGTCAGGAAGCCCAGAAATAAAATACTTGTCATTTGCATTCCACAGAGTAACTCATATTGTGCATGAAATTTAGCATATTTGGAAACTAACACGTTTGTTTCATCCTCTCACTCATCTCGATTAGTTAACACGCATAGTAATTCATCACAAGGATATATGGAGCAGGGTAAAAAAAATGGAAGAATTCTTTCAGCCTTTCGTCGTCATGTTTGTAACAAATGTCAAATAAAGTTCCATTTCCATTAAGAAATGAAACGTGTGCATTTGTCAGGGTATATAACTATGTATATGAAGCTCAACAGTCACGTCGTCGATAACTGGTACTTTGAAGTAAATAAAGTAGGCTATACCAATTTTTTGTATATATGTATGCATTCATTCTTTATTATGACTTTATGCACAGATCCATTGTAGCACTATATGACAGTTTTGAACGGATTAAATTTCACATCGATTTGTTTAAAATGAAAAAAATTTGATTATACGATATCCTAAGGGTATATTAAGTTTGACACATAGTTTGTAACATACAGAAATAATCGAGATAGACCCTATAAAGTATATATTCGTGATCAGCATCAATAGCGAAATCGATTGAGCGATGACCGTCCGTCCGTCCGTCCGTATATCACCGCTTTTTGGGCCTTAAATTTTGAGATAGGACGATGAAATTTCATATCCGGGCTTCTGAGAAAAAGATACAGTACAAGTGGCAAAAATTTTTTAAATCCGCCCAGTGCCACGCCCAATTTTTCATAACTTCATGAAATTATATGAAACCGAAAAATTTTGTTAGGACCAAATATTTAGGCATTCAGACTCCCTACAATCCACTCATACAAAAGTTTTAGGCACGCCCACTTTTTCTCAAAACCGATTTTTGGGCCTTAAATTTTTAACTAGGACGCTGAAATCGTATGTGGACTTCTGACGAAAAGATACAGTACAAGTGTACATTTTTTTTACATCCGCCCACTGCCTACTTTTTTATAACTTCACTAAATTATATGAACCCGAAAAATTGTGTTAAGTCCAAATATTTAGGTATTCAGATTCCCTACAATTCACCTGTAGAACAGTTTTGGCCACGCCCACTTTTTGGGGGCGTTTTCATCAAAAAACCGATTTTGATAAAATTTTACATGTAACATCCTCAAACGTTCGAGGTTATAGCCATATTTGAGTACGAAATGCAATTTGGCCACGCCCACTATATAGAGAGGATAGGGTATCAGACGGTTCATTCCAGACGGATTGTAGCTTTTCTGTATGTTTTTTTTTATTCTATTGGTACTTACCTACATACATATGTACAATCCCAAGGCATATAAAGGTAACAACTGAACATTTTATTTAGAAATAGTCCATACTTATCTATGTTTTCCTATGGCAGGAACACATAGGTAAGCTACGAATTCCACATAAGGGATCTGTTTTCGCAATGGTGTACCTCAAAGGCTACTCTACTGCTGACATTCGGAAGCAGGTGTACTATTCGTTAGCAGAATCTCGCTTCATATATGGAATATTAGCTTGGGGAAATACGTTGAAAATATATCTAAATAAGATAATACATATATCTTCAACATCTATTGATTAAAATTATCAATTCCAATAATACTGTAATCGGCATACTATTACATTATGATGATCAACCTTATCAGCAACCTATTCGCCATAACCAGAATACAAGAAGACGAGCCTTTTGGAAATCCTGAAACCTTCAGCATATGTATATGGAAGAAGACACCTCAGTTACGTCATACCAACAATATTGAATCCCCTACCACCACTTTTAAAAAATATACATACATAGTTAACTAAGAAAGATTTAAAAAAGTATATTTTTGGAATTGCATTATATAATTTAAAATTTTTCACAAATGAAGTACAATCATTGTATATAGCTTTTAATTTAAACAAAATTGCAAGCAATTGATAAGTATCTACATACACAATTAAATAACAACTAAACTTAAAATCACAATGTACATAAGATGCAAGTAGACACCTGCAGATAAGCATTAAGCTTCGCAGATAACTCAAATAATTATAAAGTTTATATGAAAATAAAATAAAATTTAAATTGAAAAAAAAAAATAATCTATCAAAGGGCAGCCCTTCGCGATTAACGCTACTGATGATGGTGATGAGTTAATCAATAAATCAATTCTAAAAGTATAACATTTTATATATAATTGTGTATTACTGTGGAATTGTAAATGTAATTTTGGTTATACAATGTTTACGTGTTGAAATTTTCTACATTAAATAATGAATGCATTTGATTCCAATGCTTAATAGACAATATAATGTTGATTTTAACAGATTTTTTGACAAATAATTCTGAAATCGTTAATTAACTTTGTGCGTTTACGCCGTAATCTGCTGATTTTGTCATGAGAAATGTCTTTTCATTGTAAGCTATCACCGTGGAGTGCTTTAGTAATAATTTGGAGATTTTGGTGTTCAATCGGAAAACTTTTGATTTACGTACACTTCCCACTTCACAGCAAATAGATTGTATAAGATTCAACTCAATCGGATGGTTAGTTTTTGTTAAGATTTTAGCGCTTAAACGAAAAAGTTATTTTTATATATGTACATATGTATATTGTAGATATAGATAAGTACTATTTTATATGTATGCCATTCATGTTAAGACATCAAGTGGTTGTCAGACGTTCAAAGAGTATTGAAACGTCTGTTGTTCTTTGATCAGTTCCACTCTTTGAATGGCGGTATCATCTTTATACAGAGTTTGCAGCCACGATAAGAACGAAAACCACTTCAGTCCAACCGCTCCGCAGACAAGATTTCCGGAGCTTCTAGTAAGCCATATGACAAGATCAGGGGACGACTTTCATAACGAACGTACATAACGACTTAAGAAGAATCGAAAGATTAAGATATCGATTAGTACGTTGGCGTACTCCCGACATCAACTATTTGGGTTTACGAGCCATGTATGTTGATAGCCTCAGCTACTGCCTCCTCGCGGTGCAACCTGTGTAATGTTAAATAGTGCACACTACCAGATTCCAAACACAAAAACAAATGTAACAACATAGATGATACTACGTAGAACGGCACCTGCTGGTAAACCAATTGGGCGAGGATTTAACCCCAGACAACTTCACCAGACAGATGACGAGCAGCGAAGAGGCTTGGAACGCAGTTAACGACACTGTGACTGCAATAATGAAAGAGCAGCGAAGACAGGAGCAGCAACGAAACGCAGCGCAGCAGGCTGCTAACTTGAATGAGCCGAGCACATAAGGCTGAACTCCCCACTCGCGATGAAATGCTTGACGGCAGTGCCGCGAGGACCAGGGGTAGGAGGGGAGGTGGGTTTATTGTGTGGAAATCCCACACTGTTACTGAGTACGGGCTCAGTTTCGTCTTTAAAAGATTCCCACCTTCCAATGAAAAAAAAAAAAAAAAGACCGTTTGTCCTGGCAACCAGTTATAAAACAAATCGAAACATGGGACACAGACACAATTGCAGTCACATATTCAATCACACAGCATATCGGACCATCAGTCCGCATAAGCCAATTAAGTATTGACGGCATTAGCCAGTCTAAAAGCGAATGCCTGGCACAAATCTTGAAAGGTAATGATAATAACGTAGCCGTTATTCAAGACGCGTACTATAAGAGTACTCACTAAATGGTAGAACCTGTCACCACTCATATGGAACAGCTACATTCGTCTGCGACAACCTATCTAATGTCTGCCTGATAGATAAGAACTCCGAAGATAATATTTACTCTGTCACGATCAGCACTGCTGGACTAAGTATTATGAACATCTACAAACGACCAAACACCCCTTGAACACACTGTAATTCCAGTGTGTACTCGTATATTAGCGAATTAAATAGCCATCATAGGCTGTGGAAATATGAAGAAAATGACACAAATGGCGTAGATTGGAGTGCCGATTCAGAAAAATATCCAAATAATATTCCACGCTAAATAGGCAATATAGGCTACACCACCCTGTGTTTTCTCATTAAGGCACTTCCTCTTACACCAGTCGGCAGCGGACGAATTCTCTAGAATTCTAGTCTGCAGTTCCAGTCAGGTCGACCTATAAGTATTATCCCTATACGAGCTGGTTTCACATATCTAAATCCCAGGTCTATAGGGATCTCCAATACTGAGTTAAGGTTTTGGAAAAAAGATAGTGGCGAGTGAACCCTTCATGTGCCAACGGCAACGACCTTTCCCCGAAGATCCGAAAGATCCGGCACCTCATTCTAGGGACATAATAGGGATCTGCTCCTCCAGGTCTGGGGGTTGTGCGTCGGCGTAACTTCCCTACCACGAAAAAAACAAATACATAGTTCTGAAACGATTACAAGCTTCGAACAAGGATAGATTTACTGTTGACGACACCGCAAAACGAAAAAAGGACTACGACGTTCGAATCTGCACGTGAAATGTTCCGCGTGCAGCCGAACAATGAGCGGGTAGCCATATATTGCTATAAAGCAGATATCACTGTCATCCAGTAATTTCGGTGGGATGATCCGGTCAAAAGAAGAAGAGAAGATAAAATGTGACATACTACAGTGATTGCTACAGAGAACATAAGCAACATAAGCAACAAAAATCATCCTAGGTGATTTTAAAGCCGGTATTATACTAAATTTTTTCCGCATTTTTAATGCATTAGTTTTTAGCTTTGCATAAAAGAGAAAACACGTTTTTTTTAAGAAAAGGAAAGCAATCATTTTGCAAAGCAACATACACAAATCAAATGAGTCATACTTTATTTTCAAATAAAGCTAGACAGAAAAACAGGCGCAAATGGCAAATGTATAATTTTAATGCAGAAATGTCAAAAAAAAGCTGCCAGTGGCTGAAAAATGTAGTTTGAGATACATTTTTAATGCATTTTTTTTGACATTTTCGCATTTATAAGGTTAGTGCGTATACACTTACACCAAATGGGAATTTCAGTAGGTAATTTTGCGTACTGCTCTAACTTCATTTTCAGAGCAATAAAAATGCGGAAAAAATGTAGTATCATATGGGCCTAACGCAGAAATAGGAAAGGAAAACATCTGTGGTAGCACCATTGGAAATCATAGTCTACACAACACCAAGTCTGGAAACGACTTAGGCTAATTGACTTTGCTGCGCGAAGTAATGTTTATTACAACGTTCAAAATCAATAAAGGAACATGGCGGTCGCAGATCATCGAACAGTCAACCAAATAGATCATGTTGCGATCTGAGTGTCTTGTGTCGAGTTATGTAGATGTTCCAACATAAACCCGGACCACTACAGTAGGTACCACGATTGCCGTTAAACGACTAAAGTTTCCATTTGGCTTTTTTGAAAAATACCGAAATTAAACACTTTTTCATAACTTTGGCGACTTTTGGGACACCTTTTTTAGGATTCATTTATAAATTGTGCTGCCAAACTTGTAACCAAATTACCAAATAATCCTCTTC
Organism: Xylota sylvarum; assembly: GCA_905220385.1. NCBI lineage: Eukaryota > Metazoa > Arthropoda > Insecta > Diptera > Syrphidae > Xylota > Xylota sylvarum. The sequence goes on from LR999957.1 coordinate 57,483,682, forward strand.
TGTTTTGTTAAGTCATCAAAATCTTCTTCACGTTTCAAACACCACCTCGAAATTTGAATCTCGTACACAACTCTCTTATAATCTTGTCTGATTACATGATTCACCACTTGGAATCAAGTGAAATAAAATTATTGAATTCACTGACTTCAACTGAATTCACTACTGACTTCAACTTCAGTGATTGCGAAAAATTAAATGTATTTATCACTGACTTCAAAAGAATGGTGTTTATATCGCAGTCATTTTATACCCTATCCTAAGGGTATATTAAGTTTGACACATAGTTTGTGACATAGAGAAATAATCGAGATAGACCCTATAAAGTATATATATTCGTGATCAGCATCAATAGCGAAATCGATTGAGCGATGACCGTCCGTCCGTCCGTCCGTCCGTATGTCACCACTTTTTGGGCCTTAAATTTGAGCTAGGACGATGAAATTTCATATCTGGGCTTCTGAGAAAAAGATACAGTACAGTGTAAAAATTTTTGAAATCCGCCCACTGCCACGCCCAGTTTTTCATAACTTCACTAAATTATATGAAACCGAAAAATTTTGTTAAGACCAAATATTTAGGCATTCAGATTCCTTATAATCCACCAATACAAAAGTTTTGGCCACGCCCACTTTTGGGGGCGTTTTCATCAAAAACCGATTTTTGGGCCTTAAATATTTAACTGGGACGCTGAAATTTCATATCCGGGCTTCCGAGAAAAAGATACAATACTAGTGTAAATTTTTTTTTAATCCGCCCACTGCCACGCCTACTTTTTTATAACTTCACTAAATTATATGAAACCGAAAAATTTTGTTAAGACCAAATATTTGGGCATTTAGATTTTCTACAATTCATCCATACAAAAGTTTTCGCCACGCCCACTTTTTGAGGTCGTTTTCATCAAAGAACCGATTTTGATGAAATCGTCCGTCCGTATGTCAACGCTTTTTGGACCTTAAATTTTTAGCTAGGAGGAGGAAATTTCATATCTGGGCTGCAGATAAAGAGATACAGTACAAGTGCAACCATTTTTTAAATCCGCCCACTGCCACACCCACTTTTTCATAATTTCACTAAAGTATATGAAACCGAAAAATTTTGTTAAGACCAAATATTTAGGCATTCAGACTCCTTATAATCCACCCATACAAAGGTTTTGGTCACGCCCACTTTTGGGGGCGTTTTCATCAAAAACCGATTTTTGGGCCTTAAATATTTAACTGGGACGCTGAAATTTCATATCTGGGCTTCCGAGAAAAAGATACAAAACTAGTGTAAAATTTTTTTTAATCCGCCCACTGCCACGCCTACTTTTTTATAACTTCACTAAATTATATGAAACAGAAAAATTTTGTTAAGACCAAATATTTGGGCATTTAGATTTTCTACAATTCATCCAAATAGCACTTTTAGCCACGCTCCGTTTTTGGGGCGTTTTCATAAAAAACAGATTTTCATGAAATTTTACGTTTAATCCTCAACGTTCGACGTCGTATTTCAGTACAAAATGCGATATCACTTTATAAGGACTACATAGCAAGGAGGATAGGGTATCATACGATCCGTTCCAGACGGATTGTAGCTTTTCTGTATGTTTTGAACATGATTGCTCCAATCAAAAATTTTAATTATTTTTTTATGAATTCTGTGAATGCATTTCCAAAAGAATGAATTAAAGAATTCTTTTATAACTCTGCTTGGGTTCCATAGCATTTGACGGGCAAGTAGCAAAAGTGTTAATATGTTTGTAAAAACATACAGAAAAGCTACACACCATCTGGAACGGATCGTATGATACCCTATCCTCTTTGTACCCAAATAGGGCTATAACGTCGAACGTTTGAGGATGTTACATGTAAAATCTCCCCAAAATGGTTTTTTTTTTATGAAAACGCCCCCAAAAAGTGGGCGTGGCCAAAACTGTTCTATGGGAGAATTGTAGGGAATCTGAATACCTAAATATTTGGACTTACAAAATTTTTCGGTTTCATATAATTTAGTGAAGTTATGAAAAAGTGGGCGTGGCAGTGGGCGGATTTCAAATATTTTTACACTTGTACTGTATCTTTTTCTCTGAAACCCAGATATGAAATTTCATCCTCCTAGCTCAAAATTGAAGGCCCAAAAAGTGGTAACATACGGACGGACGGACAGACAGGTCTATCTCGATTATTTCTCTATGTTACAAACTATGTATGTGTCAAACTTAATATACCCTTAGGATAGGGTATAAACATACAAAAAAGCTACAATCCGTCTGGAACGGATCGTATTATACCCTATCCTCCATCCTATCGAGCCCCTATAAAGTGGGCGCGGCCGTATTGCATATTCTGTACTGCATTACGATGATAACTTCGAACGCTTGAGAATGTTACATGTAAAATTTCATCAAAATCGGGTTTTTGATAAAAACGCCACCAAAAAGTGGGCGCGGCCAAAACTGTTGTATGGGTGAATTGTAGGTAATCTGAATACCTAAATATTTGGTCTTAACAAAAATTTTCGGTTTCATATAATTTAGTGTAGATATGTAAAAGTGGGCGTGGCAGTGGGAGGATCTCAAAAATGTTTACACTTGTACTGCATCTTTTTCTCAAAAGCCCAGATATTAAATTTCATACTCCCAGCTCAAAATTTAAGGCTCAAAAAGTGGTGACGGGCGGACGGACGGACATCGCTCAATCTTTCGCTATTGAAACTGATCATGATTATATATACTTTATAGGGTCTATCTCGATTATTTCGCTATTGCTACTGATCATGAATATATATACTTTATAGGGTCTATCTCTATGTTACAAACTATGTATCAAACTTAATATACCCTTAGGATAGGGTATAAAAAAGTGTCAGTATATTGGAATTTCCGGTGACGTAAAATAACGCCAAACGAAATAAGGCCAAATGTAAAAATTTGGCCTTATTTCGCTTTGTGAAATTTTTACGTTTGGCTTTATTACACTTTGTGAAAGTGAAATAAAGCCAAACGAATTCATTAATATAAAGGCCAAATGCTAGAATTTTGCTCCAATTATGGCAAGAGATATCGAACCTATGTACCGACATTAGTCAAATTTTGCTTTATGTCCGTTACATATATGGATAATCAGTGGAATATCTCGCACCTACCCCAAATCCAACAGTGACCACGAGCAGGGGGATTGCAGGGGGCAACATGCCCCCCATAGATATTCTATTGTTTATGCATTTAAGTAAGTGACATAAAGCAAAATTTGACTAATGTTCGGGTAAGCAAAATTACCAACTGAGCCCAAGGCGCAATAAGGACATTTTGGCTTTACCAAAGTGAAATAAGACCAAATGTTGAAATATGGCCTTATGTCACTATTGCAAAGTGAAATAAAGCCAAATTTTCTAGATTTGGCCTTATATCGTTTGGCGTTATTTCACGGCACCGAATTTCCTTTGCCAGAACTAACTAGTGTGACCGCTGATCTGATTCATATCAGTTACTTAAGAAAAGAATAAATACTTGTAGTGTTGCCTGTATGCCTATCTTATAGTTTGTATTGTTTTAATCCGTAATTCCTTCTGTTAATATGATTTAAAACGATATTTTCCTGATTATATTGTATTGGTGTGCTTTATTTCTGCAAATAATTCAGTGGGGACAATTTTCATGCTATGGGCGACTTTTTTGGTGACTTTCTGAAAATTTTCAGCGGCAACCCTGGTAAGTACATCTGCGGATACTTAAGCACGGCTTCTTCGGAGGAAAAAGAAAGAGTACGAGAAGCGCGCTATCGAAGAAACAACGTTCGGATGGTTTAGCAAAAGGTAAAAAGAAAGTGTTAAGGCAAGACTTGGGTTCTCATCACACAACTTTTCAGACGACCTTGATAGAGCGCATGCACCAACTCATCTCCAAGATTTGGTCGGAGGAAAATATGTTTGATGAATGGAACTTAATCTTAAAATAAACTTCGCAAACTATAAAGGCATCAGTTTCATACAGTTGTCAAACAGCTAATTGGCCCTATCAGTGCGGTTTTAGGCCCAGTAAGCCCACAACCGATCAAATGTTCACACTACGGCAAATGCTGGACAAAACCCAAGGATCCCAGATCGCTGTCATGTGACTTCTTCAACATCATACTGGAGAAAATTGTGGATAACTCGTCACAATAGATAGCTATAACTTTCAAGTAGTTAAGAACTTTGTCTAACTCGGCTCCGCTATAAACTCTGACAACAACATCACATAAGAAATCAAACGAAGAGTTCTTCAAAATACTTCGTACTACTACGTGCTTTGGAGGAGAAGACTTAAACGCGAATACTACGAGCTATACAGTGACATCGATCTGGTGAGAAAAATATCCATCAGTCGTCTAAGATGTTTAGGACATGTAGACATGTAGGACATGTTCATTCACATCAACTCTCCGACCCGAAGTCTTCGGATCCAACCCGGATGGACAACACAGTAGAGGAAGATTTCGTCTTAGGTGCCGCGCAGTAGTGCAAGAGAACCTCAACCAACCTGAACTATCCAACTACACGCAGTTAATCAAAGACCGCGCTAATTGAAGAGGCTGGTTGGTTAAGGCCCACGTTCACCCTGGACTGTAGCGTCACTTATAAGTAAGTAAGTAGGTAACACCGACTTGTCATAATTGAAGGCAAAAACAGGATTACTTCAGTATTTCAAATAGTTGGGAAAATGACAATTACTTTTTTAAACATACAGAAAAGCTACAATCCGTCTGGAACGGATCGTATGATACCTTATGCTCCTTTCTAAAAAGTTGTACAATTGTACAAAATTTTGTACAAAATGTTACATGTACAATTTCATCAAAATCGTTTTTTTATGAAAACGCCCCCAAAAAGTAGGTGTGGCCAAAACTTTTATATGAGTGAATCTTAGGGAATCTAAATGCCTAAATATTTCGTCTTAACAAAATTTCTCGGTTTCATATACTTTAGTGAAATTATGAAAAAGTGGGCGTGGCAGTGGGCTAGATTTAAAAAATTTTTACACTTGTACTGTATCTCTTTCTCTGCAGCCCAGATATGAAATTTCCTCCTCCTAGCTAAAAATTTAAGGTCCAAAAAGCGTTGTCATACGGACGGACGATTTCATCAAAATCGGTTCTTTGATGAAAACGACCTCAAAAAGTGGGCGTGGCGAAAACTTTTGTATGGATGAATTGTAGGGAATCTAAATGCCTAAATATTCTGTCTTGACAAAATTTTTCAGTTTCATATAGTTTAGTGAAGTTATGAAAAAGTGGGCGTGGTAGAGGGCGAATTTAAAAAATTCTTACACTTGTACTGTATCTTTTTCTCAGAAGCCCAAATATAAAATTTCATCGTCATAGCTCAAAATAGGCCCACAAGGAGGTGACATACGGACAGACGGACGGTCATCGCTCAATCAATTTCGCTATTGATGCAAGGCCCCATCTCTCATTAGCTAGTTTCACGAAGACTTGTTCTATATTTGATTTAACAAATGCTAGTGGGCTACAGACATCGACAGAGGTAACGATCATTTTCAGGTGCGGACCCATTTGATGCTAATTCGTCCGCCAGTTTATTCCCTTGGGTACCGGTTTCTCCTGGCACCAAATCTAATAGAATCAGTGCCAGAATGGTTTCAAGGGCTGCTCAGTTCGAAAGACACTAAAAACACAAAAACTCGTCGAATGGCTTCACCAAAGAAAAATTATAGTCTAACCGCAGATGTTCGTTACGATATCGTCATTGGTGCATTTCACTACCCAATGGGCAGAATGATCTGTAAATTGCCGTAATGTAAGTCAGAAATACAAGCATATTCCACCAAATGCTATTTGAATCTCTGAAATGCAACAATCAACTCGTCTTTCCTTACGTTCCATTAATGTTAGTAGTATATGCACACATTGTTCAGTGCCATTTCATTATTTTTTTTAATGATTCCCCTCATTTAATTGAGTAAAGTAATATTTTCGTGTATCACACATGTGTATGTTTTTTGCTCTGACAAGGCGGGTTGGATACTTTTACCTGTACAAAAAGTAAACTTCATCAAATTGACAATAGGACTTCAGATTCGTTTGTCTCTGTGAATAAAATATAGTCCATACTGATTAATTTGCTCAAATAAGGAAATAAGCCATTATAGGGTTAATTCCATAATAGTATTTAAGAAAACATTTTAAAGCATAGAAAAACACATACAGAAAAGTTACAATTCGTTTGGAATCCTATACTCCTTTTCATTTAGCACTAGCAAAGTGGGCGTGGCATACCGTATTTTTTTTTTCAAATTACAACGATAGCTTCGAAGTCTGAGGATGATACTTGAAAAATTTCATGAAAATCGGTTTATTAATGAAAACGACCACAAAAACTGGACTTTACTAAAGACAATTTATGGGTGAATTGTAGAAAGTTTGAATATGTAAATATTTGGTCTAAACAAAATTTTTAGATTTTATGTAAAATAGTTATGACAAAGTCAATCCTCATCAATCATTCTCAACCTCAAAATTTAAGGCCCAAAAAGTGATGACATAATGGCTAAATGGTCTTCGCTATTCATACTGATCACGAATATATGTATATACTTTTATAGGGTCTGTTTCGAATTTTTCACTAAGTTATAAAGTATGTATGAAACATAATAGAAGATTGTATAAATACAGTATACCACGTCCACTTTGTTAGGGTTGATGGAATGAAAGAGGTATAGGGTATCAAACGATCCGTTTCAAACGGATTGTAGCTTTCTGTATGCTTTGTCCATATCAAATCTTGTTAGATCACCATGGTTATGACAGTAGCTTACATCCCATCACCCTTCTCAGCTCTTGCTATAAGCTATTGGAACGAATCATTTTCCATCGAATCAACCCAACCATAAATAAGCATAACCCCGTCGACCAAGCTGGCTTCCGAACTGGACGGAGCTGTATGGACCAGGTACTGGCCCTGACGACGCACATCGAAGCAAAATATGGGAAAATGTACAAAACATATGTGGCGTTTATAGACTTGACAGTAGCATATGATACGGTCTGGAGACAGGGTCTATTTAACAAGCTTCTGAAGATAACACCCTGTCAAAAGACAGCTCATTTAGTCAAATGTATGTTGTCTAACCGGATGTATTGTACTAAGTTTTCCTCCGAGGCTAAGAGTGACACAAAGAAGCGCCAACTCTATCCAACATGTCAAAGACCGAGGTTTGCTCCTTCCATGTTAACTCTAAACTGGTGTCCTATAAATTGAAGGTGATTTTTAACAGCGCCCACCTAAACCATAATTTAAACCCAAAGCACCTTGGAGTAACGCTCGTTAGATCTTTATGCTACCGGACCCACTTAAGGTTTCAACACAGTTGCATTGGTTTCCTGTACTCAGCCATATAACACCACCGACGGTACCTTACTGTTACGCTTTAGTCCGAGAGCATGAAAAAAATAGTTGGTAACCTCCTACTGCCAATACGCAATGATATCCCCACTATAAACCGACCTACGGGACTGAAATCTCGATATCCAACCGTAAGCACGGCGACACGGCGGCGGCAATTGTCTCAAGCAACTTCGTCGTGGACTGATTTAACATACATATATGTATGTACCTACATACATATAAGCACAACTCAATTGCACACATTCCAACTGCGGCGTCTGTGCTGACATTACATATGTGGGCCGTTTCAAGCTCATCAAGCTGCGACTACGAGGCCGAGCGACAAACAATAAGACACATCGTTACAGAATGTCCCCGATGATGCTATCCTGCAGACTTCTGTCACTTCATAGCAATACCAACTGGCATCATTATTTGGCTTAGAGTTCTGTTCATTTAGTGTTCTATTATATGTATCTATGTATGTATGTGCATATGCACATACATACATATGTATGTATATATTCAGAACTCTTTGCCCAACATAGGATTAGGTACCTGTAGGATAAGGCAAAATGGTTGTCTCTCATAAGTTGTTCAAATAATGTGACTAACGACTGTAATTTAGTAAGATAATAAAATTCGTTTTAAAAGCAATTATTATTATCAATCTTTCTAAAAGACAGATTCCTAGATTAAAGAAAAAACATCAATTTAACCTGTTATGTTTACTTTGAGCTTAGAAAACACTAAGCATACTAATTTGTTATCACATTTCTTTGGACATGTGATTTATTTCGTTTTGACATAAAAATGTAATTGGCATTTAGGTGCTAATCGCTGAGTGTTAACTTTTTTTTATCGATCGATTTTTATGGACAAATACGTGAACAGGTATGTATAGGTATGTTTATATGTGTACATTAAAACACAATGACGCAATATTTAAAAGTGAATGGAATAAAACATGCTTTTTTATTTTCATTCACTAGAGTATTTATCGATAAAATATGTATCAAATTTATATTATTTTGTTGAAGTCTAACACATTTATTCCTCTTATATACATACATATGTATAAGATGAATATACCAGGTTTAACGGATTTTACATCACTTTTAGAACTTAACCACTTCTGAAAGGGAGGTTTCATGTAACATCACTTACCATATGGTTTTAGTTACTACTGTGAGCATTATTATATTTGTATCAAAATTATCATTGCAGAATGTGAGGGCCGCTGTGAATCAGTGCTTAAGATGTCGAACTACTGAGCAGGAGTTCGAGTCCCAGATAACATCAACGTTTTTTCATGGTCCCACCTCTGGGCTGTCAAACATGTGAATACATTTCTCAAAATTTTATTTTTGAAAGGTCATTAGAAAGTTGATGCACTCCATTCGTGGCCAAAAGTGTAGGAAATTGTAGGGAATCTAAATGCCTAAATAGTTTGTATTGACAAAATTTTTACACTTGTAGTGCTTCTCCTTCTCAAAAGCCCAGATATGTAGTTTCATCCTCTTAGCTCAAAATTTAAGGCCCAAAAAGTGGTGACATACAGACAGACGGACGGACGGACATGCCTTAATCGTCTTCGCTATTGATACTGATCACGAATATTTATACTTTATAGGGTCTATCTTGATTATTTCTCTATGTTACAAACTATGTGTCAAACTTAATATACCCTTAGGATAGGGTATAAAGATTTAGTTATTGACGCAAAAATTAATTTACTTAAAAATAATAGGCACTATCCATTTTGAACATTCTTCTTATGCTATTTGTCTTATCAAATAAAACATTTTATTTTTTTCTCTTACTTATGGATATTGTTTAAAAATACAAATGAATACCAACATACTCGCATTGCTTGAAGACGTTTGCAATTTACTTAACAAATAAAATTGAACGCAAAACAGGAATTTGGTAATGTGCCAATTCTCACTGGCTGCCGCTTTGCCGTGAATTTGTTCTTTGTAGCTGAGAAATTAATGACAACCTATTTGACGCTGGGCTTTTATTTATATTTGCTAATATATGTAGGTATGGCAAAATAAAACATACAAAAGAGCTACAATACGTTTGGAACGGATCATTTGATACCCTATACTGGCATACTGCATTTTTTTTAATTACTACTTGTTGTCGAAGTTGCGACAACTAACAGCTTCAGAATTTGTGAACGATCAAGTAAAACACAATTGGTTTCTTTAGCATGAATCATTACAAATTGTCTATTTATTCAAATAAATTCAAATTAAAAACATAATCATACATACATACAAATAATTCATTCTCACTTTTAGTATATCTTCTACTTGGACTTTACACGGCCTAGATTTTCTTTGTCTTTTTTTTGACAATTGTTCGGCGCTGCCAATAATAGTACAATGGCTACCACAAATCGGTCTTCATCGATAACAGCCCTTCCTTACCAACAGTCAGGGTTGTTAACACTCCTCCCCGGTAGGTCCACCTGGTCCGCCCGTGGTCCTACTTCCTTATGGCGTCTGACGTCGGGTACAGCTAATTTCACAGCCGGCCTTTCATAAATATTCGTTGGTGTTTGAACAAACGCACTTCGAACCTGTCCGTCATTGGACAGCTTAGTTTGGACGACACGTCCTTTAGGCCAACAGTTACGTGGATTATTAGGGTCCACAATAAGGACAATGTCTCCAATTTCAACGGGCTTAACAGTTGTAAACCATTTTGTGCGACGAGTTATTGTAGGAAGATATTCCTTCACCCAACGCTTCCAAAAGCTTTCAGCATACTGTTGCGAAAGCAACCAGTTCTTTTTAAGTATCATTTTATCAGCATCAAAAACTGCAGCAGGTTTTGCCCCATTTGAAGATCCTAAAAGGAAATGGTTGGGAGTTAGGGCCTCCTCACTCTCATTGTATGGTATGTAGGTAAGCGTACGCGAGTTAACTATGTTCTCCACCTCTAGCAACGTACTTCGCAGCAGTTCATCCGATGGATTCCGAGTCGGCATTATTTTGTAAAGGACAGTTTTGACGGATCGCACTAATCTCTCCCAACTACCATCCATATGCGGTGACCCGGTGGTATAAACTGCCATTTAGTAGTAGTAGATGTAAATGTTTCCATCAGCTTTTGGCGATCAAGGTTTTAATACGCCTCCTTCAATTTCCGTTGTGCGCCTTGGAAATTAGTGTCGCTA